>CM069862.1:129900884-130500884 GCA_036172795.1 Pelodytes ibericus
AAGGGAGAAAAGGAGAACAATTAAATAAAAAGTGACAATAAAAAAAATGTAAAAATGTGACAAAGCAAATTCTTTGTAACAAAAGATGTGACTGAATAAAAATGTGGTAAAATATAATACTTATAATGAAGAATTCAAATAAACGCTTAATATTGAGATTGTAGATCTCAGTGGATATTTATGAAAAGACAGAAACAGGAACAAAATAGTGCTCTCCACTTGGACAGAAATATATGGCAATTGGATGAGACGATAGGAATTGTACTTACAGACTCTGGCTTGATGAAGCATTATATTGATGAAGTATTATATTTTACATTTTACCACATTTTTATTCACAGTCACTTCTTTTGTTACAAAGAATTTGCTTAGTCACATTTTCACATTTTATTTAATTGCGCTCCTTTTCTGCCTTTTTTTGTCACTTTTTTTATGTTGAAATAGAGGTAACTTTTCTACTATTTAGTGAGCTGCATATATATTTAATAGCACCAACTATAGTAGCGCCTAGCACTGTTGTCTGTTCACTAATGACTATAAATTGTTGAGTGCATTTTCGGTGATTCAGTGTTTCGGCTTCGGTCAGTGATACAATTTTATTTTAGTGGTTCAACCTCAACAAAAGGTGCAGACATGTGCGAGATTCTTACAGACTCCAAATCCTGAAAGAATGGCAGATTAATAAAATATGGTAATGTACTGCAGTACACATGTGCATGAGTCAGCAGCAAAAACCCACAATAGTAGGTACAGACGGATAATGAATAATCCTTGAAATTTATTGGCATAAAGGACAAATAAACCGGGTGCAAAAAGTCTGCCGCGTTTCATAGACGCATGCGTAAGAGGCGCAAAATGCATGAGACATTTTGCACCAGTTGGTCCTTTATGCCAGTAAATTTCAAGGATTATTTATTATTGTCTGTACCTACTATTGTGGATTTTTTGCAGTTGACTCTTGCACATGAGTATTGTGGCTGGGATGTCGAGAGCTGCAGTTCCTCTGGTGAGCACTGGCTGTCAGCCTGTTTGGAACCATTCCTGTTCTCTCCTCCCTCGTGTTCTCTCCCCCCCCCCCCCCCCCCCACCCCCTTCTCCTCTGGTGGGGTGGAGCTTCACCTCTCAGCCGGTGAGCTCTGCCACCTCCCCGGATCCAGTTTCTACCAGCAAATTTTTTTTTTTTCCCCCCCCGTGGCGCCCCCTGAGGTGTTGCGCACTAAGGCCAGCCTTTTAAATAATGAATATTAAAACCTTTACAAGCATTGTGACTGTGAGGGCTTTTAAGGCAGATGTGTGAATGCTTCAGAACTATGTATCTCACATTATGAAAAAAACCACAGACACAGGTTTTACATTTCCATATTTAGTCTTTTTTCAATAAAAATGGCATCCTTTAGAAATGAGAGCAAGTAAACATAAAAAAAATAAACTCCGGAGTGCTATTTTTACAAAAACTCACGCTAACACTTCATGTATCTACTCAAAAAATAGCAGGCTTAATTACTCTGCCTAATAATGTCATTAACAGTTTTATTTGATTAATTCACCTGTGTTCAGGCAGTCTTCTTTTCCTAGTACCAGAGCAGAGGGGTTGATAGACTGGCTAATACGTGGGGTGATTTACTAAGCTATGGTAAGTATGAGCACATTATATCCCAGCAGTAAGCAAGGAGAAGTGAAGATAAAGTACTCCTACATACCAGTACCAGCAAATCACACCCAGTGGGTGAAGCTATTTTATTTAATGCTGCAGTTCAGTTTCCGATAAACATTTGTGAAACTTTCAGAGAGCAAAAAAAAATAGTGAAAATATAACACGAAATGTTATAAGTTAGACATTTTGTAAATATTAAGTGCTCAGAACAAATATATTTTTCTTACTTCAAATTTCATTGCTGAAATAGAACTATGTGCATTGTACCCAACCATTCATTTATATATTATTTGAGATGAAGGTAACCCTGTACACACCACATTAAATGCAGATGCTCTCGCTTGGTATTCGTTCAGGGCTTCCATACTTTGCAGTCTTACTGCTTGTATGAGCTCAGATACAGGTTCACCCTTGCACTAACATACTCACTAGACTTTCTCACAAATACACATGATATAGCATTCAAAGCTGTTAAAGGACATCAAAGAAAAGCAACCTTCCAATCTTACAAAGGTTCCCTTTTCACAATACACAATGACAGTTTGGTAACAGTCTAATTTTACTCATCTACAAGGGCGAAAGAGACCAATTACAGGTGGTCAAGTAATGACATCATTGAATTTAAACAGACACTATGGGAGCTAGTCACTAAACTTTTGTTGCTGGTGAATTGAGGTGGTATAAACATTTCAGCTCACCCATTTGACATATTATGGGGGGCATAATCAAGTATTATTATTATTATGGGGGGCATAGTCAAGTTTTTAAAAACGGAACTCCCCTGAACTCAAATGCAGCTCACTTTTAGTGAATTAGTGCCACATGTCTATACAGGAAAGCTGGAGCGGACTTGTCTATGAGGTTAGAAAAGCAGAGGATTTAGAAATGAAACAATTAAAACCTTTGGATCTCATCCCTAGACCACTAGTTGCTGCCACTGTACCATGTGACGTTTGGTCCCCTTATGGCATAATAACACTACAGAGAATTGAAATTTACGAACCTTCCAAATACTCTTAAAAGCATTTATTAATCTGAGGTCCAAGACACCGCACAGCATGTAAGATATGGATATTGTATCCAGTCTCATCCAGATGTCTGGGGAGACCTTTTGTTCCCCTCATTTGTTCCCAAAAAAGCTGCAGCTTCTCCTCACATTTCAATTGGAAAAAACCTACTTAAAATAGATAAATTCTTAAATAAGAATAAATAATTACCCAGGTGGAGAGAAGCTGCAGCTTACTCGTCATTAAGAGCTAACTAGAAAATGCTACTAGTTCCATAGACACTCGCTACATCATTTCTCCACAAAGGACGCAGCTGCCATTGATGTCCTGATGCTTCCTCTTGTCGATGCTTTCAGGTCTTCTAATTCAGAGTTTAGTTTGCAGATTACCCATTCCATTGCATCCCTGCCCTGTAATTTAACAGAAGAATACATATGTATTACTGAAAGCTTTATCAGGCAATATATGCCAAGTGATTATGGTGTGAAACGAGCCATTGGCCAAAAACTCTTGTGGCAGGGGAGGGGGCAAACTTTATATTTCAGCATTCATTATGGAAAGACATTAAACCCACCTTGTTGGCATTGCTAGATATGGTGTTTGCCATCATTCCTTCGAGATAACTGCTCAGACTGACCCCTTTCACTGTGATTAGTGCCTCCTGAGTTAGAACAGTTCTAAAAAATAATACAGAGATTGGAATTTTAGTCATATTGGCAAACTATAGACAATACACATTCTGTGACTTTGCAGTTAAATGTCACCCCCCCCCCCCCCCCCCACCTAATAGTAGCATACTTACTTCTGCGGGTCCTGGGGGTGAGGTTTGTAAACAAGTCTTTCATCTACAGACACCATATTAGTGAACGTGATCTGTAAATAAAAGTGAATTATCAGAAAATGTTTATGGACGTTGTAAAAGCCAACACTAAAAGAATGTCTGAGAGAGGCATGCGTCTACAATAAAGAGCAAACAGATCTGAATTGTTGCTATGGTTGCAAATGCAGAAAAGATAACATACATTGCAATAATTCTGAGACATACAGTGACTGAAAGACCTTCTGCATCAAAAATATATATTTTATAGGTGCTCTTTCCACTGCAATCATACAGCACGCAGAGTTTTACTCACATTAGAGGATTTTAGCTCCATAGTTTTGGCAACAGGATCCACCACCGAATGTTCCTGAATGTAGGTATTTGTTCTAGATGCCCCAATAATCTGTAAGAACATTAACAGTCAGGCACTCAAGAGTGAGCTACAAGTCAGGTTCAAGTCTCATCACTCTCGTACTTACCGACTTCACTAAAGAGGGCATTCCCCATTCTGTGCTCAAAAGCCGCTCACTATGAAGCTTCCCACTGGAGTCCACAGATCTCTCCAACACGTCCACTCCAACCACGTTTGGATTCATGGGATTGGGGTATTTTTGCATTGCGGCAGTTGTAACAGTTTCCCATGGGTGGCTGGAAGGGGAGAGGGGGGAAGCAAACATGAAAACTTCTTCTGATATTTTGAGGAAATTCTAAGCTATAAGAATATTGCAGATATTTACAAAATGCACACGCGCACAGAGCCTTATGTCACAGATATTATGTGTAATTTAGAATGTTACTTTTTTAAGCACACAATGACCTCTTGGTTGGTGAGGAAGTGAATATAATGAGTTATGCAAGATTAGGCACTTGATTAACTAGAACGTGTAGTTTATATTACTTGTTTAACAAGCTTGTTGTGTGAAACAATGCTATATATAGTCACAGGAACACAATATGTTATCTACTATGCCAGGCACCAGTAAAAATCCTAATACACTCCCCCTCCCCAGGACTGACAGTTCTGCAACACATCCTCCCTTTATGAAACATGGCAGATATAAAGGATACTGTTCCATCTACCCATTTCAATTCATTGGAGACAGGCGAGACAGTAGTAATCCAATTATTGAAAGACAGTGAAAATGAAATAACTTCTCTATAAACATTTTCTAATTTATCTTATTTCCCATTATATTCAGATGTAACTAGGATCTCAAAAATGGAGGGTTAAAATCTTTTTTTTTTTTTTAAACCAATCACATGAAATCTAGGAATCGTTTGCGTCCTGGAAACAAGGGGGGCTGGTCTGGCAGCCTGTTAAGTGAAGTCACAAGACTGCAGAAGGTTAAATGGAAAATACAAACAGAGGAGGCAGCACTGAATAGCACCAGCGACTTTTCACACCAGCAGCTGGTGTCCTAAAACAGGTCCAATCCATTTCTCTAGACAATGAATGTCATCCAGTCTGTCAACTAGGGTGACACATCCCAAATTGCACACGACAGTCCTGCATTTGCAGCAGAAGTCCTGTGCAACCTCATTCCAGGACCAGGCAGATTCCTGGAATGATTACATCAATCTACTTACCAGTGAGGAGAAGAAGTGCTTGTTTACTTGTCTAATGGCGAGTAAACACAATTCACTAGTCTTAACTTCCAGCAGCCCACACAGTTCTTCTCCCTGAGCAGAAGAGCTGACATCAAGATGACAGCTTCCTCAAGTCACAGAAAGATCCTCTTCTGCAGTTCCCCCAGCAATGCTGCCATGTTTAATACTGCCCAATGGATCTGTATGAAGCACATCCCTGCAATGTATTTAAGGTGGGTGTCTAGCAGCAAGATACAGCTGCTCTGCACCCTGTGAGAGGGACTTCTGCCTGGGCAAGCATAAGTATATTCAAGAAGGAACTAAGAAGAAAGGCAAGAGGAAAGCCGAGTGTGTATCTTCAACCAAGCTGTAGGTAGACAGAATCTGACAAGCTGCCTGAAACTTTACATGCTGCATTTTCCAGTCACATCGACCCCAACTCATACTTCATGCTCTTTTTTTTTTTTACCTCTTTCCTTTGTATGGTACAATAAGCATGAGTGTATGTGGTTGGATGTTTCTTATTTTGTTTGTTTACTTAGGCCAAAAAAGCAAAGTTGTAAAACTCTTCAATTTGCCTTTCTACCTCTATTGGTCTGATTTTTCTAATTCAGTTATCAGTACATTAAAATTTACATTTTATTAAACATGTACAGTGTGTGGGTATAATATATGTATACATGGCAATACTGCAAGCTTCAATACACTTGTAATAAAGTGTCCCCTAATAGCCATAAGGGAAATGTAGTCAGTCTATTGTGAACAGGCCAAAACGTACATAGCCTAAATCAGACATTGTATTTCCATGATAATATGATACAAAACATCTTTTCATTCCTGGCTACATAGTGGGCAGAACTATAAACTTAAGACTCACATGCACATTACAGACTATAAAAACCAGATGCAGACACAAACCGGTCTGATGAGATCAAAGGAATTTATAACAACCTGAGAGGTACAGCAAGTTTTCATCTGTGTGACCTGGTCACGGGGTGGTAATTAGTATGTACCCTTTGTAGAAGCTCAGGGATGACAAGATCTAAAAACAAACAAGATTACAGTTCCCCTTTGCCAAACAAAAACTTGCAGCAGAGAACAACCCAATTATACAATGAGGAAAGCAGATCTTGCAATCTTCAGCCAGCACAATGCCTTATTTAGAAGCTCACAACCTTATATAAAGCCGGCACTGTTCATTAAAGGGTCAGCTCCACCCAGCTTATTTTCTCTATATAGTAGATGTATTTGTTTATTATATCACTGGGCACATCCAATATGGAGGGCATGGACTGGACTGTTGTTATGGCAACAGAAAAAACCCGAGAACACTATTTGGAGGTTTTTAGGATATAGGAAGTGTTGCGAAAAAAACGGATCGGTTTCTTTTTCTTTACATGGTGTAGTATTTAAAAAATATATATATTTTGCAGGCTGAACTGCTTTTTAAAAGATGAGGTACAACCAAATACACCTACAATCATGAAAGTTCTTGAATCTTCTCACCACAGAGACACAATGATCCACAAAATCCATGGCAATAAAGACTAAACATGGAACCCTACAAAAGGTGTGGGTCTTATATGGTTAAAATAATTAGAAACTATAACAGGACAAGATATCTGAACTAATTAAAAGGAACATGCCAATGCTGTACAGCAAGCTTGATACCATTAATCTTCAGGCAGGAACACAGACACTCTCTTAAATCTGAAGATGCCTCTACAGCAGTGATGGCACTGAGGCTGTTGTGGACAACAATTCCCAAGATGCTGTTAGTCTTCGTATTATAAGAACTGTAACCAACTAAAGGCTAGCCATCATTCTTGCAGAGGAACACTAACTGCTGGCAAATTAATTTCAATCTAGCAAGTGATGCAGTGGGCATGAACACCTGGGGAGTAGTATCCTCCAGTTAAACCAGACAATCACACACAGGGAGAGAGTGACTCATATGACTATTATATAAGCAACATTTAAAATTATATATTATATCATTATAACCAGAATTTTGGATTAAAGTTTTTCATTCTTAGCCATGTCGCTGTTCACGATGGTAAGCCATCATTGTTATACAGGGACACTCAATGCCAGCACGTGAATCTAGTAAGCAATGCAGTGGGCACAAACCACGACCCTACATTTAAACCAATGCAAATTTACTCCTCTCCTCTTCAATTAAAATAGAAAGAGAGAGCAATACACGTCTGGTTAAAGACAGAGGAATGAGGATAAATTTTGTATATTTATTCAAGATGTGAAGTTAGAAATTACAGTAGAGGAGATGTATCAGAAGGGAAGAGGCGCAAAAAGGAAACAAAAATGAGAACAAGATAAACTCAGACATCTCTGTTATATATATATATATATATATATATATAACTACTAGTTTGTCACTGCATAGCATATCCTGCCAACAAACTTATATTTGAACTTTTGTATGAATTTCTTTTTTAATGTACTGTATGTATCTTTTGTATTTTAAAATAAAAAAATAAAAATAAACCAATCACACAGGGACAGTTTGTAACTCATATTACAATTTGTTACCACCACCATCTTTTGGGTCAGTTATTTATTCTTAGCCATTTTGCAGCCTGTGAAGCTCATGCCAAATTATAACCCTAAATATTGCCAACATGGATTATTAAATTAATTCTATTACATATTTTTATCCTATTCAACTTCACTTAATATGGGAAACCGTTTTTCCTGTGGATGTGATTCTAGGTTTTGGTAGGCCTAAGAAAAACATTGCAGTAATTTGCCCCCTCACTTGTGTTCTTTGAGACCCTCTAAGTGAGTGGTGGTTGTCCAACGTATATGAAGCTCATGAAGAGTCAAAATGAATTTAAGTGAAGCACTTTTACTACTATTCTTCCAATTAAACCCACCGAATCAGCATTGTAAATAGCGCTTAACCACAGCCTCATTTCTAACTGTAACAAAGTATTTAACAGGTCAAGGGTAATCAAGAGCTAATTAAATAGAATAATTACTACAGATCTCAAGACCCTTTGTTGCACAGTACCACCCTCTGAGTTCAACGGTTCCATTCACACACTGCCAACACCCGGAAGCGCCTGTGCCCTAATCCCACTGATTACTAGGAAAAAGGGCGAGGCTAAGAGTGACAGCCCCTTTCTGTGGCCCTCGGGGTCCCCGGTACCTACTCAAACACGTGTTCCGAGGTCCAGATCTTCATCTTCTCTTTCCGGCTCCTAAACCCCAAGTGACAGCAGCGGCCTGGCGCGTAGTCTGATGGGACGGATCCTGGCCAATGACAGACGTCGACGTCATGGATTACGTTATCAGCGACCCGGCCTTCTTTCTTAAAGAGCCAGACGGCGACCTTCAGCCTTCGGTTTCGTGGCCTTGCTGAGGCCTTCAATCGTTTTCAGGCAGAGGTGATAAATTCTAGATTCTATAACTTTAATAAAAACACATGTTACCTACAGAGAGCCTCTAACTACCCGCTGATATATGCATACTCCCCATCCTTGTCATACTGTGTGAATACCTGCTGCCATGGCTCGCAGCAACATAAATGCGAATATCCATACCCCTTTGCACTTTTCAAAGGGACTCTGACATACTAAATATTGTTTATATTAGGGTTTACTCAATAAGGAGGGAATTGCTATAGGAATTTCAAACTTTAAGCCAATGTAGTCGAGTTTGAAAAATTCATTGACTCAGCTACTTTGTATATTTGAAATTCTCCACAGTTCTCTCTTTATTGAATAAACCCTATTGTGAATGTGGATAAAAAAAATATCTATACAGATTAGCAGTAAATGTGTAGAAAAATATATGTTCTAATTGTGTCTGTTGTTGTCTCCTGCTTATGACATTGCCTGCGGCTTGTTATGTAAAGGAACTACTTTTCAGTGGGAAATGTGTCATTTGCATATCAAGCCAAAGGTGATGTCATAAGCAGGAGACACTCCAGCCACAACTCTAATATATATTTCTCTTATGCATTTCTTGCAATACTGCTAACACAATGTATAGACTATTTTTCTTCATGTTTTATTCTCTATATTTACAGTATAAGCAATGTTTAGGTGACCGAGTCCCTTTAAAGAATTGGTGCACCAAAACCTCAGAGGTCTGGTGTCACAATATGCACACAGCACACAACCTCACATATACCCTCTGCTTGCGAATATATTTCCTACAAACCCCCCTGTTGTGAAAAAATTTGAAGGTCACAACCTCACATATACCCTCTGCTTGCGAATATATTTCCTACAAACTCCCCTGTTGTGAAAGAATTTGAAGGTCTGGGTATAAGTACAAACTCAGCAGGAGCAGCTACTTAAAAGAACACTATAATATAAATCATATTTTATTTAATTGTTTGAGTTTAATTTCCAGGATTTTTTATTGTTGGAGATTATCTATCTATATTTGTCACTCATGTCATAAAGTTTCTGTTCCATGGTGTACACTGCACGACCTCCTGCTTTTGAAGGGTTAAACCTTGTCTGTGCTCCTCCTCCTCCCCATGTGTTACTTAACAGTTCCTACTAGAAGGTCATACCCACAGAGACAGACAGCCATGAGTACCAAGAAGAGACCCCGCCCTTCTCATAATGCAACAGTCTGGGTTGTGTAACTAGGGTAAAGTTGACTGATGTCACATTGAGAAGGGCCACCTCCCCTCACTGACAGAACAAGGACTTCTGTAGCGTCACAGTTGTAATGTACAGAGGACATTTATTCTCTAAAGTCACGCTCCTCACTTGCACAAGTTTCAGGTTACAATTGAACTCAATGTAGCCAAAATCATAATCAGAAAAATATATATTTATATACACCATTTTTTGGACAAAACCCAACAGCAAGAAAAAACCTATAAAACATTTATTTTCAATAAGTAACTCATGATTGCAAAGGGTTAAACACCACCAGGTCACTCACCTAAGGGTGACACCTACATAATATCAACCTGTTTCCAGTGTGGCCCAAAAAGGTTATGGGCAGAGCTGCCATCAGAGATTTCAGAGTCTCTTACATCATGCAAAATATTTAAATGCACCACAGGACGTGCCCCATAACCTGTAAACGGGTGCCAACCATGCCAACTGCTTATAATCTCTTCCATTTGAATAAGTAACTGCCGATTACTAGTGGTTAAATACGTTTGGGCAACTAACCTGAAGGTGAAGTCTTGCAAACTGCTAATTACTTCTTCATTTGGACTAAAATACTGATAATTGAGAATAGTAAAATACCGTTGGGCCACTAACTTATGGGTGGATATTAAAAAAGTAAGTATCCAACTGTTTCCAGCCTGGCCCAAGAGAATAATGGGCAAGAAAATGCCAACCTTGCCAACTACTTATATTTTACTCAGTTTGAAGTGATGATTTTAAGTGGTCAAACACAATTGAGAGTCACTTCAATTTGAGACACTATCCTAAGAGTGTAAATACGAAAAGAAAAAAATGCCTACATAACACTAATCGGTTTCTAGCCTGGCCCAAAAAGAGGATGGACAAGGAATATCTGTGCCAGCCTTGACAATTTCTACATTTCTTCTTCAATTTGAATAAGTAACTGATAAATACAAAGTTTAAACAGCTTCAGGCCACTAACCCAAGGGTGGAAATTCAAAATGTAAAAACTCCTGCATAATATCCTCCTGTCTCCAGCCTGGCCTAAAAAGGAATAGGCAAGAAAACAGGTGCCAACCTTACCAATTGCTAATTTATTTTTCAATAATGAGTAAGTACCAGATGAAAACAAAGGGATAAACACCTTTGGACAACTTACCTAGGGCTAGAAATTGAAAGAGTAAGGACACGTAAACAACATCCATTTGTTTCAATGAACAATAAAACAGGTGCCAATCTCGCCAGCACCTGCTATGTTCTTCAATTCTTTATGTGGTCATGGGAATTCAGGTTATATCAGGTCTATCTGATTTATATCTATCTCTTACCCCTCTTCAATATATAAATAAATATGCATAAGTGCAGCCATACATGAAACGTTTGATTCAGTTTTATGGATGCTTTTCCCATTCCGTTTATTCTTGTTCCAGTTTGTAGATTGGATATAATCTATTTGATCTTGGACATAAAGGGCAGCGGCATACACATTTTTTTCTGACGTGGGCATGAAAAAAAAAATGCAGGTGTGTGTTGGGACTGGGCCACATAAATTTATTTTATTTCCAGTAAAGTTGAAGAATAGCTTGTTAACCATAGAAAAAAATGTCACTTTTCATCAGTAGTAGAAAAGCAGTATATAAAAGTATACATTTATAGGGATAATTATGATATGGACAGTTAAGTGAGATGGATCTCACGTTGGGCATCACTGTATTAGATATATACCTTATAGTTAGGGTTGACACCTTTTCCCCCAAAAAATACCGGCCTTGCTATTGCCCCCATAGTTTTTTTTACCGGCTGGGTGGCAACCCTACTTATAGTGAATGCTAGGTACAAATTTAAGCTGCTTTTAAGTATGTTTAAATATGTTATTATGTATGCTGGTTGCAGGTCTGTATACTCTGATTCCTTTAGGAGTCCTGTTATCTCATATGGACTGAAACTCATAAGGTGAGATTTTTTCTTGACTTAGTTTATAAATAATGTTTTTTGCTCTCCAAAAAAGGGGTTTTCTATGCTATTCTGGGAAATCCATTACCTTAACAGGCACCTTGGAATGGTTGGCACAGACTTTCATGGTCATGCCCTCTTTGGATCAGTTTTGAAATAGATAGTTAAGTAGGAGTACTTACGATTTGTATTTCCAGGAATTTGGAACTACCATTCCAAAGTCAGTTGAGCAGCTGTCAGTCGTTCCTAGTGATTTCTTGGTATGTCAATCACAAGCTCGGAGGAAGAAAAGTATTAACAAATGAGAATGTAAACATGAAGAACAGCAGTAGGAGGAAGGGACAAGAACTGCCAGAAGAGGTCAGTGTAGCGGTATCACAGATTATGCACCAGGACAAAAAGTATTTAATATGGCACATTTTTATTGTTAAAAGCAAGACACTGGCAAGAAAAAACGACAAAAGTCCAAGATTTAATGATGCACGCATTGTAAGAATAATATGATGTTATCAGATAGTAGTACATCGAGATTCACAAGGTGGCAGTTGGTCACAATTGAAAAAGTAAAATTTCCAGTGTGCCTAAAGACTTCTTTTGAACTGTATTTTCACCGCACTGTTTATGTTTAACTGAGTGCGTGCACATGCATACCTTAAAAAATATATATCATAGGCACATGTGACAAAAATAAAAATTGCAACCAGTGAAATAGTCACTTTTGCAGCCTTAATACAGCTTGTTTTCATGTTACACACAGCATACAATACTCAAAAGATAAAGATTCCAATAAAAATGACAGTCAACCTAAATATAAGTAAATACATGAAATTAGAGAATGTGATTTAAAAGTGTCGGTGGTGTCTCCTGCTTATGACTTCACCTGGTGACTTGATATGCAAATTATACATTTCCCTCAGCAAGTGGGACACTAAAGACACTTAAAACATATCGCTGTTGCCGATTTAAAAAAAAAAAATCATTCAATCATTTCAGTCTTAATACCAGGATGTAGATTATACACATGTACACACCCCTCTAGATTTCATTCTTAAGAGTGGTTCGCTATTACTTAATTTGGAATGTTCTGCTCCTCCCTAACTGGATATTCCACAATGTTTGTATATATAACAATGCATTAAAATGACTGCCTCCTAGCTTCTTAAGGTGTTCCTGATGACATCTGAAACATGCATTACTGTTTGCACCATTACTGTTTTTCACACCAGAAATCCTGGGCAGATTATTTCCATTTATTGTTCAGTTTGCTGACGATTGGTGAAGTGGGCAGACAGTAAATGTGACCCCCTGGATGACACAGATTAGTGTCATACATAATTAATCTCCTCTGCCTACTGCTTAAAAAAAAGTTAGGGTAGCTCAGTCAGGGAATTCAGAATAGGTTTCCTTTCCCCCATTCCTGAACCCAAATACTTGGTATGCTCTACAGCCCTGTTCTGTTCCCTGTTGTGTTGAAGGGATACAGTAGCTTCTCAGGTTGACAGAAACCACTCAATTTTCCCCTGGCTGTTCATGTTGAATTTTGTGAACTAACCACCTTGAGATCTAGGAGTATCGGGACCCCTACCTTAACAACCAAAAACAGATCCCAATTATGGGACATTCTGTTTACTGAAGCACAGCTAAGAAACATGCCCTTAGCCGGTATTTGTAACAAACAGACAAGTTACTCCACCTGTGACAATCTGTTACCAAAAATACCTGCTCCTCAGCTACTGAGAGAATCCAGGAGATACCAAAACTGCAACAGAAGGACCCCTAAGACTGGGAGATGACCAATAATAAGAGGCAACACACACAAAAAACACCTTACATATAGTGTTGTGATTTCAAAATTAGAATGAGAAAAGACAAGATAAATATCTGCGGCACCAATATTAAATCTGTGTTTATTAATAACGTTTTACACTTTTTCACATATTAAAAGCCAATAATTTTTTTTTTTTGACTTGTGGAATCCTGCAAAATGAATTTCTTTTGTCTGGTCTGTGAGCTGTTGTTCGTTCCAATACTGTAGGAGGTGTGGCAAGGAACATTATTTGAATATGATAAATCTTAATGTGTAGCAAATACAAACACTTTATAAATAAGAATAACATAGGTAAGAAACTAAAAGAGGACAGAGTCAATGTTTTTTCAAGGCAAACAATGTACATATCCTTATACACAAATTCAAAAGTTAGGGCAAATCTCCCTTAAAATACTGTTTTTCATAAACACGTGAATCATACAGCAGCCATGTTTTTCATTTTCTAGACTCCAGTCAAGAGAGGGCATTTATCACAGCTTCCAGTAAATTAATTATGGATGAAGATATGAATCATTAAAACCAGGCATAAATTAAGGCTTATGCGATCAGAATGCTTGATAATATGTTTGAATGTCACAAATGCCCTTAGGTCAGTACCACATACATCTTTGTTTTAACAGTGATCTTGTAGAGGAGAAATCAGGAACACAATGATTTTAAAAAGACACAAATCCACTGTAGAGTAATGACCACATCTCTGGGAGCAGTCAGAAAACCCCCCACAACAAGAATCTTCTGGACTGATCTACATGAGATTTTCCACAATCATTAGCAAAATGACATTGAAATAGACCATGCTTCAGTTCCTTTTAGATAGTTCTCCTGATAGGCGGAAGGACCCGCTTGGAGTTCTCCATCACCCAGGGGTGGCCAAGGACACCCTCCAGAGTCACATGCTGGTCTGGGACCTACTAGAATAATTTGGAAATAAGATTTAGCTTGCTTGCTCATTGAACTAAGAAATGTACAGTCATCCTATGACAAAAAGTAAAGTGTCAGACTAGGAGGAAATCTTGCCTTAGATTTCAATACTTGAGACTTTTAACATGAGGTACTCTAATGGAGCGCCATCCAACGGGGACAGAAAACAGATGTACACTACATAAAATATATGAGGAAACACAGTCCACCGGCAATGGTCAAAATCAAATAAGCAGCCAGTAACTAAGATCCTTCACATTATTTAAAACATTGGTCACAATTATTGCTGCTTACATTGGGCCAAGGATTGTTACAAATGTTACAATATTTTCATTTTTAATGGTCTATGTAAGGGCTAACTTATTGGACCTTCAGAGGAAAAGTATGTCTGTCAGACTAATACTTGAGCCTGCTTGTCATGGGTGTGACACACTCTCTTAGACAAATCCCAGGAAGCAAGTCTACTTTATTTCTCACTTACATCCCCCTATCTTCTAATGAATCAAAATTGATAGAATATAAAAACCAATTAAAGTCAGAATTAGGTATTATGGCTACAGTAGTGTCTGACATGAAAACAGATGGATCCAGAGCACACCTCCTCAATCTTCCTGTAAGTTTCAGTGTAAGAGTATGTCTCAAAAAGAGGGTATCACGCCAAACACTCATAGCACAGCACCCTGATACATCACAGGTCAACCTTCTCATTATACACAGTCCCTTGAACGATCTCAGGTGGCATGTAATCTGGAGCAGGGGTTCCCAACCCACTCTGTTCAGCCGGGCCGTGTGCTGTGAGAGAAGCGTTCTGCACTCCCCTCCAGCCGGTTACTTTATGAAGAGTGGCCGAGCGCAAGAACCTCCCCTCAGCGCAGCCCAGCCACTTACCGCCCACCCAGCTTACTGCCGCCCAAGGACCCTCCTACCCTGGTGTCTGCCGCAGGCTTTGTGGAGGGGGTGGGGTATGAATGGCATCATATCCCTGCTCCCTGTGTACAACACAGCACGGCTGGCGCCCTGTGATGAGGTTGGGCTGCAATACAGGACTCCACAGAGTCGGACAGCATGCACCACATGGACCTGTATGTACAGTAGGTATGTAATTGTGACTGTCTGTATATGTATGTATGTCTCTGTGTGCGTGTATGTATGTATGGTTAATGCCCCCCCCCCCCCTTCCTTCCTGAGCCATGAACATTTTTCCTTCAATGGAAATGGTCTCCGGTGCTAAAAAGTTTGTGGACCACTGAGCTAGAGTACCACAGCAAGTCTTCCTCCTGGAGCCACAGCTGGTCATGTTTAAATACAGGGAAGATTATGGGATTTCATACATTAACAGAGACCCACATTTTTTGAGTGGACAGACAAACCAAAATCTGCAATTTTCAGCTCTCCATTTAACCCGAATAACAAGTAATCTGGGAGTGACAGTACAACAGAGCATCAGAGACCTCCTCCATGTACTGAAAGAGACAGTTGAACTTCAGAGATTCAGACAGAGGCGTCACTAGGGTTGGTGTCACCCGGTGCGGTAACTCATGGTGTCACCCCCCCTGGATTTCCTCCAATACCATGCCAAGCAGATTCCTTAGTAATGCCTTAGTCAGATGGCCCATTAAATATGCCACACACAGGAGCCCCACAAATTATGTCACACACAATAATAATATGCCAGTATTATGTTGCTGTTAATAAGCCAGACAATTTGCCTAATATGCCAGTAATATTGTGCCATTCAAATGCCAGTAATATTGTGCCATTCAAATGCCAGTAATATTGTGCCATTCAGATGCCTGTATTATTGTGCCATTCAGATGCCTGTATTATTGTGCCATTCAGATGCCAGTAATATTGGGCCATTCAGATGCCAGTAATATTAGGCCATTCAAATTCCAGTAATATTGTGCCATTCAGATGCCTGTATTATTGTGCCATTCAGATGCCTGTATTATTGTGCCATTCAGATGCCTGTATTATTGTGCCATTCAGATGCCAATAATATTGGGCCATTCAGATGCCAGTAATATTGTGCCATTCAAATACCAGTAATATTGTGCCATTCAGAGCCTAGTAATATTGTGCCATTCAAATGCCATAATTATTGTACCATTCAGAGCCCAGTAATATTGTGCCACTCAGAGCCCAGTAATATTGTCCAATTCAAATGCCTTTATTATTGTGCCATTCAGAGCCCAGTAATATTGTGCCATTCAGATGCCAATAATATTGGGCCATTCAGATGCCAGTAATATTGTGCCATTCAAATGCCAGTAATATTGTGCCATTCAGAGCCCAGTAATATTGTACTACTCAGAGCCCAGTAATATTGTGCCATTCAAATGCCATAATTATTGTACCATTCAGAGCCCAGTAATATTGTGCCACTCAGAGCCCAGTAATATTGTGCCATTCAAATGCCATAATTATTGTGCCATTCAGAGCCCAGTAATATTGTGCCATTCAAATGCCTGTAATATGGTGCCATTCAGAGCCCAGTAATATTGTGCCACTCAAAGCCCAGTAATATTGTGCCAATCAAATGCCATAATTATTGTGCCATTCAGAGCCCAGTAATATTGTGTCATTCAAATGCCAGTATTATTGTGCCATTCAGAGCCCAGTAATATTGTGCCATTCAAATGTCATAATTATTGTGCCATTCAGAGCCCAGTAATATTGTGCCATTCAAATGCCAGTAATATTGTCCCATTCAGAGCCCAGTAATATTGTGCCACTCAGAGCCCAGTAATATCGTGTCACTCAGAGCCCAGTAATATTGTGCCATTCAAATGCCATACCTATTGTGCCATTCAGAGCCCAGTAATATTGTGCCATTCAAATGCCTGTATTATTGTGCCATTCAGATACCAGGAATATTGTGCCATTCAGATACCAGGAATATTGTGCCATTCCAGTGCTCGGTTTATTCCTCCCTCCTCCCCCCTTCCCCGGTATTTACCGCCTGGCAGCTGCTCCGTGTCTCCGGACGCCTCCTCCGTGCAGTCTTCCCTCCTGCACAGAGGAGAGAAACACCAGACGCCCGATGTGACGGTCGCAGGGATTTTTTTTTCCCAGTGGATGCGTCTGCCAGAGAAAAATAAATAAAAGTACAGGAGCGCAATGCGCTGTGGGGGGATGCCGGCAGCACGGGTGTCACCCACACTGGGGGTGTCACCCGGTGCGGTCCGCACCCCCCTCGGGACGCCACTGGATTTACAAACAGGAGTATGGATAGTACACAAAGCCCTTAGCCAGTGTGGTAAAACAAAGCAATTACTACTTCCCTGGCAACCTTATAGAATCTGGGTTAAGATGGAAACAATTTAAACGTCTTATAATACAAATTGAACACTGTGAATCCCAGCTGATGGAAACCATTGTAGATGAAAAGAAAGGTATAACCAATAATGGATTGGTTGGACCCACTGGACAAAAGACTCTGTATGTTTTCTACACATTAACCATAAATTAAATATGCTTTTGGAAAATGTGTGGCACAGGGTGAATTCAATGTTGCTCAGGTGGGCTTGTTACCTTTTGCACACACCCATGTTAAATAGCTGCAGTTTCTTGCAAACAGTGCTTTTGCATTGAAGTTGGATTCCTGACTGCTGAGAGCTGCTGCTTCTGTTCCTGATCCTCTGCATAAAGCTCATTTGATTTGTGACCCTGTCCAGGAACTGTGATCCTGAACCTGGGTGGCTCAACCAGCTCAATGGATGATTTTCAGCATCTCATGAGACCCTCTGACAACAGTAAGATTTCTTCAGCTACGTTGTTCCCTTAAAGTCACCCTTCTCAGTCCTCACCCTCTCTCTAGGGTGCTCCTTCTGCTTAAGCTACCCTGCTCAGTCCTCACCCTCTCTAGGGTGTCCCTTCTGCTTAAGCTACCCTTCTCAGTCCTCATCCTCTCTAGGGTGTTCCTTCTGCTTAAGCTACCCTGCTCAATCCTCACCCTCTCTAGGGTGTTCCACCTGCTTAGCTACCTATCTCAGACTTCACCCTCTCTTGCGTGTTCCTGTTTAGCTACTTACCTCAGGCCTCACCCTTTCCTCAGGCCTCACCCTTAACTCAGGCCTCACCACTTGTGTATCTCTCTTTACCCCATCTCTGTTTGGTCTACAGTCTGTTATATAGCTTTGTTTCTACTACATTTCTTTGCTAAAGTTCCCTTTTGTCTCTTCTTCAGTCTTTATTCCAATCCCTAGCTCTTTGTTTCTTTATCTTACTATGCACAATATTTAACATGCAACCAGGAACCTCTACTATCCCTGCACTGAAACTCCTACCTGACCTGGTAAAGGCCCTGACACATATCTTCTTGTTAATCTAAAATATTATCTTTCTGGACTTGTTACCCCAACATTGCACTGGTCAGTGGGTTTTTTTTCTGTGTGTTTTGTTGGGGGTGGGGGTTTTGGAACCCATATTTTTATTTTTGTTAGGCAGTTAGTTGGGTTAAGTGGATTAGTGTCGTACTAGTTGTGGAGATTATTGGTAAAATAATTAAAAGAAATTCCCCTTTTATATATTTTTTAGAACTAAATTGTAGATGATAACTGTCCTTTAAAAAAACAACGTATACCGTGGCTTCAATTTTACTCACCTCCAGATACCCACCAACTCCTCTGGCAAACCATGTAATCCTTTGGGATGAGTTTCCGAAAAAGAAATTCTCTCCCCTGCAACATGAATGACCCACCATCTCCTCAAGACCTCCGAACCCTTAACCCCTCCCCCCCCCTCAACCCTTCTTCTCTTCCTCCTTTTCTTCCTTCCTCCTTTTTCTGGTAAATGTACTTCTTTCAAATTTACGAATATCCTATGTTTTGAGTGGACTGGATCCACCATTGTTCTTGTTTTATGTACCATTATATAGGGACGAAATCCCTTATACTCAAACATGTCAGTTTATATATCTGAATGCAATTTGCAATAAAAACTTACATTAAAAAAAAAAAAAAACGTATAACCAGGGCAGGTCGAAGGATTTTTTTCTACACAGGCGAAGGTGCATTTTTGGTGCCGCACAGATGAACGCAGCACAAGGGGTTAAAGCCTGTGTATCATATCATGATGTCCCTTTTTCATAGTTGTTGTTTTTTTTTGGGTGGGGGCAGGGTAGGAGAGGGACAGCAGGTCATCCTTATACTCAGATGACAAAATGTCTTCAGCCAGCCCGTTCTCAGACATACTGTTGGCCTCTTGACAATTTTTGTTACTTGCTGGCAATCCTAGTCTGGGGTGGCCTCCTAGCTGGTCAATTTTTTGTGTGTGTTTAACCGCTCTTTAAATAGGCCCCCTCTACTAATTGTATGAAAAAGGGGGAGGGGTGTGTGGAGAAAATGCGGATCCATGAGAGCCCAGCAAAGCGAGCTTGAGCACAGGCATCCAGATTAACTCTGCTGAGGGGGTAAGAACAGGGTGGTAGGTGGGAAATGATTTGTCACAACCAGCCACGGATCATTTAAACACCAAAAATCCAAAATAAAATAAAAGTAAAAAAAAAAAACGGCCAGCAAAATATGATTTAAATGTGTTTGTAGTTTATATCAAGCACAAGCTCATTTGCATAGCACGCCACAGTTGATGTCAAACTGAACACACCATATAAAAATGTAAACACATTTGAAATGTAATAAATCTATGCATTTATTAGGAATTCTGCTAACACAACATGTCAATAGTTATTATTCTCTATGGTCGCAGTATAAACTATGTTTAGGCTTCCATTTAATGAGAACCTCTTCCTTACATTTAAAAAAAAAAAAATCTAGTTATCCTAGATAAGCACCATCATATGTTCCCATACCTCACCTTGTACAGTATAAACCATACTGCCACCCCTACTACCATGGGTATAGCCACTTGCAGGAAGGCAGGGGCTTTTCAGCTGCTTTGTCAAAATTTGGGGTTTAATCATGATCGGAGTTTGTAGCTTTGTAAACAAAATTTATATTTATTATTATCTAGGGTTGCCACCTTTTCTTCCGAAAAATACCGGCCTTGGTACTGTCTCCATAGACTTAACATTGGCCTGAAGCCAATTTTTTACCGGCCTGCCGGTAAAATACCGGCCGGGTGGCAACCCTATTATTATCTGACCAGCAGACATTATGCACATAATTACCACAAAGAATAAACTCCTACATCTCCTAATTAACTTAACAAAATACATGGAACATCTACCATGGGAGCTAGTAGAAAACTACCATAAATTGGAGAGTCAAAGCAGGTGTATGAGAGATCAGCAGTACCTCTGAAGCTTAAATATTTGCGGTCAGTTGTCCTTTAACTACATATACTAACTCAGGCATCCAACTTTGGCCCATCTGCTGTTTCTGTACTACAACTACCATAATGCTCTGTCATGAAAAAAATTACCATGCTATTACCTCCATAGCCATAACATTGGCTTCAAGGCAATTTTTTAGTATCCTGCCAGTAAAATACCAGCTGGGTGGCAACCCGATTTATCATTCTTGAAAGCAAAATAGGAATTATGGGATTTGTAGTTCAGCAGCAGCTGGGTGCTTAGTTACTAATTGTGTATCTGAACACATTACAATTATAGATATCATCTGGCACACACTGATTTTGGACCTCCCAACTGCCACCTCCTGGAAAGGTGAGTGTGCGGATCAGAAGCTGCACACGTTATTTGTTAGTAAATGAAACAGATGTAAAATACAGATATTCAAGCTAATAGATACATCGTTTTTATTATTAAACTCTAAAATGCATGAAAAATGGCTGATCATTTTCAAGCCTCTAGGTTTATAGAATGGAACAAATTGATTTGGGGTGTTGTAATAAACACCCTCTGGGACTTGAGAGAGATGCTGAGAGCCTGGTATTATTTATTGTACCTGTCTTCTACATTTACAGTAGAGTTTCTGAGGTTCACCACCTGAGATCGGAGTGAAAATGCAGGAGATACCTGTGTGAAAAATCAGATTTATAGAGACCCTTATGTCAGAAAGGGGAAGAAGGACCCTGGCAAAAACCTTGTTTCCTTATCGTCACGAATAGAGTTGAGCGGAAACCTGGATGTTCGGGTTAGAGAGGTTCGACCGAACTTCAGAAAAAAGTCCAGGTCCGTGCTCGAACTTGACCCTGAACCCAAACCCCATTGAAGTCAATGGGGACACGGACTTTTGGCCACTAAAATGCCTCTAAAAAAGTCATGGAAAGGGCTAGAGGGCTGCAAAAGGAAGTAAAATGTGGGTAAGAGTAGGACAAGTGCCCTGCAAGCAAATGTGGATAGGGAAATAACTTAAAATAACATAAAATACATACAAATTACAAATACAGCTGAGCCATAAAATAGCACTAGATGGAATCTTTGATTTTAGCTTTGGAAGAACATAAATCTAAATCTAAAGCATGGCTGCCAGGAGGATCAACAGAATTATCCATTTGAGAGAGGGTTGGAGTGCAGGGTATTCTCTTTCAGTTTATACTAAGTGACCCATAGGTTGAGGAGACGGTGACCGTGGCGATGTAGGTGGAAGCGGCGCTGGAGGAGGAGGAGGTAGCCAGAATTTTTCAAAGTGCGCTGTAAGCACAGTATTGGACTGTTCTATTTGACTCTCAGATATGAAGTGCACCGCAAGACGCAAATGTACTATTTAGCACCCAAAACTATTAGAATTTTTCAAAGTGCGCTGTAAGCACAGTATTTGACGGTTCTATTTGACTCTCAGATGTAATACATGTAATGCTATTGCTATTCTATAAACCGAAATAGAGTCCCCATTCATAAGAATAGGTCAATTGACCTATTATTATGAATGGGGACTCTATTTCGGTTTATAGAATAGCAATAGCATTACATGTATTCCATAAACCGAAAGTCTATAAACCGAAAGACATTCGGTTTTTAGACTTTCGTTTTATAGAATACATGTAATGCTATTGCTATTCTATAAAAAGAAAGTCTATAAACCGAAAGTCTATAAACCGAATGTCTTTCGGTTTATAGACTTTCGGCTTATAGAATACATGCAATGCTATTGGCTATTCTATAAACCGAAAGTCTATAAACCGAATGACTTTCGGTTTAAAGACTTTCGGTTTATAGCCGAAGCTCGAACTCCAACACGGACATACAGTGAAATGTCCGGGTTCGGGTTCGTGGCACGGACACCGTAATGTCCGGTACGAACCCGAACAGTGCGGTTCGGGTTCGCTCAACACTAGTCACAAACCAATTTACCTCTGCAGATAGATATTGTTTTGCCCATTTGTGGGATGCTAGAAAAGGAATATGGCTTCCTCATTTTATATTCAGCAACAGCACATTAGAGGAGGCTAATCAATCTTTTAGCAGACAGATTGGGTTGAGATGCAAAAGAACCACCTTGATTCCATTCAACTTAATGGAAACATAAGGTCTACTGAATGAAGAGAGAAGCGTAGGGAATTGAGATGGAAATTCCAAACTGTAGGCCAATGTAGCTGAGTTGGAAAAATTCAAGAATGCATAGAATGCAGCTTAATGGCAGAATTTCTCCAACTCAGCTACTTTGGCCTTAAGTTTGAAATTCATCTCAATTCCTTCTTTATTGAGTAGACCAGATAATGAAAAATGTGTTACAGAGACCGCTAGGGGGAAACAAAGTGCTGTGAGTACTAAGACTCTGACTGCAGTAGACCCACTCTCTGCAGCATAAGGTTTGCATGAGCAGAGGCCTCACATGAATGGAAAGGTCACTTAAGAATGTAAAAAATACTGACAAAATATTTGTTAAAATGAAAAATTCACTCAAAACATGTAGTGCAAAAATGTTTAAAAAATGTTAGTCTTGGGAATCTGAAGATCTTTCTAAAGTTCATATATAACTAGAGAGAAAGAGAGCTACCACAAAAAATAGTGTCAACTGTACTTAAAGGGTCTGCTACCTAAAACATTTTTGTGTACTGTGTGATTGTACAGCATAAACGGATCTATATACATTGTGTTAGCAGAATTGCAAGCTAATACATAGATTAAGAAAAAATGTATATTAAATACAAGTGACCCGTTATAACGTGAGGCTCGGGATCCACAGACTTACATTGCGATTTTAGTGGAATCACAATGTTACACCCCAAGGTCTTGCTAAACTTCCGCTTTAATGCAAACGTAATAGTGAGATCTGTTGTCCTGATGGCTCCCTTGCAATCACTTGGCTGGCCACCCAATCTGGCCAGGCAAGAGAATGATGATCGCCCTTTTAGGGTGTCCATGACAATTAAACACGGCCTACAGCTAGAGAAAAAAATTGCACCCCCCCTAATAAAGAAATATCACATACCCTTATCTCCATACATCCCTCCTCGGCCTAAGGACAGCCTTCTGGCACCTGGGGGGGGGGCATGTTTTATTATTTTATTTTTATCATTTATTTTTTTAATTATTATTTTATTTTGGGAGGACTTCCAAAGGGGAGGATAGAGGCAACTATTTAAGTGGTCTGAACTCCGGATGAGTTCAGATCCCGAAATTGGATCTAAAAATCGTCCATATTATTGTGCCAATTCGGAAATTCTTTTGGTGCTAAGTAGATCAAATTCAAGGGCTATTCGAATCACCGAAGTGATCTGAAAATCAGAGCTACCTGAATCGACCCTATGACTTATTTATTTGCCTACAGTTGACCTTTAAGGGATAAAATAAAATTAAAGACGGTAGCTTTTTTCAATACATATAGGAGTACTACAACAAGAAGACACAATTTGAAGTTAGATGGTGGAAGACTGAGGGGAAATTTGAAAAAAAAATATTGTTTTAGAGAAAGAGAGCAGATACCTGCAATAGCCTTACAGAAATAGTAAAGGCGAACATTGTAAAGGAATTGAAAAAGGCTCATGATATACACAAGAGATATAAATCTGAAACATCTTTTTGGGCTGACTACAGAGACGAACTGGTTCTTATCTACCATCACAACTTATGTTTCAAAATGCCTTTTTAAAATTATTTACCCCATACACAAGGGTTAATTAGGCTGGCTGTTATTGGCTGCCAAATCAAATTTTTCATCCTATTTCCTTAGAGCCTGGAGGCGTTTTGAAAAGTAAAGACTCCTTGACACACTCTGGGGTCCTTCTAACACCAGCCACCTTGGGAAAAGCTCCAAACAGATATCTCTGTCACGGGGTCCCACATTCCCACGGGGGGGAGCGGGACACAAAGACGCAGCAGGGTAGGGTGACGAATCTCAGCTCTGACTAGGGACCACCCAGACATACATGAAGTGAAGGGACAGAGCTCAGAACCAAAGTAGAGGCTTCTACTAATCATTTCTGTAAATACTGTTGAACTGTTAAAACGTAGTTTTGTTCCTGTACTTTAATTATACTGTCATGGATTGTATTGTACATTTGTATATGCCTGTTTTCTGCTGTATTATTAATATTATAGTTATATGGTTCTTTTATATTTTGTTTAGGTGTCTTATTTTGTTGGTGTAGTCCCTTTTGACTTCCACTCAGAAAGGACATTGTGATTGTGTGACCAAGGGGGCTAAGCCATTCTGCCCTGGAGAGGGAAGCCCGGAACAATGGCCAAGTACCAGTCGGGTAACCTGGTTCCCATTACAATCATCGCATCCCTTCAGTTGCTGACTTTACAGTGTAATAATGACATCCAGTTAACAGCTCAATAGGAACACATAAGCTGCTTGTATTATATAACTATACTGATAGCAGTATAGTACAGAGAGTTAAGCACACCACCATTCAACATGGGGCCCAATGGACATAGAAGTGTGGGCCGAATGAGAGCCGCCGCAGTAACCGCACCTCCATCCCAGGATCGTAGGGGTGAGCCCATGGTAACATTTCTGGTGAAGTGGCCCACTGCACCCCTGGCTTAGAATCTAATAACATTAAAATAGATCTGCCACCTAAACATTGTTTTTTTTTTGTTACCCTGAATTTGATCTATACATTGTGTTAGAATTGTAAGCAAATGAATAGATTAAAAGAAAAGGGAGTTTAAATTTGTCTGCAGTGTCTCCTGTTTATGACATAACCTTGTGACTTGGTTAGGGCTGGTGCAAGGATTTTTGCTGACCTAGGCAAAATAAAAACTGTCGTTTTTATTTGTATCAAGTAAATTGTATAGCCTCGGCATGAGCTTCCTTTTTGGATTTTGATCAAATAGCCTATCGATTTGGCTTTCAATAGTGTTCCCATTTCTTTTTAGTAATCCATTTTTTAGAAAAAATTTTAATCTGGAGGTAAGAAAACAATTCCCTAGCGGGAAGTTCCATTTGTACTTGAATTTGGGTAAAGGATTTTAATTGATCGCCTTCCATTAGGTCAAGGATTTTATTATGTTTATACCAATTTTTTAGGGACAGTTCGACTATATTATATTCTAGGGCTTGGATTGTAATTGTGCGGGGGATTTTATGCAGGATCTTATGTTTTTTTTTGAAGCACTTCCAAAAGCCCAATAGGTCTTTAACATAACCTGGCGTTTCCTGCTTGGAGAGGATTTCATCCGCCCCCCAACCTATCCAGGGTATTAATGATGAATCTTTTACTCCTAATAGGTTTGCTTCGATTTGGAACCACGGTTCAGCTGATTCTGAGCTGTCCTGCCATCTGTGTATATGATATAGTCTACTTGAATCATAGTGTTTCACAAGGTCTGGGATGCCCAGGCCCCCGGCCTGTGAATGTTTAGTTGAATTGATTTTACTAACCCTTGGCTTCTTGCCGTTCCAAATATAAGACATGAATAGTCTCTAGACCAGCTGAAGCTTGTATTTGGGGATTGTTAGTGGTAGCATTCTGAATAGATATATCCACTTCGGTAACACATAAGATCTAATGACATTTATTTTACCAAGCCATGAGACTTCGTTAAAAAGCCAGGTTTTCGTTAATTTAAGTTGGGTATCTCTGAACAACGCAGCATAATTTTTTTCCATCGTGTCACTGCAGCATGTTGCAATTTGTGTCCCCAGATGTGTTAAGCTTTTTACGGACCATTCCAAAGGGTATGTGTCCTTTATTATTTTTTTTTTTTGTATCTTTTCCTACATTTAACATAATTGCTCTGGTTTTTGTAAGATTTAGTTTGTAGTTTGATACTTTGGAATAAGTATCCACTTCTAATATGAAAGATTTCATCGATGTAACTGGGTTAGTCATTGTAATGACTACGTCGTCTGCATAGAGGCACTGCTTGTATTCTGAGTTTTTGATTTTTTATTCCTGTGATTTTGTCGTTCTGTCTTATCCTAGCAGCGAATGGCTCGAGGGTTAGAATATATAAAAGCGGGGCCAAAGGACACCCCTGGCGTGTTCCGTTTGCGACCCTGAACCACCCTGACTCTATTATCTCCATTATCATATTATTATTCCCCTCAATATCCCAGGATTATGCCCCACAATATGCCAGGATTTAGCCACCCAATATGCACAACGCTTCCCTCTCAGCCACAGGCGGGCCAGCACCGGAGACAGAGCAGCAGCAGCGACGAGGTAAGTAAGGGGGAGGATTGCTGGAAGAGACTGACATGCATTATACAATCGTACATTACTAGCTTAGATTCCTAACAGCTACCGTTTTTTTGCAGCCAAACTCTTTAGTTTAGATATGCAAATTAAACATTTCCCATTGAAAACTGGTTCATTTGCATATCAAGCCACAGGTGATGTCATAAACTTGAGACTCCACAGACACATTTAATCCATATGTTTCTCCTAATACAGGCATTTGCTTGTAGTTTTCCTAACACAATGTATAGATAATTGTTTTATTGTCTACATACACAGTAAATACAACATTCACGTGATACAGTCCCTTTAAGAATTACAATGGGCAGTGCCTTTTTAATTAGAACAAGTGAAGTTGCCTTTTATTGGATTGGGGCCTAACTAATTTTATTCTTATATCTATTCTGGAGCACTAAATTGACTTAAGAAGATGGATGACAACTTGCATTTCCATAGTACCATACTGATTATTATTACATGTATTATTGTACAAGTTTATTTATTGTATACACTGCCCTTTTTCCCCCACTGTTTCATTATTTCTATGTCAAGGTGCATCTGAGCCTTTATTACCGGTAATAGATGATTTTAAAGAACTATATTCTATTCTATATTTTTATAACTAACGTTGTAAAATATTTGTACCTGATGGATACCCCGCTTTAAAACCATCATTTTTTCTTTTGTTATAAAACTGAATGGATAATCTCTTAATAAGACTTGTAAATAATCCCACTGCATGCTTAATCGGACAGAAAAGACAGACATTCTTTGAATAAATCCATTTACTTCTAAATGACTTGATGACATTAAAGAATTAAAACATTTCATCACTTGCACCCTGGCTGTTTGTATTAGAGCAGCTTCAAAACACAACTGTAAATCTTTAATTAGTCCTCAGATCACAAAATTCCAACAACGACAAAAGTAACTGCTACAGACACACAGCTCGACAAATCACCTTGTTTACAAATCACAAAAGGATAATGCATAGTTGCATTATTATAACATTCAAGTGATTCCTATTACCATGTGATAAACTAGATTCTAGTCATCTCCAGGAACGTATTATACTTCTATCCTCCTAGGGAAAATCAGGCACCACCATCCTTCCAGTGGACTCTTCCACTTTTCCAGAAGGTGGAGGACATCACTCCCAGGAGATGCTACCACCTTCCCATTAGGCACCAAGCACTTCCGCTCTTCCAGAGGACACCACTGCTCGGCTGGTTAGCATGGCAGGATTTGAGACTGGTTTGAGGTATATCAAGATATATATAATTTTATTTGGTTGATTGGATCAACAACCACCTTTTAAAACATAATCAGGCTTGCACCAACCGTGTTCAAAGTGAACTCACTTTGTGTTTTACAGTACATGTGATACAGACACTCACAGGATCAATATAGATGTATTTGCACCCTGAACCACTTTTTGCTATGGACGCAATACTTATAAGACCACTTGGTTCTGAACAGTTTCCCCCCAGACTGGCAGGATATTCATTGTTAAGAAACTGTTATTAATTAACCTCTCAATTCAAAATTTGTTTAGCGATTATAATAAAATCAAAAAAATCTTTGATTTAATGTGGGAGAATTTTTCTTTTTTTAAAGGATGGCCACACTTAGATAGATAGCTTATTATATGTAAAAGAGGGGGGGGGAAAATACCTTTTTTACATGATACATAGCTTTTGACATGCATGTCCCTCCAACGGAAGGCTGCACATCGTGACACACTGAAACGCAGCAATCAGTGTGTCAGTAAATGGTGCACTTTATTAAAATGTATTCTAATGGGGCCATTTATTTAAAAAAAAATACTTTACTCCTCACTTTCATGTTTCTCTTCCACCAGTAAATTTAGAATATTTGGTCTTCTTTCTGTAGGGATTTGTTTTACTTTTTCTTCTTCTTGGAAGGCTTGTCTGCACCTGTAATAAAAACAATTCATCATGTAGAGAGTTTATTTATTAGAACCCCAGGCACTGGCGGGATTACACTAGAAATCTCTCTGGAAAGGGTTGTGACTTGGTCACTGTTACAGGGTATTTACCATAAAAATCAGCAGGACCATCATGACATCGCTTAGCAGTGTGTACCCAAATCTTACTGGGCTATGACTTAGGGTCATCACTGCTTTCATGTTCAAGCTTCTTGGCATTGTTATATCAGAAGTGTCTGGGGGCAAAGTGCTATGCATGCATTTGTGACCAGCCCCACCATGTGGAGCTATTCTTAATAGAAAATCTACACAAATATCCAAAACCAGTAAGTGCAGCTATAAACACCACAGGAAAACACTTTCATATGAGCAACCCACCCCATCGCAACTTCGTCAGGGACTCTCCGATCTGATAAAAAGGAACGATCACGACATAGGAGACTGCAATAAACACGCTCATCCCCACCACATCCAGCTTTTCAAGGATTGGATAAACCCAGATGCCTGATGCATGGTGTACCCAAAGGATCCTGGAGACAAAAAGAGCAGAAATTAGCATAACCAAGACTGCAAATAAAATCTCCACTGATTTCCAGACATGATAGCAGAACATTCTCATGTACAGCTCCATAATCACCTGTGAAGTGGCCCATGGCGGAACTACCAAGCCCGTCACCCGTACAACCCCTGCTGACGCCATTTATGTTGCAGGTACACCAAGCCCCGGCAACATTGTCTGATATGCCCTGTACACTTCCTATCCCCATGCGTCTCAACCCATCAGGGCACCGGGTTCACCTGATTTCCCAACGATCTGTCTAAGAAGCGCAGAGGACCCGGATGCTGACGGTACAGTGCTGTTAAGTAATGTGGGTGTGCAGCTCCAGGGACAGCACAGCAACGTGGAACTGGTGTGTCCCCAGGTCTGTGTATACCAACTGTGTGTGTGTATATACAGACTGTGTATAAGGGAGAAGTAGGGAGAGGAAGAGTGTTGCTTGATGAAATAGGGGGGCCCTGGGGCAATTCTTGCACCAGGGCCTGTGGTTTCTAGTTATGCCTCTGGAAGTCAATTCAGAGTCAGAGTAATAAAATATAAGAATTACTGACACATCATCTGGCACAAAAGTGACCTTTTCATGTTGATGAACTGTATATTTTACTTACACAAAAAAAACTTATGTGAAAGCAGACCATTTAAAAAAAACACTGAAGGCAACATGCGGTCATTTACTACTGCCATAAACTACGTGGTCTCCACAGAAGATGTATAGTAGAGGTTAACACGGTCAAGTAGGTGGTGATTATAAAGAGTTAAGCAAGTTTTCTAAGAGGTCGGTCCAAACATCTAATACGATTTGCACCTTCTTACCATGACAAGTATGCCAAACAAAAAATGCTCAAAGCCAGGAGTCCCCTTTTCTTGCTGGGATACTGATGAGAGCAAGCAAATAGCTCTATGAGAAGCAAGGGAAGGACATAGGTGTGCTGAAAGAGAGAAGCTTAATAAATACAATCAGTTTTAAAATAATGTTTTGACGTTATATAAATGCTTGTAGCCCCCTGCTAAGGAAAAAACTCTTCTATGAATGAGATGGGTACAAAATATTTATCTGGAATACCAGTTTAACTCGACCTGTACTACAAATACAACAGACATACAGAAAGAGGCGGTAGCAAGCAGCACGTAACAGGATTAGTACAGATAAGGAAAAGCCTGGGCAGCAGCAAGCAGCATATAAGGGGAAGGAAGCAAGTACAGTTATGGGTCAAGAGCAAGTATAAAGGACAGATAACAGGCAGGAGCAAGATGAATGAACAGGAGTAGGTAGCATGGACAAGTAAGGAGTAAAATTAGGGGGACCGAAATGGGACAAAAGGAAGAACATTTTAGGGGCGGTGAGGGGCGTGTTTTGGAAAAAAGAAGGTGCAGGTAAAGAATGACCACATAACCTATTTAACTACCCAAGTTACATAAATAGTATGGGAGTCGTTTAAAGAATAGCACTATCTGCAGAGGAATCCACTATAACCTTTAACCTTCCAACTTCTGGATGAGTGGGGCATTGAGGGAGAATTCATACTCACCATGGCATGATTAAGCCACTGTGGAATAAAGGTGTCCAATATCTCAGGATAGACGAGTTCACGATCATATGCATATATACTCCAAAATGAAGTCACTACAAACTAAATAGAGGCATAGACTGTAACACACACAGAGACTGCAAGTAACAGACACACTGCATACAGTAAAGACCACACAAATGTATTGTCTGTCATGTATTATTCATTTGTAAGGTCTTGAAAGTGGTATGCTGTATTTACTGTATCCTATTGTAGTAATGCTACAGATTATGCTATTGTTTTATAACTAACACAGATCATACAGAATACATGTTAATAATGGTGCCGCTATAAATACTAAAGTCATGCATCAATATTTATAAATTATCCTTCAGCAGTTAGTGGGCACAGTGAACAGCAGCCTGGCCAAGGTGGGTAAGAGTAATCCAGTAACAAAATGTAAAAATAGTTCGTATGGTCACAATGTTACTTGGTGTCAAATTAAAAGTTTAAAACAAGGTCAGACCTTTTACAGGACAAACTAAAATTATTCTTAATAAAATACCTACCACCCCAATCGGGAACGCCAGTACGGAGAAAATAAGGTCTCTGAGATTCACAAGAAAGGAGCATAGTCTATTCTTACTGGAGAGTAATAACAGGCACAAGTCAGCAAGAAAGCACACCCCAAAAAAGATGGTCTGGAGAACCTAAAAGGAAAATGACATGTGAGTGAAAATGAAAAATTAGAATATTATGCACAGGACCACTTGTCAAACCCTGAAGTATGATTTCCATCAATATATAAAACAACCAAATGAAAAAAAAAAGCTAAAATTCCTAATAGGCAAATGCATTTCAGAGGTGAAAAAATAAATGTTATTAAAAAGAACTCTAAGGGCCCAAAATATTAACTACCAACATGAGGAGCATGAGTCATTGTGTGTCTGTCACGCTGTATTTAATATAGGACTGTGGTCCTCCACTCCTGCTGGGACTATGGACCTCCACTCCTGCTGGGACTATGGACAGGCCTTTAGCATGTTTTTATTTTCCAGCACAGATTCATTCAATAATGGCTCACTAAGCTTGAGGACCTCACTTGTGTTCACCAGCAGATGCAACATATTGTTAGGTATTTCCTCTGCATGAACAGTTACAGATGGTAATGTTGTGGCTGCCAAGATCTTTCTTTGAGAGCATGGTGGTGGTATCCCAGGGCTTAAACTAAAAATAGAAATCTTATTTCGATTGATCCTGTCTAAGAAAATCATTTATGAAAGGATAGTACTGCATTAGCCATGCAAATAAAGGAAACAAGTAGAGTTGTAATAATATCCTTAAGAGGATAACTAAGAATTTGACTGAAAGCTTTGAAGTCCCTTCCGGGGACATTAATAAGAAGCTAAAACACATCTCCTAATTATATGCATGTATAAGGTGGATCATTTGTTCTAGCTTATGATTAATACTCAATGAAGGGACCTAGTAACTTGGTATTGAAAGCTTGCAATCAAATCCTCGCCAATGAAGGGTCTCATTTCAACGCTACTTGAGGGTTTGTCACAGCATACCAGGATGTGGTTGTTTCATCCTTCCTCAAGCGGTCACATAGCTGGTTTTTTCGCATGCACAATTTATTTAACACCCACGGGAGCATGATAGCTGCTCTGAGAGGTATAAACCAAACACATATGGGAGAAATATTTGGGGATTTATTATGTGTCTAGTTGATCTGGAATCCAGTAATGTGATACCTTAAGGAGTACAACTTCAGAACTCTTCTTGAATAGCATGTGCTTTATTATAAAATACTGGAAACCTGATCACTCACTGACATGATAATATAATAAGGGCAGGGCCACCAGCAGAAAACATGGGAGCCAGTACTGGGGGAAAATAAAATAAAAACATTATGGTCCCTTGGCCAGTAACTCATTCCCCTGCCTCAATCTGTCCTTTATCCTCTGAGTCACCCCTTCATCTCTTCTGTTGGTTTTCTCCTCCTCCACCAGAGCCCACTCACTCATTCTCTTTCCCCTGTTGTCTACCACCATCAGCAACCCACCAATCAATGCCACCTCATAAAAGAATATACTATCATACACTATTTCACATCAATGGCTGAGCATCATGGGAAGTGAAATGTACAATTAGACAATTATAATGCTGACTGGGCATCATGGCAAATGCAAATCAGCAATAGCTGGAGTAAACTGTAAGTTTGTTGTGATGCTCAGCCATCATTATTGTGGCTGAGCATCATGGCAAATGTTCTCCTCTTCAGACTGGTAAAATTACCGACTGAGCTTCTCTTCAGTATAGGATATAACTCAGATCATAACTTTATTACTGAACAGGAATTTGGGAGACTCAGTTCATATTATAATTATGTTATTTTTAGTAACCTACCTAAGTAGACATCACTGTTAAAATATTGATGCACCTTGTTTTTATTTTCTTCAATGCATCTTATATGTGCTGAAGTAATGGTAAAAAATATGTTTTCTTGACCTGTACATTGTACCCGATATCACCCACGTAACTTGTTTACCACACAAATGCAAAATGGCAATTAATGTGCTTGTATTATTGTTTATTAATCTTATGCCAATGAAAAGGTAAATAAAAAAATAAAAAAATACTGACTGAGCATGATGCAAAGCGGTCCTCAAAAATTTGATTGATAACCTTTGGTATGGAAGCTACCAAAGGTTGGCTGAGCATCAATGGAGATGTTAACAGTAAACTTTTAGCACTCCAACAATTGCCTACATGTTCCAAAAACACAGCCAGCATCAGCAGCATTATCCAGATGTTTGGTAACCTCGACCCATGTGATATTAAGTCAATCCAATCTTTTTATTTATTTCTTTGCTTGTTTTGGGGGTTTAACAGACCTCTTTTCAACAGAAAACTCTTAATATGTTTGTCATACATTCAGTAGGAGCTGAGCAAAATGCTGTTTATCAAAGCAGACAGGCGGGCTGCAGCCTTGGGCTTGGAGAAGAAGGATTGAGTACAGGTGTAAACCAAAGGTCATTTATAAAAGTTAAGTCAGGCAAGATCACACTCCACAGCCTGACAAATAAATACTCCTTTGTCTTACTGTGCTAGGTGTTGGGACAAGGTCCTCAGTGCAAATCAAAGGCTTTTTCCCCAATACAATCTTGTTTTGGTAGGACTTTTTTGAGGGGGGAGCATTTTATAATTTGCCAATGGGCATCCCAATGTCTTGGGCCAGCCCTGGATCACACTCCCTTCTGCCAGCAAAACTTTCTCAATTTTTAAGGCATAAACTGGCAGGTCATTGTAGTAAGCTGAATTCACTTTAGTGAGTGTGTGTCTCCTAGGCTGTCCTCAACTAGTAAAATGGGGTGTTATCCTTCTGAAACCATCCATCTGTCAATGGATACGCTTCTTTTTTTAATCAGTCTTATGGTCTAACACATTTTCAAGCAGTGTGTGATTGTTGCACACTTCCATTTCTTTGATTAATTACCAACAATCCCTGGTCTGATGAGATCTACCTACAACTTGCACATTTATATTGTGACATTAAACGTAACACCTGGCTCCGGAACTCCATTAATAGTGCATACGATCAATTGGCTGTGAAAGTCATAATGGTGCAATTTACTAAAAGTGAACAGAAAAACGCAAACATTAATAGCGGAGTTAGATGGAAAGCTTATGCATCTAATCTGTCTAAGCCAGTTATTAATGTCTGTATTTTGCAGTTCACTTGTAAGTTCATGTCTTGTTTAGCGACTAGACCCCACTGCAAGTAGAGGTCATAATGTAATTGTAGTAAGGCAGGTTCAGCGTGGTGTCTCTAGGGACTGGGTGAAATCAAAGACGTCAAGGCATGGTTAGGATGATGTCACTGAGGTCAGAGAGGGTCTGATTTATGTCACTGGAATCAGGTGTATTTAAATAAGATCATGGGTGACATAAGTGTGGTTGGAGATCACGGGAACTTTTACCTGGTTGATGAAAGTTAGATACTTCCATCTACCCCCATACGTGTGCGCCCCATGATCCTTTACCGAACCGGTCACCTCCAGATTCTGCCAGACACCGAATACATTCCAGGCCAGAAAGCCCAAGTGCAAGACAAGCAGTGCAGCAGCCATGTTGGTACTCTCACTGTATTACTCGCCCGTATCATCTCCGCCCAGGGATGGGGGCGGGGAAAATTCTTGCATGCTTTCTATTCAGTTTTGCACCACGTCTGTTCTGAGTCCCTGGACTTTGAGGTAGAACAGCGGAAAGCTGTAAACAGCTGAGCAACACGATATAGGGGTTTTCACGTTGTATAGTACATTTTCTTCCTTTGCAGTAACCAAACACAAGAGACTCATTGTCTTCTGCACTAAACATTGTTGCATAGCTGTTGAATAGTGGTAGGTCTTAGAGAAAATGGCCTCATACAAATTAAAATATGCTGACACCTTTTTAGCTAAAACATAGTTTTAGCACCCTCATCAAATAGTTATTTATAAAAGTCAATTTTATGACAATGTTATGCTGTTAAACCACTTTTAGAACTTAGAGTACTGACTTATGTAAATAAATCCCTTTATATTCGACTAATTGGTGCATTTAATTAGAAGCATTTAATGCAAACAACAAACAAACATATTTTTATTTTAATCCAGTAATAAACCTTGAACACTCTAGGCTAGATTGTAAGCTTGCAAGCGAGGCTTTACCTGTTGTATCATTCTGTCCTTGTTTGTCATAATTTCATTTTACACTATAAATTGTTTGCACTGTATAAATAAGTGATTCAAAAAGAAAGATAGCACTCAACAAATTAGTATCATTTGTTAAAATGGCTAAAGTTCATCTTAAAAATACATAAAATTAATTATCCCAGTAAAAAAAAAAAAAAAATACACATTAAGTAATATATATATAAACAACTACCATTTTCATACATTTGAAAAACATACAAATGAACTCAGATCAATTCATGTACATAGTTCAACAACTTAATACAATAAAGATGTAAAAGTCTAGTAAATAAATATATAACTTCCCAATAATAAAAGAATAAAAAAAAAAATACATATGAGAATCACTAAAAATTATCTCTTTAAAGTGCATTCTGCATCTTCCTGCAGAAAGTGCTGTTGGTGTACAGGCATCATCTTCATTTTTACTAATTAATTAATTAATTAATTTGTTTTGTGATTATTTTTCAAGAGCAGTCTTCCTTTTCATCATTAGTTTTTTGATATTAGGACCCAACATTCTTCTAAGGCCAGGATCTCTTTTCTCCCTCCCTTTCTTTTCGTTGTGCTTCATATATCCCACTTATGATAATATGTGTTGTATATAATATGCTGCTGAAGGGTGTTTTACTGCACATTCATTTGCACTGTACTAATTTTAGGTCAAACCTATGTCCATTTTTATTTACATTGCTATATAAATAAGTGTTAAGGTTGCCACCGTGGCCAGATGCATAGTTACCAACAGCCATGAATATTCCAGGAAAGTCCTCTATTTCTAGGATCCTGTCCTGTCTAATTTGTGCTGTAACTACTGTGTATGCCTAGTATATGTATATAGAAAAGTGTATGACCATATCTCTGTTTTAGTCAGAGTATTATGATAAATGTGTACATCAGGGCTGTAATCACTACATAAGCCAGAGCAGATCTGTGGTATGCATTTTTCAGAATTGTCCCAGAATAAAATGCTATGTGATCACCCTAATACACAGGCTGCATTGTTTGTAAAAAAATGTTTATTCTTTAGTCTGGGAGCAGCTCATGTGAGTAGAGACGGTCGATTGGAGACCTTTATGTCCTTCTGGAGTGCTGTTAAAGCTGTGCTTATTTCTTACTTTATACAGGCTTGCATTCTAGTAAAGCTATCTTCTAAGTCTTGCTTGGTGGAGTCGTTGTTTTCCCCACCATTTCTTCCGCAGGCATATGTTTGCCCCCTGGGTTGTGTTTTTTAAAGATTGGTGCAATCTAGAGGGAGTGAACACTTAAGGGAGTGAAGATGTCAAAGGGAAGGTGGTGGTAGTAACAGTAATGTGGATGGTTGCCGCTAGGTGGGTTTGGCCAGAGATTAATTGTGTTGAGCTTGGAGGAGAGCTTTAGTACATTTGAAGAGCACAGAGTTTGTGCAGGCTAGTGTCAGTTAATGAGGGAGGTAATGTAGGGAGGGGCCGAGGAGTGGAGAGCTTTGTAGGTTAAAGATAGAATTTTATCCTAGAGTAGACGGGGAGCCAGTGGAGGGCGTTGCTGAGAGGAGCAGCTGAATTGGAATGACGAGCGAGAAAGATGAGCCTGGTAGCTGTATTTTAAATAGATTGCAGGGGGAGAAAGACAAGCCAGAGGTTGGCCAGTCAGGAGCAGTCACAAGAGAGTATACTAGGATTTTTACAGTCTCTTCGCTAGTGAATGGGTGAATGCGCGCACTGTTGCTTTGGTGCAGATGACAGGATTTAGCGGGTACATTTGTAGCATTTTCAACAGTGATAGCAAAGTTAGGTACTGGCATGGAATTCAAGGGAGGGAAGATGATTAGCTCAGTTTTAGAAAGATTATGTTTCATGTAGCGATCAGACATCTAAGTGGAGAAAGCTGATAGACAAGCGACACGACAGAGGGAGTGAGGTCAGGGGAGGAGAGGTCGATCTGGGTGTTGTCCGCATACAGGCGGTATTGGAAGCCAAAAGAGTTGATGAGTTGTCCTAGAGAAGAGGTGTACAGGGAAAACAACAGCCGGCCAAGGACAAACCCATTTGCGGAACAGTAACAGATAGGTACAACTTAATCTAAGAGTGCCGCACCACCTATGCCGATCAAGCATAATTTGTTAATAAAGAGGCAGTGGTCGACAGTGTCAAAGGCAGCAGAGAGATCCAAGAGTACTGAAAATGGCATTTAGCTTTGGCAGACAGAAGGTCATTCACTGTAATGAGGGCTGTTTCAGTAGTGTGTAAGGGTCTAAAGCCAGAACTGTCAAGTAGGTAATTAGTGGTCAGAAAGTCAATTAGTCGTGAGTGCGTGGGATCTAGGTAAGATTTTATTCAGTACAGGTATGATTTGGGCCTGCTTGGAGAATGACGGTACAGTTCCAGAGGAGAGGTAAAGGTTGATTAGGTGGGTTAGGGTTGGGCTGAGTGGTGAGGATAGATAGGTGAGACAGGATAGTAGGCCTCAAGCAAAAGAGTACAACTAGTAGGGCCTTGAGAAAGAGAGCATATTGTCTACCTCTTTCTAGATTTGTTTTTACTTTCGCTTAGTTCAGCAAAAATTAAATATAATCTTTAGTGCCACTTTAACTATTTATGTCTAAAAAGTATACATAGTCTAAAGGTGAAGAAATGTGCTCCAGACACTCTATTCCTGTACCAGGGAGACTGAATCCCAGTATTGTGAGGTCAAATGACTACTCCCCCTTTTTTTTGCTCGGCCATGTACCAGGATCCCCTTTTATGTGTTTGGTAAAACCTAGCCAAGGTGGCACAGCGTTAGGCAAAGTTAAAATTGGCATACTAGTTAAAAATTTGCTATAGGCCAATGTTAACTCTATGAAAATAATGACATGGCCGGTATTTTTGGAAGAAAAAACGTACATATTGCATTGTTTAAGATAAGCAATTTTTGCTGTAAAAGCACATGGGCACAATTTTGTACGGTTTATTTAATTTAAGTCTGAGGTTGCAGATTTTGTCAAATTTGTCTATTATAGATGGCCCTTTTACTTTTGCCAGTGGTCTCACTGTTGCCGTCTTTAATGTGATTTCTGGAGACTCTGATGTGTGTAATATAGAAATCATGGCATTGATGAATGTACATACACCTCAATGCAAATGACTGTTTTACAAAGTCTGAAGCATATTTCTTGGATTCAAAGCACATCTTTTATACTTGCAATGTGTCCTTGTAAATTTCACAGATATAAATCTGATGCCTGTGTTTTAGGTCTCGCTACTTGTCTGGGAGGCAATGTGTAATTTCCTGGAAGTTTGCTGACCTGCTCCCTCCAATAGGAAAACTCGCTTGTTGCAGATACAGGAGTGGTGTAAAAGCCACAAATTAGTCTCAGCAAAGTCAAGAAGTATAGTAAAATTAAGGAAATATGTGAATAATTTAATTCTCTTTCTCTGAGTGTTCACACATGCAAGTTCATATTAAGTTTAGAGAAAATTCCAATATTCCTACATCTACTTCCAGTTTTCTTTTGGTCATATTGTCCCCTGCGTGCTGAAATTAGTTTAATAGTTTACGCTGTTTTGATTTTATTTCTGTGGTCTTTTCAGGTGTGCTCCTACTGTCCCCTGCATGTGGATGAAGGAATGTATTTGACCTTGATGACCAGGTTTTGAACACAGGACATTGGACGTGACCTTGCTGACTTCATGGGTCCTGCTAAGACTAGGTTTTAGTCACTTCTCATGATGTAGGATATAATATTCATTATGGTGGATATATACTCGGCTTTGTGACAGATAATTTGATAATGTTTGATGGACATTCACAGATCTTGCCACGGACACTGAGGGGCTGTTGCCTAGCCCTGGGTCTCTTCCAGTGTCGGGGTGTCAAAGGTTCTCAGGGGTCTATCCTGCCAGTTCACTGACAATAATGAACACCAGGAACTCTGTGTTTAGTTAAGTCTTACTTGATATGTTTAGTTAGCTGTAGGGCACATCTCAACAGGACATAGCCTCTACTAGAGAATCATCATCTCAACAGCAGTAATACTGACAAAACAAATGCTTGTATCAGAGACTCCTGGCACAATCATCCTCCAGGTTGGTCATCTCTCCTGTGGGAAGCTATAAGAAATGATGGAGCTATTCTGATCCAACCCCAGGCGGAAAGGCTAAAGTTATGAGGGTGTCACTGACAATATACACAGAAATCACCAATTCTGAATCCTGCAGTAAACTGTAATATTGCGTGGCATAGGGTTGCCACCTGGCCGGTATTTTACCGGCAGGCCGGTAAAAAATTTGCATCAGGCCAATGTTAAGTCTATGGAGACAGTACCAAGGCCGGTATTTTTTTGAAGAAATGGTGGCAACCCTAGCGTGGCATCATTGACTAACTATAAAGGCCAGTAGAATGATGAGGCAGAGTAGGAAGTCCCTTGTACTGCTCACATTGCTAGGCTGGCTAGGGGGAAGTATTGGCAACCAGCCCATTATCTCTGCCATACAAGAATTACCGTATTTGCTTGAATATAATATTAGTTTTTTTCAGACTGAAAAGTCCCCTCGACTTACATTCGAGGTTCGAGGGGGAGGCAGCACTAGTTAAGTCTGGGGTTAGAGGTAGCATTGGCTAAGTCTGGTGGGCAGATGGCTGTGGGGGAGATGCATCGGCTACGTCTGGGGGGCAGATGGGCAAATAAAAACAAGAAATATTTTTTTTTCTATCATACATTTTATTTGATATGAAAGAGCAATTAACATGTGACTATATACAAGTTAAACTTTTTCCTATAGGGTAGTCTTATAATCAGGTTTTTAATTTTTTTTCCTAAAGGAATATCCAAAGTTTGGGGGGTCATCTTATGATCATGGTCATCTTATATTCGAGCAGATACGTTAGTTTCAGGTGCCTGGGTGCAAGGCACCTCAACATACTCCTGGTTCTTTTTGGGCGGATGAAGCTGCGTCCAAGGAAGTATTTTCTAAAGTTGTCAAGATCCTCATACCCTCCTTTTATCAGTGTGTGGTCCCAGAAGCCCCTGTTTTGTTGTAATGACTGCATAATGATGGAGACAGCTTCGTGATTCAGCACCAACACGCCTTGTCGTCATGGTAATAATGGTCACGGGAGTTTCCTTAACATTAAACATCACAATTAGCTGCCACCCCAGGCCCTGCTGAGGCTCCACGGTTTTTAAATGAAAAGCAATTATCATTGGGTTTAATGAATGACAAGAGCAGACGGGTTGCGTGAAACTAATTAACAAAAAGCACAATGTTGTCTTTTTTCCATAAGGTTTGGGCAGAGAGCTGAGCATGTATCCTGAATTTTAAAAATGAGAATCAGGAAATCCACCATCAATGCTGCAACACTTGGAGAAGGGGCACATTTGGGTTATTGGGTGCCATTTCCTATTATGAGAACCTGCTGACAGATCAGTTCTTTTAAGAGTAACGTGGACTGTACTATCACTACTTTCACTGTGTCTAAATAACTGGTGCACTCTCACAGGTTTATTTACTAAATGGTGAATTACACTAAAAGATAATTCCCTATTTATCCTTCAAAAGAAGCAAAGGTTAAAAAAGTTCTATGTCACTTTGAAGGACAACTGTCACTAAAAAATGTTTTAATGAAGGAATACAAATTAATTAACCTTATCGAGCCCCCTTTGTATACCTCTGTCTTCCTTTATTTGACCCAATATTCTAAACAACATGTCCGCTCCCTGATAGAGCTGTATAAAAAAAAGGTGGGCTCAGTAGGGCATTTGATGCAATACATAATACATATTTTTTGCCAGAGAGAGAGTCCAACGTTACGGTAGGAGCAATTGATCAATTAAAGTAGCTAAATTAGTACAGTGAGAGAAGTGAACTGCAGGCACATCCTAGTATTGAGGGCAGAGACAGAAGGCATGACAGGTGTAGCGTCCCCGTATGGGCAGGTGTAAACAAAAAAAAAAAAAAAATCTCCCCAAGGATACACAGACACCGGTTTCTTGAAAATGGGTAATTTCAACTGCTTTAATATATAACAATAAACATATCATTAGGCTTGTCAGTAAGAGCAAAAAATTGAAGAAACCACTGTGGTACTCTGCAGAGGTGGCCAAAATAGTAAAAAATAAAAAGCTAGCATTTAGTAATTATAAAAATACTCAGAGTGAGGAAGATAGAAAGATCTATAAGAGTAGGCAGAAAGAGGCAAGCTATAAGAGCTTCCAAAGCACGCACAGAAGAGACTATAGCCCAGTCAGTGAAAAAAGGGGGTTAAAACATTTTTTAGATACATAAATGAGAAAAGGAAAGTAAAACAAGGATTAGTTAGATTAAAAACAAAAGAAGGATGCTATGTAGAAGAGGATAAAGGCTTAGCAGACTGCCTTAATGAATATTTTTGTTCAGTTTTTACAAATGAAAATGAGGATAAGAGACCTATTTTAGGGAAAAAGACTAATGAGTCTTTTGACGCATGTAAGTTTACAGAGGAAGAGGTTTTACTTCAGCTGTATAAAATAAAGAAAAATAAGTTGATGGGACCTGATGGGATACATCCAAAGTTATTAAAAGAACTTAGTGGTGTACTAGCAAAACCGTTAACAGATTTATTTAACCAATCATTGTTAACGGAAGTAGTTCCAGAAGATTGGAAATTAGCAAATGTTGTGCCCATTCTATTATTCTAATGGGCACAACATTTGCTAATTTCCAATTTCCAGTAGGGAGGAGGCGGGCAACTATAGACCAGTAAGTCTTACTTCAGTAGTGGGGAAAATAATGGAAACCTTGTTAAAGAATAGGATTGTTGAACATCTAAAGTCGCTTGGATTTCAAGATCAGAGACAACATGGGTTTACTTCAGGGAGATCATGCCAAACTAATCTTATTGATTTTTTTGATTGGGTGACTAAAATAATAGATCAGGGTGGTGCAGTAGACATTGCTTACCTAGATTTCAGTAAGGCTTTTGATACTGTCGCACATAGAAGGCTTATCAATAAACTGAAATCTTTAAGTTTGGATTTCAATATTGTTGAATGGATTAGACAATGCCTGAGTGACAGGCAACAGAGGTTTGTAGTCAAAGGGGTATATTCGATGCAAGGTCTTGTTACTAGTGGGGTACCTCAGGGATCTGTACTTGGACCCATTCTCTTTAATATTTTAATTAGTGATATTGCAGAAGGTCTTGTTGGCAAAGTATGTATTTTTGCTGATGATACAAAGATTTGCAGCAGGGTTGATATTCATGGAGGGATAAGCCAAATGGCAAATGATTTAGCTAAACTAGAAAAATGGTCAGTGGCAACTGACATTTAATGTGGACAAGTGCAATATTATGGACCTTGGGCGTAAAAACCTAAAAGCAGAATATAGACTATTTGGTACAGTCCTAACCTCAACCTCTGAGGAAAGGGGTTTAGGAGTAATAATTTCAGAGGACTTAAAGGTAGGTAGGCAATGCAATAGAGCAGCAGGAAATGCTAGCAGAATGCTTGGTTGCATAGGGAGAGGTATTAGCAGTAGGAAGAGGGAAGTGCTCATGGCATTGTACAGAGCACTGGTGAGACCTCACTTGGAGTATTGTACGCAGTACTGGAGACCGTATCTCCAGAAGGATATTGATACTTTGGAGAGCGTTCAGAGAAGGGCTACTAAACTGGTTCATGAGTTGAAGTATAAAACTTACCAGGAAAGGTTAAAGCATCTTAACATGTATAGCTTGCAGGAAAGACGTAACAGGGGGATATGATAGAAACATTTAAATACATAAAGGGAATCAACACAGTAAAGGAAGAGAGTATATTTAAAAGAAGAAAAACTACCACAACTAGAGGACATAGTCTTAAATTAGAGGGGCAACGATTTAAAAGTAATATCAGGAAGTATTACTTTACTGAGAGGGTAGTGGATGTATGGAATAGCCTTCCAGCAGAAGTGGTAGAGGTAAACACAGTCAAGGATTTTAATCATGCGTGGGTTAGACACAAGGCTATCCTAGCTAAAAGACCGGGAACAGGGAACTAATAAAAGTATTAAAAAAAAATGGGCAGACTAGATGGACCGAATGGTTCTTATCTGCCAACACATTCTATGTTTCTATCCAACATAACACATACATTCATTGCCAACAACCTCATTATACAATGCAGCATAAAACACATAATCCCCTACCATACAATGCAGCATAAACATGACCATTTCCATAACATGACACTGACCCCAGAACATAAATATAATACATAACATCATATTACAACCAAATAAAAGTGCAACCATTATGGTTCCATAGAGGTACCATAATAGGGGCATATAAAGACACCCCTATACCCCAGGTTCTGAGCCACAGACCAGCTCGAAACCTACACAAGTATTAACCAATGACCCAAATTAACCTCCCTGATGGGCCTTGATTACTTGAATTTACCTGACTAGTCCTGCTGCTGTGAAATAACGGGGATTAATAGCTATTAAACCTAATACAAAGGGAGGGAGGGTGGGATCAAACTGGTAAGTTTCAAATGGTTTTCAAACAGGTACCTTTAAAATGGCCAACCTATATATAGGAGACCCCCATATATGGCCAGCCCCTAACTTAAATCCCATCAACCACCTAGCCCGCCTCCTACCCTGTCAGGGCCCCTTTGGTGAAGGGGGGTGAAGAAAGGGGCTTCAATATAAACTCACCTGTGATATTTTGTACGACAAAAAATACTCTAAGAAACACAGATGGAAGCATAGAACATATTCGCAGACACATTGGTAATATAGTAACAGTGGAACATATTTTTAGACCCTGGTGGACATGGTGACACCAGTAGATACTGTGACAATTCCAGATTTGGCGGTGACATGGTGATACTGTGAACGCGGTGATACTGGTGGGTAAAGGGGTGCTAGTGGACACAGTGGCACTAATGGATACTGTGACACAGGCAGATACGGTGTTTAATGTTGATTTACCAATTAGCAGAGTTAATAGTACATCTCCTGCATTCACTTTCTATCGTGATGAACTGTTGTGGTTTACCTGAAATACTTTAAAGCTAGTGTCGCTGATAATTGTCACTTACACATTCTTTGGTTGTCTTGTAACTATGGCTACAGAAATATAGACATTCAGGAGCAAGAGGAAAAAAACAGCGTTTCCGTGACAACTGATCAAAGCATAACTGCATGAAAGCAAAAAAAGCCACAATAAAGCATTAAGCACGAAGAACATCTTCATGGGTCTAAATCACACAGGGAGCAGAAGTGATAGTTTTCCAAGAGCTGAGCCTTCATCCACACGGTAAGTCTCTACAGCTACAAATCCAGGTCTCACCAAATCTGAGGGGAAAGAACTGACTTTGTGTAGTGTTATCTTAGCAATGTACCACCAGTCACTGCATACCACAGGGCAATTTGCATTCATGAGTACCCTGTGGCTTTTCAGGCATCATTGGCTAGTGCATTTTGGGAATTGGGGCAAACGCTGAGCCACAGCAAACAACTTGTGCCAAATTAATCGTAGTCTTTGCCACCATGGTGAGAAATGGTAAACAAGGCCTAACACCAACTGGAGATAATAATTCTCACATAGTAGAAGCATAGACAGCCGCATGATGACTTGTTTAATGTGGTAATAAGGATTTGGTATTAATTCCAAATGTTTGTTTATAAATTGATGTTTGAGTGTTGTCTGTGTATTGTATATAATATCTAAACTCAGCACGAGAGGAAGAGTAGTATACATAGGTATGTTATATTTTTACATGTTTAACATTCCCAGTAGTAATGGGGGAACACCTCAGTGCAGCAACTTATGATTCCAATGTTCTTGTTAACAAACTAATGGGGATTTAGAGAGGGAAGTGAAAGAAAGGGTAAAAAAGGTGGCAACCCTATATGCTACTTTTACAGATCAGGAGCTGATTTCACTCTAATGAGAACAGAACAGAAAAAGGCTTACACCACAAGAGAAAACAAGTAACAAACAACAAAAAAATAATACATCGCTGAAGCCGTCCAATGCAGATACATGTTAGGGTCCTGTAGGTTTAGAAGATAGTATTTCCAAACATTGTTGTTTATAAGGTTGGATCTGGGATCCAAGTGAGAAGGGAAGTACTTGAGACATTGAGAGGGCCTCTGGTTGGTCCATGGGTGCTTGTCCCAATGACATAATGCTGGTTGGTTCTAGAAAGCAGTGGCCTCACGTCACAATCAGAGAATTCATAGGGCACCACCTATACCTGATTTGTTTGGCACTGCAGAAGGAAATCTTCTTATAGTGAGAGTTTTGAAATAGAGGAATGACTGTAGTTGGAATAATAGACAAGTTATGTAAGAGAGAAAGGAAAAATGCAATGTTCAGGAAAAAAACTAAAATAAAACTTTGATTTTTAAATCAAGTACCAAAGTTCTCTAAAAAAACAATATATTGGTATTAAAAATCATGGGTAGGAAATATATTAAAATAATACTTTAATAACAAAATACATGAGAAGAAATTTTATCAGCATAAGTACACCTTGATATATTTAGTTCTTATTAGGAGCATTGATATCGTTAGTTATTATTAGGAGCATTGATATAGTTAGTTCTTATTAGGAGCATTGATATCGTTAGTTATTATTAGGAGCATTGATATAGTTAGTTCTTATTAGGAGCATTGATATAGTTAGTGCTTGTGAGGAGATTCTCCACCACTAATCAGGAACTTTTCAGCACCTGTCCGGTGCACTGAGTGCCTGCACAAACCGAAAGTACGCCAGAGGTGCAACAGAATCCCAATATTTGTTGATAGCATTGGTATTTGGGGCTATCTGGATGTGTGCTGAGTTTATACATAATCCAGTCTTTGTGTAAAACAAGAAAAGCATTGCTTTATGCTTGGAGGGCATCAAGACTGGAATTTTTAAGGCTAAAGTACTTGAGTTGCAAAAATGTTCCCATTCAGCTGCATTGGAGAAATTTTCCAACTCAGCTACTTTAGCCTGAAGTTTGAAATTCCCATCTCAATTCTCTATATATTGTGTAGACACTTATATGTTTTTTTGTTAACTGATATGGTTGGTCAGACTATTTGGTACAGTCCTAACCTCAACATGTGAGGAAAGGGATTTAGGAGTAATAATTTCAGAGTACTTAAAGGTAGATAGACAATGTAACAGAGCAGCAAAACATGCTGGCAGAATGCTTGGTTGTGTAGGGAGAGGTATTAGCAGTAGGAAGAGGGAAATGCCCATGCCATTGTACAGAGACTGGTGACACCTCACTTGGAGTATTGGACACAGTACTCCAGAAGGATATTGATACTTTGCAGAGAGTTCAGAGAAGGGATACTAAACTGGTTCATGGGTAGAAGGATAACACTTACCAGGAAAGGTTAAAGCATCTTAACATGTATAGCTTGGAGGGAATAGTAACGGGGGGGGGGGGGGGGGGGGGGGGGTATGATAGAAACATTTAACTACATAAAGGGAATCAACACAGTAAAGGAAGAGAGACATAGTCTTAAATTAGAGGGACAAAGATTTAAAAGAAATATCAGGAAGTATTACTTTACTGAGGGGGTAGTGGATGTATGGAATAGCCTTCCAGCGGAAGTGGTAGAGGTAATTACAGTGAAGGAATTTAAACATGCGTGGGATAGGCACAATGCTATCCTAGATATAAGATAGGGAACAGGGGACTAATAAAATTATTTAGAGAATTGGGTATACTAGATGGGCCGAATGTTTCTTATCTGCCAACACATTCTATGTTTCTAAATTAGCAGTTTCTGGCATTCTAAATACTGGATAGTTAGTCATTTTGAAGCTGATAGTTGTATGACAGACAGGTAGAATAAGACCAGAGATTTAATAAGACAGGAAATCTGTGCCATGTGTACATCTTGACAACATGTTAAAATGATGCAATCTGTGAAAAAAATGGTGCTGTTTTTTATTTTATTTTAAACTCCTCAATATCTTTGACATGGATGAAGTTATACCTCAGCACACCATTCCAAAAAGCAGTGCCATTTATCAATCCTTATCACTTCTTGGTTTTGTGTATAGCAGAAAAACCTCAGAGATACAGCTTCACCTATTAGCAGAATGATACATTATTCACAATAAATCACCACATTCCCTATACTACCCTGCTGCTGACCTTGAACAGAACAGGCTGATATGTTAGTGAAGTTAAGACAGGGCTCAAAATGTGTACTTCAGTGAGGATTAATGGAGAAAGCATTTGTTTTTAATCAAATATTGCTATAGGACCAACAGTTTATGATGGAACTATTTTTTTCTGATTTTGCCAAAAGTTGTAAATTCCACACACACCTGTCAGAATACAAGTGCACAACAGTTTATTCCGTGCCCAGACCCCTTAAGATGCAATATAGCCTTATTATACATGCTCAGATTCCCCCATGCCCACAAAAGGTAATACAATGGCATGTGTGTAGAACGGACGCACCAATGGCATGTTTCCAGCGATACCTCACATCACAGCTACATCATAGTAAAATTGATTTATTTGCTCTGTACAGTATTTGTATGGATACTATTGTATTTCAGTTGCTGAGAGACTTCAGTATATCTTATTGGTGAAAATGATGCACACTGCAAAATTACCCATTATCTGAAATACTTCTGGTCGCAAGCATTTTGGATAAGGTACTCACAGTAAACAATGTTTAGTTGACACAGTCCCTTTAATGTATTTACATCTGTACTGCCTATCTTGACATCCAGATTGTTTTTCTGTTATTGCACAAAATGGACTAGCGGGGAAGATATTGTAATAAAAACCTACTGTTTTTTTTACTCATGGTGGGTAATGTTTTAAAACTTTAAGCTAGTGCAGGGCTAGGAAGCCAAAATGGGGCTCTGTGAGCCAAAATTTACTTGGCATTGTAATAATTGTAGATCAGAAACAGCTGGAGGGCCTCACAGTGCCCATATTTGAGTTAGAGGCACTGTTACCTCTGAGGATTTTGGGCAATGTAGTAATACCTCCAGATGTAGGTCTGCTTTCTCAGCTCTGAGGAATGGGTGAAAGAAAAATCTCCACCCAGAGGTCTGGGCCTCCTTCATCTTTACAGAGGGTGCTTGGGACTGTTACACAGGCTTTGCATGTGACTGAGCAGTCGTGAGTCATTAGTTTGCTGCAGATTTTTTTCTTTTCACAGATGGATTTTATCCTCATTTGAAATAATTTTTTTTATTATTGTGAGTCAGCTTGTTACTCAGAGTTACCGCCTCCCCCCCTACTGCTTGTTGCGAGCTCACGATTGGGGTTTTGTGACTCATTGCTATGATCTGCATGAAAAATGTGAGGAGTGGAGAAAGAAAGAGATGCAGGGGATGGGGATATCAACAAGATGGGAGAAAGCTTTATCTCCTCAAGTCAGCAAGGAGGTACAGTGTGCTGTGGGAGGAGTCAGAGCAAAGTTGCCCAGGGACAGACATATGGACTTATGGCAGTTCTAAGGAGTGATTATGAGGTGTAATATGAGGATTTATAGGGAGGGTTATATGGAGCGAGAGGAGGAGTTAAATAGAGTAATGATATTTATCTTATTTAGATGGAGGGATATATGCAGTAATAGCAGGAATTATATTCAGAGGTTATATGGATTATGGATATATGGTGGAGTTATAGGGAAGGTTTATATAGAGCACCAGGAAAGGTCTGATTATATTGATTATATGAAGTAATAGGAGGAGGTATTGGGAGCAGCTCTATAGAGCTATAGGGACGGGTTAAATTAAATATTAGGAGGTTATATGAATGGGGTTATATGGTGCTATGGGAGTAGTTATATAGAGTAAAAGGATAAAATAGGCAATATAATAATAGTAATAGGTAGGTTTTATATTGAGCAATAGGATATACTATAGGGAAGGGTTATATCGAGTAATTGGAGGATGTATAGGAAGCATTAGAAGGAGTCACAGTGTTAGAGTGAGTTAAAGGAGCTATAATGTTATATATAGAGAGTAATAGGAGGAGATATATAGATTGATATGAAGTGTTTAAAGCAGGCTTTATATGGAGCAACTGAATGAAATATATGGAAGTAATAGGTGGACCTATAACAAGCAGTTATATGGAACATGAAGATGAGTGACAGCAAGTTAGATACAGGACTAGGGAGCATTTGTATGGTAGACAAGGATTATTATACAAGTAATTACGGGGGTTAAATACCAAATCATGATGGGTTATGTAGTCAGAGGTCAGGATGTGTTTTTATCACTGGATTAAATATTTGTTGAAGTTAACTTGTTATTTGAGGGGTTAACCAAAAGAATGGTTTGTTACCAAGTTACAAGGCTGTAAAAGCTGAAACTGAGTGTTGTTTCCGCCTGCTTCCTCTTTTTGTACCATGTCATTTTGTTTTGTGATCTCGCAGGTGTTGGCTGTTGTAGATATTTAACCAAATTCTTTCCTGTCCTTTCAGACAAACAAGATAAAGGAAACGGCTTTACCTAAACTTCCTAATGTAACCTGCACAGAGGTTGCTTTAGGATAAGCTTTTTATTGTTCTATATGCCGTGCACGGACTCTGTAAAAGGCCCTCATGGGATACTGTACTCTGATGCCAACTCCCCGAAGCTTCTTCAGTCGGTAGGTGAGTACACAGCAACCACTCCACTATCTCTTTATAAAAACAAATATTTTCAGGGACAGGCAAACATACCCATTATAATCCCCATAGTGAAAAATAGCTTTTGTGTTCAAATTGATATTGGATGGCACTTCTAATACATAGATATTTAGATTCACTTACTAGCAAATACTCTTCCAAGTGTGTAATGCGAGGTATATTATGATTTTAATAAGCACATGTCTTTTTCCCTGTTTTATGTAAAAGTCTTAAACTTCATGACAAGGAATGTTAGATTTATAGCTAATTTGCATCCCCCTTTTACTCAATGTAAATTGGTTGCCAGGAAGGGGATTGTACATGTCCTTATTATACTGTATTTTATATGGAAAGGGATGCAGTGCAGTAAGTACTAGTGATGCCATACTCCTGAGTGCAGGCGCTCTGATTTCCTTCCTTTAACAGAGGCTGTTTTTTTCACTTTTGTGTTTAGATGTAAATTTCTTATTTCTCGTTTAATGTACCCACACATATTATATACTGTTTTTATCGGCATAAGAAGGGCTTTGTTAAGATACCATAATTGTCATAATATCTCATAATTTACTATTTTGTTTCCAAATTTTACCTGAAAAATATTTTACATTTACAAACTGTAAAATAGACCCTGTCCAAATAGTTTATATCTGTCTAGAGTTTAGAAAAAAAGCTAACATTTACATGTTTTTATAGGGCAATAACTTAAAGTAGCATTTTCCACGACTAACAATTCCTCCCTACAGTGACCTTTTAACTCCAACCATGATGAAAAAACTTAACCTTAAACCTAACCATAACGCTATCGTAACTAGACCTCAACCCTATCTATTGTTATTTTTTAAATGTATTTGTAAAATTTCTGACTAGCAACTACAACAGAGCAACAAAAGTGGTCATTCACTGTTTACAAAGTTCTTGCCCACTTGTGGGCAACGCCATATAGGAAAGGTGGCTGCCTTTGCAGTATGGCGCATAAGCAATTGCTCCTAAGATCAATCATTCATGTGGCGGAGGGGTATTTCCGTCTCCAAAAATCATTACAACACATGACGTGCCCGGCAGATTACATGAAGCGAACGAGTTAAAGCATATTGCATGGGTGATAGTGGTGATGCAATCATAATGGAGAATTTTGTCAACCAGTAGTAATTAGAGATTCCAGTGTTATCCAACCTTTTAACATGTAGCTGGGGGCTGGATTTATTTCAAGTAATGATGAGTATAAAATAACTGATGGGATTAGGGGGACGACATTTTATTTCTGCCTGTCAGGCACACATTTTATATTATATATATTCTTATGAAGTCTTGGGAGCCATGTACATTTCAGATGTAATAATATATTTATAATATACAAATATTCATTACAAATAGTCATTACTAGACATGGGCAGTTTCAGAGATTGAACCCCTCTATTAGCAGACAGGAGCTGTTTCAGAGCATTAACCCCTTTATTAGCAGAGAGGCGCAGTTTCAGAGAGTGAACCCCTCTATTAGCAGAAAAAGTAAGTTTCAGAGAATTAACCCCACTATTAGCAGACAGGAGAAGTTTCAGAGGATTAACCCCACTATTATCAGACAGGAGAAGTTTCAGAGAATTAACCCCACTATTAGCAGACAGGAGAAGTTTTAGAGAATTAACACCTCTATTAGCAGACAGGAGAAGTTTCAGAGAATGAACACCTTTATTAGTAGGAGCAGTTTTCAAAAATTAACAAACACACACACACACACACACACACACACACACACAGTCACTTACAAAATCTCTCACTCACACACAGAGAGTGTGGGTTTATAAGATGGTGAGGATGCAGCTTACATTGTCTCTGTGAAGGAGGGTCTTAACCAATCAGGAGCAAACAAATCCTTATGGCTGACACCTCCTTCACTCAGAGCTCTCCCTAGATTAGATTTGTTCACCCTAGATTGGATTTCCAGTAAGGATGGTAGGTAACAAAAAAATCAGTAGGACCATATCCAGGTCACTGGCCTCCAGTCAGTGGCGTATCCAGGGGGGGGGGGGGGGGGGCAACGGGGCAATTGCCCCCCCCCCCCCCCCCCGAGAAGAGGAAAAAAACCCCAAACAACCGCTTTAAAAAAAACAACGCTTTAAATTTAAAAAAAACCACACACTTGCAGGCAGAGACGGAGGTGAGAAGGGATCGGAAGATCCCCATCACCTTCTCTGCCTGCCTGCCAGGATGCACGGGGAGCCGAACAGGCAGCACAGAGAAACCTACGTGCTGCCTGTTCGGCTTCCCGTGCAGTGTGACACGGAAGTTCCGACAGGTCACGTGACCTGTCGGCACAACCGCCTGGGAGCCGCACAGGCAGCATGGAGGAGACCATGCTGCCTGCCACTAGCCACCAGGGAAAGGTAAGTGCTGGGGAAATGGGATTTAGGGAAATTTGCTGGGGCTTATTAATGACAGGTAACACTGGCATATTATTGGGCAAATTGGCAGGGGCATATTAAATGGCAAATAACACTGGAATATTACTGGGCAAATTAGCAGGGGCATATTAAATAGAAAATAACACTGGAATATTATTGGGCAAATTGGCTGGGGCATATTAAATGGCAAATAACACTGGCATATTATTGGGCAAATTAGCTGGGGCATATTACATGGCAACTAACACTGGCATATTATTGTGCAAATTGGCTGGGGCATATTAATGGCAAATAATACTGGCATATTATTGGGCAAATTGGCTGGGGAATATTAATGGCAAATAACATTGGCAATGTGTATGTAATGGGGTGATGGAGGCATGTAAATGGGGTGATGGGGCATGTCCTTGGTGTGCAACATGGGTTATAGAATAGAGAGAGACATGGGAAGGGGAGAGGAGACAGACAGACATGGGAAGGGAGAGGAGAGAGACATAAATGGGAAGGGAGAAGAGAGAGACATAAATGGGATGGTAGAGGAGAGACAAACAGACATGGGATGGGAGAGGAGAGACAGAGAGATGGGAAATGAGAGGAGAGACAGACGGACATGGGAAGGAAGAGGAGAGAAACGGACATGGAAAGAAGAGAGACAGAGGGACACGGGGAGTGAGAGGAGTGCGACAGACATGGGAAGGGAGAGGAGCGTGACAGAAGGACATGAGAGAGAGGAAAAGACAGACGGACATGGGAGAGAGGATAAGACAGACGGACATGGGAGAGAGGATAAGACAGACGAACATGGGAGAGAGGAAAAACAGATGGACATGGGAGAGAGATAAAGACAGACGGACATGTGCCCCTCCCGAGATCAGACTCTGGATCCGCCCCTGCCTCCCGTAAGATAATATTTACATCTCCTCTGTTGCTGGCAGTTGAGGTCAGAATTAGGTTTTAAGGAGCTACATAGATAGGAGACTTACTATTAACAATGGACCCTATTAAGTGAAAATACATTAAAAAGTTGGGCACCAGTGCTTTAGACTAAAGCCCCTTAAAGAGACACTGTCAAACTAAACATTGCTTATACTATGAATGGAGATAATGAAACATGCTAAAACATTATTTAAACAAAGAGAACATTTAAAAGAACAAATTTTATTCTCAATATATATTAAAAGGTGAAAAATCACCATAAATAGTTGTAAATTAAAGAGACAGTGAAAGGGTAAACCTGCAAAAGGTTGTACCAAATATTTACCCAAATCAATACTAATAGATACAAAGGATATATTAAATCATATATCACAAATGAAAACAAAAAACACACACATACAAAAAGAATAGTAATAGATAATGATAATGGACAATAAATATGAAGAAATTAATAATAAATAATAATAGAGCCCTATATTATATACATGTCTATAAACAGGTACCTGTCCTGACGAAGCCGCCACGGCGAAACGAGCGTCGGGCTTCTCCTTTTTCTTTTGTTATTTTGTTTGTTGACATCTAGCCCTTTTCAACATCTTCTTTGATTACTTACCTGTCGCCAGTCTGCAGCTTGTGCTGCCCTTTCTCTTATCTTTTGCTATCCCCGCTATGATCATTAGATAGGAATTATTTTGATTTGAGACTAGGGACTTCCATTTTACTCCACCCCTGCTATTATTTTTCTTGCTTTATCTATCTTTTGTTGGACTATTTTTGGAATAAGATATATTAACCAGGCTGCACCCTGTTTATAGACAGGTATATAATATAGGGCTCTATTATTATTTATTATTAATTTCTTCATATTTATTGTCCATTATCATTATCTATTACTATTCTTTTTGTATGTGTGTGTTTTTTGTTTTCATTTGTGATATATGATTTAATATATCCTTTGTATCTATTAGTATTGATTTGGGTAAATATTTGGTAAAACCTTTTGCCGGTTTACCCTTTCACTGTCTCTTTAATTTGCAACTATTTATGGTGATTTTTCACCTTTTAATATATATTGAGAATAAAATTTGTTCTTTTAAATGTTCTCTTTGTTTAAATATCATTATTTCGGGTTACCCCCGGCTATTTCTATTGTGTAGCTTTGCTTCGCTTATGCTAAAACATTATCAATACATTGTTTAACCCCTTAACGACAGATGACGTGCCAGGCACGTCACGGCAAATCGAGGACTTGCCGACAGGTGACGTGCCTGGCACGTCATGCACTAAACTGAGTAAAGAAAGCGACCAGCGGTCGCTTTCTTTACTCTAACGGTGTTGCTACAATGCCTCTAGGTAGAGGCATTGTGCAACACCCCCCAAATGTGCAGGGGCGCGCTACGATCACTCCACGGAGTGATCGTAGCAGCCATTTAAAAATGGCTGCGCCCGCTGCACACATGTGCTTAGAAAGCGAACGATCGTTCGCTTTCTAAGCATCTCCGGTGTTGTTAAAGTGCCTCGCCAGCGAGGCACTTAACAACACTGTTCTGCTCCCCAGAGCCGATGGTGGTCGCTCTCCTGAGCGACCCCATCGGCTCAGTAGAAGGGAACGCTGCCTGTACAGGCAGCGCTTCCCTTCTAATGGCAAGAGCATCGGAAGTGAAAGTATTTCACTTCCGATGCTCTAGGGGGAGCCAATCGATGCCTGCACAACAGATCTATGTGATCTGTGTGCAGGCATGTATGGTAAGTGCTCTGATGAGCACTTATCATACTGTCAAAGGCAATATTAGCAAATATTGCCTTTGACAAGTATTGATCTGCCTCCCTCACCTTACTAGTTTTAGTAAGGGAGAGAGACAGATCAGATAAAGTAAAAAAATAAAATAATTTTAAATACCAAGGGCTTTTATAAAAGCCATTTAACCCCTTCCCTGCCATTGATCGCTGTGTACGCAGTGATCATACACAGCAGCACATTTTTTGCTGTCTGTGCATTTTTTAGGGGTTAATTTTTTTTACTGTAATTCATTACAGTATAAAAAAAAGCTCTTTTAAGAGAGATTAACCCCTTTCTTGCTGTAGATCACTGCCTAAGCAAAGATCTGACGCAAATGCAGCAATCTTGCTGCAGAAGCATTTTTAATTTTTTTAAAACTTTTTTATTACACCGTCACGTGTTAATTATACCCGCTAGGGGACTACGTTTAACGTAATTTTTTTTTTAAATAAGAGCTATTAACCCCTTCCTTGCCGTATATCACTTCCTAAGCAGCACATATGGTCACTGCCTAAGCAGTGCATATGGTCACTGCCTAAGCAGCGCATATGGAGCAATCTAGTCGCAGAAGGATTTTTTTTTTTGCTATCAGCATTTTTTTTGTCAGACTCGCTAGGGGTTAATTATACCCACTAGGGGATTACGTGTATTCCTTTTGAAGCTGTCTGAACACGTGTATAGCGATCAGTAACAGCCGATCAGTGGCAAAGGTGGTTTGGTGATTTCTCAGATGAGCATCACCATTCGTCTGGTTCGATCAATATTGGTAAATATTGTTCTGACCCATATGGATCTGCCTCCCTCTCCTCACTTGAGTTTTAGTGAGGGAAAGAGACAGATCTGTATAACATAATTTTTTAATTGTAATAAATTAAATAAAATGTTAAAAAAATTGTGAGTCCCAAGGGCTTTTATAAAAGCCATACCCTTTGTATAGTGTAGTGTATTAACCCCTTCCCTGCCACTGATCACTGCACAGCAGAAATTTTTTTCTTGTCTGTGCATTTTTAGGGGTTAATTTTTTTGTACAGTACTACAAAGGCTCTTATAAGAGCTATTAACCCCTTCCTTGCTCTACATGTTCAAATTCCAAGTTTGAAAATCAAAAAGCGCACCTCTCAAATGTAGCCTTTCAACACCCAACAAAGCTGACAAAGCTATGCATGGGTGGTATCCCTGTGCTCGGGAGATGTTGCTGAACATATATTGTGGTATTGTTTGTCAGTGACACATACCGAAATATGTGAATTTGTGTCTAAAGTACAATGTATGTGGGAAAAAATACACAATAAAATGACTACCACAAACTTTGACAAAGGCTGGTGGTAGAATTGGTGCATGGAAAGTGTTAAAATAACACCATTTAAAATAGCCTAGGGTGTCTACTTTTACAAAATATATACTTTTTGGGGTAAAATACACTGTCCGACTTTAAAAAAAAGTCCCAAATGAAAGATGGGCTCAGGCTGGCTACACGTCAATATTCCAAGTTGAAAATGTGCACCTTCACAATGTGGCCCTTTTAGCCCCCAAACAACCCAACAAACCTATGCATGGGTGGTATCCCTGTACTCAAGAGATGTTGCTGAACACTTATTGGGGTGTTATTTGGCAGTGACACATACCAAAATCTGTAAATTCATGTCTGAAGTACAAGGTTTGTGAAAAAAAAACACAAAAAAATTACTACCACAAACTTTGACAAAGGCTGGTGGTAGAATTAGTGCATGGAAAGTGTAAAAATACCACCATTTGAGATAGCCTAGGGTGTCTACTTTAAAAAAATATATGGGTTGATGTGGTAAAATACACTGGCTGGTTTCAAATATGTCCCAAATGGGACATGGGTGCAGGCTGTCTGCATGTCAAAATTTCAAATTGGAAAACCAAAAACTTCACCTCCCAAATTTGGCCTTTTACCCCCCAAACAATCCAACAAACCTATGCATGGGGGGTATCCCTGTACTCAAGAGATGTTGCTGAACACTTATTGGGGTGTTATTTGGCAGTGACACATACCAAAATCTGTAAATTCATGTCTGAAGTACAAGGTTTGTGAAAAAAAAACACAAAAAAATTACTACCACAAACTTTGACAAAGGCTGGTGGTAGAATTAGTGCATGGAAAGTGTTAAAATACCACCATTTGAGATAGCCTAGGGTGTCTACTTTTAAAAAATATATGGGTTGATGGGGTAAAATACACTGGCTGGTTTCAAATATGTCCCAAATGGGACATGGGTGCAGGCTGTCTGCATGTAAAAATTTCAAGTTGGAAAACAAAAAACTGCACCTCACAAATTTGGCATTTTAGCCCCCAAACAACCCAACAAACCTATGCATGGGTGGTATCCCTGTACTCAGGAGAAATAGTAGAATCTATTTAGCATGTTTTTTCGTTCGCTATTGTCGATGAGGAGAAGTTGTTTCAAATAAAAACAAAGAAATTTGTGTATTTTTTTTTTTTTTTACTATATTTTATTATTTTTTTTTAATAATATGATAAGATATGATCAAAAATATGGCATCCATAGAAAGCCCTTTTTGTCCCGATAAAAACAATATATAATATGTGTGGGTACAGCAAATGACGAAGAAGAAAATTACTGCTAAACACAAACAGCACAGAAATGTTAAAATAGCCATTGTCCAGAAAGGACAAAAATGTTTCAAAGGCTCTGTCCTTAAGGGGTTAAACAGAATTGCAAGCAAATACATAACATTAGAGAAGAATTTTTCTTTAAATGTGTCTCGTGTCTACTGCTTATGAAATCAATGTTTGGCTTGTGATGCAAATTACACTTTTCCCGTTGAAAATAAATATATTTGCATATCAAGCCACAGGTGATGTCAAGAACAGGACATTTAAAATACATTTTCTATTTTTTTTATGCATTTGCATGCAATTCATTTTTCATACATGACCTCTTTAAACTAGACTATCTTCCATCCCGTATACTACACCGGAAACCCGTGCACCCAAACGTTCTCCTTTTACACCATATTGTAATAGCTTGCTTTATATTGTATATTCATGCTAAGTCAAGCTCTCCCCTCATCCTTTAGATCATTGCTTTTTGCATACTTTCCTGACTTCTGGGATATTTCATACATTCTTTATGGATATTATATTTGACAGTATTCTCAAGTCTCCCATTCCAGGTGTTTGCACAAACTCCAAATGACAGGTGCTTAATGTTTCAGTTAACATGTTTCCATTAAACCTTTATCCACTGATTGTCACGTTAAAAGACAAATCCTGAAGGAGGATACCTGCCTGACTCGTGCGTCACATTTTGTACAATATGATCTTTATGTAGATCTTATCTAAGAAGCTCACTGTGTGACTGTCAATCACTGACCGGCAGTGATAACAAGCTTCTACTGCTAGATTTACAAACTATACATGAGCGAGAGCCAAGTGGAACAATTTATACTCCAAGTTTGATATCACAGTAAAGCATGTGGACAGCTTTATAGGTGAATACGACACCCACTTTTAATATTGCTGTCTCAACAACATTGGACTGGATGAATGTAAGAACATATTGAGTTTTGCCTTAGGTCAGGCCATTTGGCTGAAGACCATCAGGTCAAATTGTGTTTTTTCATATTGCCCCAGTCTTAAAAAATATGTACATTCCACTGTATGACATCGTTGTATGGTACCATGTCTCAGTCCATCAGTCCTGATTTTCACTTTCCGGTATCTGGGAAGTGCACTCCTCTGTGGTAGAGCTGACCCCTCGACTCTTTGTTTCAATAAGTTTGAGAGGTATGCGATACCGATCTTATGAGTCAACAAATATAGAAACATAGAATGTGTCAGCAGATAAGTACCATGCAGTCCATCTGCCTGTCCATATTTCTACCTGCAGTAAAAACTCATGCCTTAATTGGTCCTTGGCCTTATAGTTTCATTTGCATGCTTAAACTCCATCAGTGAATTAACCTCTATCACATCTGCTGGAAGACTATTCCATGTTTCAACCAAAAGAAATGCAGTCTAGTGTTATTTTTAAACCTCTGACCTAATTTAAGAAGAAATTAATCTTGTTCTGGTAGTTTCTCTCCTATTAAATATACGCGCCTACTCTACTTTGTTGATGCTCTTTATGTATTTAAATATATGTATTTAATATCATCCCAACCATGTATTTGACTTTTTTAAATCTACGTATATTATGGTTCGCAAAAGATAATTATTGACCCTTAGTTCATGCTAGAAGATGGCAGTTCCCGGATATTCTCCTACCGTTGATTTATCCATTCCACATGTAAATCCAGCCGAGGATTGTCCGTGCACCTGATATTCAAAAATGTTACTTATTATTTCCAGCCTTGTTAGTACGTGCAAAACCACAAGCTCAAAAGTTTCTCCTAAGTCTGGCAGCAATTATAGTAGCTATTAGGTTTGCCGTTGTTTTGGATTACTCTCCTGTACATTTACAAATGAAGTATATTGTTGAATTGCCTGCTTCCCAGGGGTTTTTAGTTACTTTCTGGACTCATGGAATCAACAGAGTGGAATATATCATGCTGTTACCTGTAAGTGCATACTTTCTGTCTAGAGGCGAGCCGTTTCCTCTGCTTAAACTTGGCACTGTGTCTTTGATTATGTCCAGTGATTATCTGAATAGTTGTCCGAATATTTAATCATACCCCATCACTTGATTGTCAATATTTTATCAATTCTGTCCCAGGGATACATTTAGTATCATATTTGCATGCACTGTGGTCGAGATTGTTTGAAGCCAAGCTTCCTGGACACTAGAAAGTGAAAATCGAGACCATGGGACTGAGGTCCCGCATCAGGACAGTTGTGGGACATGGTATCGTACAATGATGTCAGACAATAAAATGTACAGATTTTATAAGCAGACTGGGGCAATATTAAAATATATTTTCCTGTTCAATCTGTGGCATATTATTTAAAACTTAGAGTAATCTCTACAAGCCTCTGAGGACTCAGAAACGTGAACAACACCAAACAAATCTTTGACTTTGACTGTGGCAAATGGCAGACAGAAAGCACACATTTATAGTTAACAGCATGATATATTTAACTGGGTAAATTCCATGAGCCCAGAAGGCAACACATCATTGTGATTTGTTTCTTTTTGGACTCATGGAATCTACACAGTGGAGTACATCATGCTGTTGCCTATAAATGTGTGCTTTCTTTCAAAAGGTGAGACGTTTCTTCTACTAAAACTTGACACTGTCTTTGATCGCACAAGTCCAATGGTTTTCTGAATATTTAATTTGAATCATACCGCATCACTCTATTCTTGTGTTTTTACATCACTATTTGTTCTGCACATGCTGTTCTATACTTTGCTGAATAATTCAAAATCTATGATATTGATGATGCAGACTGTTTGGCAATTTGCTGACAAATTCCCTGTTCTTTTTCTTCCAACAGATGCAATAAATTGCTAGGATAATTTATAACAAGATGTTCTGTCCTGTCATCAGAATGCCAGTTGTTTCTGTGTCTCTTCATGGCCATGTCTGGCATCGATAAGAGTCCAACCGTTATATTTATCATCTTCACAAACTATGCACATGAAAGCGATTTCAGTACCATTATATCCGCTCCCCCAACAGGGCACCTTGCAGTCTGGTGAAACTATGGATAATTCCAACTTATCTCTAATGTTGAATACTCAGCCACCTAATGCTATCCAGCAAAACTCTACCCAAATACTTACACTTAACTTTGTTAATACTTTACCAATTCTGTCCCAGGGTTACAATCCTGGCCTTGCCAATATCACTCCTGTAAAGTCCCGAAATGCAGGCAAACATATCTGCATCCACTGTGGTAGAGATTGTTTGAAGCCAAGTGTGTTGGAAAAGCACATCCGCTCACACACTGGTGAAAGGCCATTTCCCTGCTCAACCTGTGGCATATCATTTAAAACTCAGAGCAATCTCTACAAACATCGGAGAACTCAAACTCATGTGAACAACACCAAACAAAGCCTAGACTTGGACCATGGTAATTGCCTAGAAGACCAAATTGGTGATAAGGGAGGAGAAACTTTAACGGGAAGACTTAATTACATTAAAGACAGGAATGCTTGCATAGATAAAGGGCAATACCAGCAACGTACATCTTCAGACAGTGGGATCACTTTACAAGAAAACAACCATTTATCGGCCTCTTGCATGGAAGATGTTCCTGGCCAACCCAACAGTGTGCAGTCATCTTACAAGGGTGATGGGAAGACATCTGGAGAGCCTCCTTTTTTGACTATTATCTCACCGACTGCACTGAATCAAAGGAAAATGTTAAACGACCAACGTTCCCCGATTGCAAGCAGACAGCTTCAGCTGCAAAGACAATATGGGACTTGTGTGGATAAGCAGTGGGAATATTGTCCATCCGAAAGAAAACTGAAAAAATGTGAAAGCACAGACTCTGGATATTTATCACATTCAGACAGTGCTGATCTGCAGATGTTTTCTGGAAGCCCTCTTCACAGTCTGAGTGAATCTAGTATTGAGTCTGATCACATGATTAGTACTAGTTCACTGCATGGTACCAGTGAAGACTGTGATGATAGGACGTTAAATGCAAAGAAAACTTTAGAAGAGCACATTGCTATGCTGATATCTCGAAACCAAGCTCTGGTAGATGACCGTCATTTGGATAACGTACGTCCCCGGAAAACAGCTTTATCTAAACAGGGGAGCATCGACCTTCCAATGCCCTACACATTCAAAGATTCTTTTCACTTTGACATTAAGTCACTTGATGTGAACAAGAAGAAGGCCATCCTGAGCTCTGCCAAGCTTACTTTCGCCCATTTGGAGAAAAATAAACCTGTACTTTTTCATTCTGTCCCCACTCAATTCTCCACAACAATGGATAACATGACCATGGTACATTGCAACTCCTTGCCATTTGTGGAAAGTTGTCCAGAGATACAAACGTCAAAGTCCCTCTCCTTTCCAAAGCAGGCCTTAGAAACAAGTTTTGCCAGTCTATTTCTCACTAGCACAGCTTCAGTTGGCACAGTGGACTTTTCAAGCAGCCATCCAAGAGGTCTTGTGAGACAGACTGCTGTGGATGAGATACCAATTAACCATGTAACTGAATCTAATTTTCCAGTGGAGATGAAGTGCAAGAAGAAGCAAACTATTGACCAGACCACCTCAAAGTGTAAATCAACTAGTAAGAGAGGGGCCCAGAGAAAAGTAAACATGTTTTCTCATGAAAAGTGGCAGATGTATGGGGATGAAACATTCAAAAAACTTTACCAAAAAATGCAAAAAACTGAGACTTCCAGAAATTCAAAGCAAGAGATTGCAGAGTCAAAGACCACAGTTGAAAATGAAAAACATTTTCAGATTGAAAGTGGAACTTTTAATTCAAAGGAGATTCTACAACTTCCTATACCTGTCTCTCATGCAAGTTTAAAGGGAGCTTCATATGAGATGGAACAACGATTACCCAGCAACAATGTCTGCAACTCTTCCAACCAAGAAAGTATAACATTGCAACAAGGAATTAACTGCAGTTACAGTTTCCTAAAAGATAATAAAGTGTGGGGTTCGGAAGACAAACTTTCGAATGATGTACCCTCTTCAAATACAGAACTTTCACAACAACTTCATCAGATGGATCGGGTTGTTAATGATGAATCCAGCAACGTGGTCATAGTATGTAATGAAGTACAGAACAAATCAACAAATACAGAATGTACAGAACAAGCCTATTGCAAGGATTCCTTCCACAATCCTGAACAATCTCATTTAGACAGTAGAAAACTGAAGGTGACTGAAATCAGGGAGAAAAAAGCCAATTACAGCGTAGGTAGTCTGGAAGTGGATGGTGGTGAGAAGGAACTTGTTGGTAAGAGTTTGTCAGAACATACACTGGATGCAGATGCAAAATGCCAACAAGATGTGGATGATTATAAGTGTCCAGACAAAATGGTTTTCGAATCAGCGGAATCACCACTTTTGGATAAGGATAGCTTGAAATTACATTATATTTCCAATTTGAAGTCTAAAGTCTTGGGCTCTGTTGTTTTCTCTGGTGAGAGACAAACCTTTCCTCAGTCCATCAAGAAACCACCTGCAATGGATAAAAATGTATTCCCCCCAAGATATCAAATAAAATTACACTGTTCTAGATTTCCTGTTGAGGTACCTGTTGTCCTAGAAGTTGACCACAACAGCAGTCAAGACATATCTTTGGAAGAAACACCAGTAAACTCTTCAGATTCCTTACAGCTTGCAGATCATCCTCAATCATTGTCTATAGTTCCATGTCAGGCTGAACAAGAACATGCACTCAATTCAAGAGACTCATTCATGCTGATACATAATACAGAAGCACCATGTGTTCCCACATGCATCCCAAAAAGGTCAATTTTTCAAGAGGAAGACTTGAGCCAAGGACAACACAACAGATCAGAAGATACACTAAGCACAGCCACTGGGTATCCAGTAGAGCAAGTGACATCTATTGATCCTTCTGCTAGTGAGGGATCTGCACAGCATAATTGTCCAGATGGGATATTTCAGCAGCACTCTAAAAGCATCTGGCTTGTACATACAACAATGTTACCAAAAACTTGTCCAGGACAAACACTGAATTCTAAGTCAAAAATGGTATCACAAAGCTCTCATCTCGAGTCCATCAGTCTGGTTGCTGGACATAATCAGGACCAACATATTGATGAAAATTCCAAGCCTGTCCAGCCCTTGAAGAACCAGCAAATCATCCCGATGACCACCGATAAACGAAGAAACTCAGTACAAGCCATAAAATCTTTAGTGTTGCTCTCAGGTAGTTATAGTGTCCAAACTTCAGAGGTCAGCTTTTCACCGTTAAACACAGAACCAAATCCTACTTGGTGCTTCTTAAATAAAAGTGTCCCTCTTCCATCAGAGCAGAAAGAGAAGTCATTTTCCGTTTATGCCTCTTTAACATGCAACTCCATGAGAGACAAAAGACCAGGGCATCTGACCCCATTTCTGGAAGCACCACCTGCTGGCAGTGTGTCTCCAGCTGGGACTGCTATACTTGATGTGTCCTCACATTTATGGAAGCCACAGAAGAAAGAGGTATGATAATTAGAATCTTTGTATTAGTATTTTAGTCTCCCTTTGTATTGCTCAATATTTCTTCCAAATACTGATAACACACTAAATACTAAATTAAATATGGTGTTTATAAATAAGGAGTCAGCAAGGAAATTCACCATAGTCTAGTGAGATAGGGAATTATAATTTTGAGGAATCTTTCCTACATTATCAGGTTGACAATTTGGTGTATACAAGTCTTTAATCTCTTAAGTACATAATCCTACATACTGCATAAAGGAGGGGAGGCTACCCAACTCTAGCTTAGTAAACTTTTCCCTCCACTGATTATATTACTATATGATAATATTAGTATTATTGAAAGGAATGGGAGTAGAGAAGTAGATGAGCAATGATAGGTGAAGAAAATAAGTTTAGCAGCATGAATTCCAACACAAGCGCCATACTGTTGTAGAATGACATAATTTGATGTTAATTTACACCTGATAGACATAACCCATAATGAGGATACACACTTCAAGACGTTACTTTATGCTTTTTTCACAGGAAACTTTGAAGGACGAAGTCCACAAAGACCATACAAAGACGTATTCAGATGAAAGAAGCATAAAGCGATCCACCTGGATGGGGGTACTGACTAAAACTAGGCACAAGGGGAGGCAAGTTTCAGAACCTGACCGTGAGAAAAAAAAAGTTTTTACACCTCTGTACTAACCCTATTGTATTTAGTTCACACGCTAAAAACGCACTCTGAACACTGCATGGAAACTATATAGAGACCTGTGCTATTCAATATATGACTGGTTAGGACGTGGCAAAAGTAAATGCTAGATTATGGTAATTTAGTGACACCCTCTGGTCCACTAAAGCAGCGCTAAACCGATGTCACATGCTAATACTACCCGTGAGCTTTGGCAAACTGCCAAAACAATATCCATATGTACTGTCACACTTTCTACTCAAAAGCTGAGAAGACAGTATGTGTGAGTTTTGGGCTATTGGTAAAGAAGTAGATGGTAGTGGAGAAGGTCTAGATGGTGCTTTAGGTATTGGAAGTTGTCCAGTCACAGCAGAAGGACAAGGTGATAAGCAAAGTGTGAGGAAGTTGCTGGAGGAGGAGAGATAGATAAGGTCCCTCAAATCCATAGTACCTTACTACACCTCTAGAAAATGAGAATAGCTGGAATGAAGGTGGTTTGCCTGTAGATTTGATGGCTCTTCCAATAGTCCTACACCTAATAACCAAAAATTAATTGTTGGCATCCAGTGACCAGACTTGTGGTGTCAGCTACTAAATAAGTCCCCAACTGCAATTTTGTGCATCCAGCTGACTGCTTCTGGCTTCACATCAGGTCTTGGATCTAAAGAGAAAAACTTGATATTATTTGCCTAGAGTGTCCAAATAAAGATTACATTTTTCATGGTTTCTGACTGCAACTATGTGTTACCTACATGATGCAGTATATACTTCATTTAACATTCATGGTGACATTATTCATTTGTTGCTACTAAGTATTAATGTTAATGTACTATCACATAGTAAGTTGGAAGATTCAGCTAAAAATAATGTTTCAAAGTTGAAAGAAGGTGTATTAAGTACGCTAAAGTGATCCAGTCATAGATGTGTATAGTCCCCACCAATATGTGGTAAACAGAGAGCAATATCTATGTAAATAGAGAATACAACCTTTCTTGTGCAATCCCCAACATGGAAACTGGTGGAGAACTTTGTGAATGACCAGATGCGGTCATTATTTACACTCTGGGGGTCGGAACTGATTTTGGTGTGTCGATTTTGGACAGCACTCCCAGTTACACATAAAATTCATTGAACAGAAGGATTTTAAAGCCCGCTGGGAGGTTGATGCTGTAAGCAATTAACTCCAAAGAAGTTGCTTCAATCCTGAGACATGCATACATTTCCTTAATCCTTACTTATACACCTTCTTTCTGCTTGTATGTTTGTTTATTTGTGAACCACTATCCTCTGGCCTAATGTTTTAGAGTTGTTTTTACTATGCACATTGATTATGAACTGTCAATTAACAGTAATTTTCGGCTTGCTATTTGTGTATTTTATGTATTATATATGTGTGTCATTTATATCTGTCAAAGTGTCAGTAAGTGTAACCTATGTAGTGCATGTAGATGTTATATATGTTAACCCCTTTGTGGCGGATGGTGCTTTGGTCCATGAATGATCGGGAGCCAGAAACATACAGACCTGATCAGCAGCGGTATCCGCAGCACCTCTAATCACGAGGAGGTGCGATGCGCTGTTATAGTCAGGACATTCTATGCAGCTTTTGGGCACTCAAAATAGAACGTCCTACAGGTGGGAATAGGTTTAAGTGTCACTTACCTGTAACCTGAATGGTGATTGGTCTTCTGGTGTCAACTGTACCAATAATGCCAGACACAGCTGTCTGAAACAAACTCTGTGTCATCTTCCCACTCATTGCCCATGATCTAAGGGTATGAATTGTGTATTGGATGCTGGTATTTCTCATTAGGATTACCACCATTTATTTAAAAAAATAAAAAATACCAGCCATGCTATTTTTTGACCTCAAGCCATTTTATTAGTTGTTTGCTTGTCAAGCAAAAGGGTTTGCAAGTGCATATTCTTTTTGGGCCACTTAAAAATACTATAATAGCATCAATACATGTAAATATCATAAATATCACCTGTGACTGTCCACAGCTACCATTTTTTCCTTTCTTTTCCATAAAACCTTACCACCCACCCTCACTGCCTACTAGCGTTACCATCCACCCCTCACTGCCTCCTAGCTTTACCATCCACCTCTCACTGCCTACTAGCTTTACCAACCACCCCTCAATGCCTACTCACTTTACCATCCACCCCTCACTGCCTACTAGTTTTACCATCCACCTCTCACTGCCTCCTAACTTTACCATCCACCCCTCACTGCCTACTAGCGATAACATCCACCCTTCACTGCCTCCTAACTTTACCATCCACCCTCACTGCCTACTGGCTTTACCAACCACCCCTCACTGCCTACTAGCTTTACCCTCCACCCCTCACTGCCTACTAGCTTTACCATCCACCCCTCACTGCCTACTGGCTTTACCATCCACCCCTCACTGCCTACTAGCTTTACCAACCACCCCTCACTGCCTACTAGCTTTACCATCCACCTCTCACTGCCTACTAGCTTTACCAACCACCCCTCACTGCCTACTAGCTTTACCATCCACCTCTCACTGCCTACTAGCTTTACCAACCACCCCTCACTGCCTACTAGCTTTCCCATCCACCCCTCACTGCCTCCTAACTTTACCATCCACCCCTCACTGCCTACTAGCATTACCATCCACCCCTCACTGCCTACTAGCTTTACCATCCACCCCTCACTGCCTCCTAACTTTACCATCCACCCCTCACTGCCTACTAGCTTTACCATCCACCCCTCACTGCCTACTAGCATTACCATCCACCCCTCACTGCCTACTAGCTTTACCATCCACCCCTCACTGCCTCCTAACTTTACCATCCACCCCTCACTGCCTACTAGCTTTACCATCCACCTCTCACTGCCTACTAGCTTTACCATCCACCCCTCACTGCCTACTAGCTTTACCATCCACCCCTCACTGCCTACTAGCTTTACCAACCACCCCTCACTGCCTACTCACTTTACCATCCACCCCTCACTGCCTACTAGCGATAACATCCACCCTTCACTGCCTCCTAACTTTACCATCCACCCTCACTGCCTACTGGCTTTACCAACCACCCCTCACTGCCTACTAGCTTTACCATCCACCCCTCACTGCCTCCTAACTTTACCATCCACCTCTCACTGCCTACTAGCGTTACCATCCACCCCTCAGTGCCTACTATCTTTACCATCCACCCCTCACTGCCTACTAGCTTTACCAACCACCCCTCACTACCTACTAGCTTTACCATCCACCCCTCACTGCCTACTAGCATTACCATCCACCCCTCACTGCCTACTAGCTTTACCATCCACCCCTCACTGCCTCCTAACTTTACCATCCACCTCTCACTGCCTACTAGCGTTACCATCCACCCCTCAGTGCCTACTATCTTTACTAACCACCCCTCACTGCCTACTAGCTTTACCATCCACCCCTCACTGCCTCCTAACTTTACCATCCACCTCTCACTGCCTACTAGCGTTACCATCCACCCCTCAGTGCCTACTATCTTTACCATCCACCCCTCACTGCCTACTAGCTTTACCAACCACCCCTCACTACCTACTAGCTTTACCATCCACCCCTCACTGCCTACTAGCATTACCATCCACCCCTCACTGCCTACTAGCTTTACCATCCACCCCTCACTGCCTCCTAACTTTACCATCCACCTCTCACTGCCTACTAGCGTTACCATCCACCCCTCAGTGCCTACTATCTTTACTAACCACCCCTCACTGCCTACTAGCTTTACCATCCACCCCTCACTGCCTCCTAACTTTACCATCCACCCCTCACTGCCTCCTAGCTTTACCATCCACCTCTCACTGCCTACTAGCTTTACCAACCACCCCTCACTGCCTACTCACTTTACCATCCACCCCTCACTGCCTACTAGTTTTACCATCCACCTCTCACTGCCTCCTAACTTTACCATCCACCCCTCACTGCCTACTAGCGATAACATCCACCCTTCACTGCCTCCTAACTTTACCATCCACCCTCACTGCCTACTGGCTTTACCAACCACCCCTCACTGCCTACTAGCTTTACCATCCACCCCTCACTGCCTACTAGCTTTCCCATCCACCCCTCACTGCCTCCTAACTTTACCATCCACCCCTCACTGCCTACTAGCTTTACCATCCACCTCTCACTGCCTACTAGCGTTACCATCCACCCCTCAGTGCCTACTATCTTTACCATCCACCCCTCACTGCCTACTAGCTTTACCAACCACCCCTCACTACCTACTAGCTTTACCATCCACCCCTCACTGCCTACTAGCATTACCATCCACCCCTCACTGCCTACTAGCTTTACCATCCACCCCTCACTGCCTCCTAACTTTACCATCCACCCCTCACTGCCTACTAGCTTTACCATCCACCTCTCACTGCCTACTAGCGTTACCATCCACCCCTCAGTGCCTACTATCTTTACTAACCACCCCTCACTGCCTACTAGCTTTACCATCCACCCCTCACTGCCTCCTAACTTTACCATCCACCCCTCACTGCCTACTAGCTTTACCATCCACCCCTCACTGCCTACTAGCATTACCATCCACCCCTCACTGCCTACTAGCTTTACCATCCACCCCTCACTGCCTCCTAACTTTACCATCCACCCCTCACTGCCTACTAGCTTTACCATCCACCTCTCACTGCCTACTAGCTTTACCATCCACCCCTCACTGCCTACTAGCTTTACCATCCACCCCTCACTGCCTACTAGCTTTACCAACCACCCCTCACTGCCTACTCACTTTACCATCCACCCCTCACTGCCTACTAGCGATAACATCCACCCTTCACTGCCTCCTAACTTTACCATCCACCCTCACTGCCTACTGGCTTTACCAACCACCCCTCACTGCCTACTAGCTTTACCATCCACCCCTCACTGCCTCCTAACTTTACCATCCACCTCTCACTGCCTACTAGCGTTACCATCCACCCCTCAGTGCCTACTATCTTTACCATCCACCCCTCACTGCCTACTAGCTTTACCAACCACCCCTCACTACCTACTAGCTTTACCATCCACCCCTCACTGCCTACTAGCATTACCATCCACCCCTCACTGCCTACTAGCTTTACCATCCACCCCTCACTGCCTCCTAACTTTACCATCCACCTCTCACTGCCTACTAGCGTTACCATCCACCCCTCAGTGCCTACTATCTTTACTAACCACCCCTCACTGCCTACTAGCTTTACCATCCACCCCTCACTGCCTCCTAACTTTACCATCCACCCCTCACTGCCTCCTAGCTTTACCATCCACCTCTCACTGCCTACTAGCTTTACCAACCACCCCTCACTGCCTACTCACTTTACCATCCACCCCTCACTGCCTACTAGTTTTACCATCCACCTCTCACTGCCTCCTAACTTTACCATCCACCCCTCACTGCCTACTAGCGATAACATCCACCCTTCACTGCCTCCTAACTTTACCATCCACCCTCACTGCCTACTGGCTTTACCAACCACCCCTCACTGCCTACTAGCTTTACCATCCACCCCTCACTGCCTACTAGCTTTCCCATCCACCCCTCACTGCCTCCTAACTTTGCCATCCACCCCTCACTGCCTACTAGCTTTACCATCCACCTCTCACTGCCTACTAGCGTTACCATCCACCCCTCAGTGCCTACTATCTTTACCATCCACCCCTCACTGCCTACTAGCTTTACCAACCACCCCTCACTACCTACTAGCTTTACCATCCACCCCTCACTGCCTACTAGCATTACCATCCACCCCTCACTGCCTACTAGCTTTACCATCCACCCCTCACTGCCTCCTAACTTTACCATCCACCCCTCACTGCCTACTAGCTTTACCATCCACCTCTCACTGCCTACTAGCGTTACCATCCACCCCTCAGTGCCTACTATCTTTACTAACCACCCCTCACTGCCTACTAGCTTTACCATCCACCCCTCACTGCCTCCTAACTTTACCATCCACCCCTCACTGCCTCCTAGCTTTACCATCCACCTCTCACTGCCTCCTAACTTTACCATCCACCCCTCACTGCCTACTAGCGATAACATCCACCCTTCACTGCCTCCTAACTTTACCATCCACCCTCACTGCCTACTGGCTTTACCAACCACCCCTCACTGCCTACTAGCTTTACCCTCCACCCCTCACTGCCTACTAGCTTTACCAACCACCCCTCACTGCCTACTAGCTTTACCCTCCACCCCTCACTGCCTACTAGCTTTACCATCCACCCCTCACTGCCTACTAGCTTTACCATCCACCCCTCACTGCCTCCTAGCTTTACCAACCACCCCTCACTGCCTACTAGCTTTACCATCCACCCCTCACTGCCTCCTAACTTTACCATCCACCCCTCACTGCCTACTAGCTTTACCATCCACCCCTCACTACCTACTAGCTTTACCATCCACCCCTCACTGCCTCCTAACTTTACCATCCACCCCTCACTGCCTACTAGCTTTACCATCCACCTCTCACTGCCTACTAGCGTTACCATCCACCCCTCAGTGCCTACTATCTTTACTAACCACCCCTCACTGCCTACTAGCTTTACCATCCACCCCTCACTGCCTCCTAACTTTACCATCCACCCCTCACTGCCTCCCAGCTTTACCATCCACCTCTCACTGCCTACTAGCTTTACCAACCACCCCTCACTGCCTACTAGCTTTACCATCCACCTCTCACTGCCTCCTAACTTTACCATCCACCCCTCACTGCCTACTAGCGATAACATCCACCCTTCACTGCCTCCTAACTTTACCATCCACCCTCACTGCCTACTGGCTTTACCAACCACCCCTCACTGCCTACTAGCTTTACCCTCCACCCCTCACTGCCTACTAGCTTTACCATCCACCCCTCACTGCCTACTAGCTTTACCATCCACCCCTCACTGCCTCCTAGCTTTACCATCCACCCCTCACTGCCTACTAGCTTTACCAACCACCCCTCACTGCCTACTAGCTTTACCATCCACCCCTCACTGCCTCCTAACTTTACCATCCACCCCTCACTGACTACTAGCGTTACCATCCACCCCTCACTGCCTACTAGCTTTACCATCCACCCCTCACTGCCTACTAGCTTTCCCATCCACCCCTCACTGCCTCCTAACTTTACCATCCACCCCTCACTGCCTACTAGCATTACCATCCACCCCTCACTGCCTACTAGCTTTACCATCCACCCCTCACTGCCTCCTAACTTTACCATCCACCCCTCACTGCCTACTAGCTTTACCATCCACCTCTCACTGCCTACTAGCGTTACCATCCACCCCTCAGTGCCTACTAGCGATAACATCCACCCTTCACTGCCTCCTAACTTTACCATCCACCCTCACTGCCTACTGGCTTTACCAACCACCCCTCACTGCCTACTAGCTTTACCCTCCACCCCTCACTGCCTACTAGCTTTACCATCCACCCCTCACTGCCTACTAGCTTTACCATCCACCCCTCACTGCCTCCTAGCTTTACCATCCACCCCTCACTGCCTACTAGCTTTACCAACCACCCCTCACTGCCTACTAGCTTTACCATCCACCCCTCACTGCCTCCTAACTTTACCATCCACCCCTCACTGACTACTAGCGTTACCATCCACCCCTCACTGCCTACTAGCTTTACCATCCACCCCTCACTGCCTACTAGCTTTCCCATCCACCCCTCACTGCCTCCTAACTTTACCATCCACCCCTCACTGCCTACTAGCATTACCATCCACCCCTCACTGCCTACTAGCTTTACCATCCACCCCTCACTGCCTCCTAACTTTACCATCCACCCCTCACTGCCTACTAGCTTTACCATCCACCTCTCACTGCCTACTAGCGTTACCATCCACCCCTCAGTGCCTACTATCTTTACTAACCACCCCTCACTGCCTACTAGCTTTACCATCCACCCCTCACTGCCTACTAGCTTTACCATCCACCCCTCACTGCCTCCTAACTTTACCATCCACCCCTCACTGCCTACTAGCGTTACCATCCACCCCTCACTGCCTACTAGCTTTACCATCCACCCCTCACTGCCTACTAGCTTTACCCTCCACCCCTCACTGCCTACTAGCTTTTCCAACCACCCCTCACTGCCTACTAACTTTACCATCCACCCCTCACTGCCTACCAGCTTTACCATCCACCCCTCACTGCCTACTATCTTTACCATCCACCCCTCACTGCCTCCTAACTTTACCATCCACCCCTCACTGCCTACTAGCGTTACCATCCACCCCTCACTGCCTACCAGCTTTACCATCCACCCCTCACTGCCTACTATCTTTACCATCCACCCCTCACTGCCTCCTAACTTTACCATCCACCCCTCACTGCCTACTAGCGTTACCATCCACCCCTCACTGCCTACTAGCTTTACCATCCACCCCTCACTACCTACTAGCTTTACCATCCACCCCTCACTGCCTCCTAACTTTACCATCCACCCCTCACTGCCTACTTGCTTTACCAACCACCCCTCACTGCCTACTAGCTTTACCATCCACCCCTCACTGCCTACTAGCTTTACCATCCACCCCTCACTGCCTCCTAACTTTAACATCCACCCCTCACTGCCTACTAGCTTTACCATCCACCCCTCACTGCCTACTAGCTTTACCATCCACCCTTCACTGCCTACTAGCTTTACCATCCACCCCTCACTGACTACTAGCTTTACCATCCACCCCTCACTGCCTACTAGCTTTACCATCCACCCCTCACTGCCTACTAGCGTTACCATCCACCCCTCACTGCCTACTAGCTTTACCATCCACCCCTCACTGACTACTAGCTTTACCATCCACCCCTCACTGCCTACTAGCTTTACCATCCACCCCTCACTGACTACTAGCTTTACCATCCACCCCTCACTGCCTACTAGCTTTACCATCCACCCCTCACTGCCTACTAGCTTTACCCTCCACCCCTCACTGCCTACTAGCTTTTCCAACCACCCCTAACTGCCTACTAACTTTACCATCCACCCCTCACTGCCTACTAGCTTTACCAACCACCCCTCACTGCCTACTAGCTTTACCATCCACCCCTCACTGCCTACTAACTTTACCATCCACCCCTCACTGCCTACTAGCTTTACCAACCACCCCTCACTGCCTACTAGCTTTACCATCCACCCCTCAGTGCCTACTATCTTTACCATCCACCCCTCACTGTCTCCTAACTTTACCATCCACCTCTCAGTGCCTACTAGCGTTACCATCCACCCCTCACTGCCTACTAGCTTTACCATCCACCCCTCACTGCCTCCTAACTTTACCATCCACCCCTCACTGCCTACTTGCTTTACCAACCACCCCTCACTGCCTACTAGCTTTACCATCCACCCCTCACTGCCTACTAGCTTTACCAACCACCCCTCACTGCCTACTAGCTTTACCATCCACCCCTCACTGCCTACTAGCTTTACCATCCACCCCTCACTGCCTACTAGCTTTACCAACCACCCCTCACTGCCTACTAGCTTTACCATCCACCTCTCACTGCCTACTAGCATTACCATCCACCCCTCACTGCCTACTAGCTTTACCATCCACCCCTCACTGCCTCCTAACTTTAACATCCACCCCTCACTGCCTACTAGCTTTACCATCCACCCCTCACTGACTACTAGCTTTACCATCCACCCCTCACTGACTACTAGCGTTACCATCCACCCCTCACTGCCTACTAGCTTTACTAACCACCCCTCACTGCCTACTAGCTTTACCATCCACCCCTCACTGCCTACTAGTTTTACCATCCACCCCTCACTGCCTCCTAACTTTACCATCCACCCCTCACTGCCTACTAGCTTTACCATCCACCCCTCACTGCCTACTAGCGTTACCATCCACCCCTCACTGCCTACTAGCTTTACCATCCACCCCTCACTGCCTACTAGCTTTACCCTCCACCCCTCACTGCCTACTAGCTTTTCCAACCACCCCTCACTGCCTACTAACTTTACCATCCACCCCTCACTGCCTACTAGCTTTACCAACCACCCCTCACTGCCTACTAGCTTTACCATCCACCCCTCACTGCCTACTAACTTTACCATCCACCCCTCACTGCCTACTAGCTTTACCAACCACCCCTCACTGCCTACTAGCTTTACCATCCACCCCTCAGTGCCTACTAGCTTTACCATCCACCCCTCACTGTCTCCTAACTTTACCATCCACCCCTCAGTGCCTACTAGCGTTACCATCCACCCCTCACTGCCCACTAGCTTTACCATCCACCCCTCACTACCTACTAGCTTTACCATCCACCCCTCACTGCCTCCTAACTTTACCATCCACCCCTCACTGCCTACTTGCTTTACCAACCACCCCTCACTGCCTACTAGCTTTACCATCCACCCCTCACTGCCTACTAGCTTTACCAACCACCCCTCACTGCCTACTAGCTTTACCATCCACCCCTCACTGCCTACTAGCTTTACCAACCACCCCTCACTGCCTACTAGCTTTACCATCCACCCCTCACTGCCTACTAGCTTTACCATCCACCTCTCACTGCCTACTAGCTTTACCATCCACCCCTCACTGACTACTAGCATTACCATCCACCCCTCACTGCCTCCTAACTTTAACATCCACCCCTCACTGCCTACTAGCTTTACCATCCACCCCTCACTGCCTACTAGCTTTACCATCCACCCTTCACTGCCTACTAGCTTTACCATCCACCCCTCACTGACTACTAGCTTTACCATCCACCCCCCACTGACTACTAGCTTTACCATCCACCCCTCACTGCCTCCTAACTTTACCATCCACCCCTCACTGCCTACTAGCGTTACCATCCACCCCTCACTGCCTACTAGCTTTACCATCCACCCCTCACTGCCTACTAGCTTTACCATCCACCCCTCACTGCCTCCTAACTTTACCATCCACCCCTCACTGCCTACTAGCTTTACTATCCACCCCTCACTGCCTACTAGCTTTAATTGGGCTATTAAAAACCATTCCGTGGCATGACGATATGATACTAGTAACTGCTGATATACAAGCATTATACACTTCCATTCGACATAATGATGGAATAGAAGGAGTCAGAAACATGCTTAACCTTTTTAACTACTTGGGTAGTCAACACAGAAATTTGTTATGCAATAGGATGAAGTTTATATTAGAAACAAACTATTTTGTGTTCAACGGTGATTTTTATATTCAGACATGCGGCACGGCTATGGGAACACGTTTCGCACCCAGTTACGCGAATCTTTTTCTCTGTGACTGGGAAAACGAGACCATTTTTGGTTCCCACTGTCCGGCCGAATTGATTTTGTATAGACGATACATTGATGACCTGTTTATTTTATGGAAGGGATCAATGGATTCACTAAGTACCTTTTTTGAGCATCTAAACAATAACATCCTAGGCTTAAAATTCACCTTTGAAGCTAGTAGCGAATGTATAAATTTTTTATAACTAACTATCTGTAGAAATATTTCTGAGAAAGTCCTTGAAACTAAAGCTGTAGATAAAAACACCTATTTAAATGCTAAAAGCTACCATGATCACAAGTGGATACATAACATCCCAAAGGGAGAGTTCCGGCGCATGCGCAGAAACTGTACAAATGTCGGTCTGTACGATATACAGGCAGATACAATTAGGAATAGATTCCTCGAGAAGGGATACGATAAACAAAAAGTCGAAAATAGTAAACAGTATGTTAGGAGAATGGATAGAGATAATCTTTTTACGATCAACAAACCCAAGAATAATAAAAACAAAAAATTTAGAATAGATGAAATCAATGGTATCAAAATACAACAGATACAAAATCTCTCCACTCCTAACGGAACGACAGATGTGGATGAAGGTAAAAACAATTTCGAGATGGGTCTGATTACTACTTTTTCAGATAAGATTAGTGAAATCAGAAACATTCTGGATAAACACTGGCATGTCATTCAAACAGATCCAGTCTTAGATAAAATCCTGCCACAAAAATACAAAATCATCTGTAGAAAAAGTGCAAATTTGAGATCTCTGCTGGCTCCATCCGATTTAACGAAAAAATTTAAGGAATCCCAGAAGACAAAAAATCCAACCCACGGTAATTTTTTGGGGACCACTAAGGGATGGTACCGCTGTGGACGTTGTGGCCACTGCGATGTCTGCCCCAAAAAGAAGGACAGTTTTGTATGTTTTACTACCAATAACAAATATAATATTCAGAGATATGTTTCATGCACATCAAAATTTGTTATATACATGTTGGAGTGCCCTTGTGGCCTCCAATATGTTGGCCAAACGAGTAGATTTTTTTAAAAAAAGACTGTACGAACATAGATACAATATTAAAACTGGGTTTTTAAAACATACTGTTTCTAAGCACTTTAAGGAATTTCACAACAAAAACGACACCCTCCTAAAAGCTTGGGTTATCGAGCAAGTAATCCTGGGAACAAGGAAGGGAGATCGTCAGTTGACTTTAAGAAAAAGAGAAACTTTCTGGATTCTTACCCTGAATACTTTAGTACCAAAGGGACTTAATGATAAATTCGATATTATACCCTATTTTTAGTAAAAGCATCCAGTTTGTTTCCCTATAGTGTTTTTTCCATCCTGATACACATAGATAACACAATTTTTTCTTGCAGTGTGCCTATTCCCCATATGTATATATTAACAGGGGATAGAGCGGGCTATAAGAAACAGCTCTTTTTTGACTCATGTTTGTTGTATATCATTATGTTTGTTGTATATCATTATGTTTTGTAATTCAATCATTTGTTACATTCTGCAGTTATTCTATGTATATATGTTGCTTGTAAAGAAAAAAATTTTTTCTCACTAATATACAGTATCCCTTTGTCCAACTGGATATTACCTTATATTTGTATCATATGAGATCATGTGGTCTATATCACTTCTTGCACATACAGAGGATCTAGTAGGTAGTGAGGGGTGGATGGTAAAGCTAGTAGGCAGTGAGGGGTGGATGGTAAAGCTAGTAGGCAGTGAGACCCCTCACTGCCTACTAGATTTACCATCCACCCCTCACTGCCTACTAGCTTTACCAACCACCCCTCACTGCCTACTAGATTTACCATCCACCCCTCACTGTCTACTAGCTTTACCATCCACCCATCACTGCCTACTAGCTTTACCATCCACCCCTCACTGCCTACTGGCTTTACCATCCACCCCTCACTGCCTACTGGCTTTACCATCCACCCCTCACTGCCTCCTAACTTTACCATCCACCCCTCACTGCCTCCTAACTTTACCATCCACCCCTCACTGCCTCCTAACTTTACCAACCACCCCTCACTGCCTACTAGCGTTACCATTCACCCCTCACTGCCTACTAGCTTTACCATCCACCCCTCACTGCCTACTAGCTTTACCATCCACCCCTCACTGCCTACTGGCTTTACCATCCACCCCTCACTGCCTACTAGCTTTACCATCCACCCCTCACTGCCTACTAGCTTTACCATCCACCCCTCACTGCCTCCTAACTTTACCATCCACCCCTCACTGCCTACTAGCTTTACCATCCACCCCTCACTGCCTACTGGCTTTACCATCCACCCCTCACTGCCTACTAGCTTTACCATCCACCCCTCACTGCCTACTAGCTTTACCATCCACCCCTCACTGCCTCCTAACTTTACCATCCACCCCTCACTGCCTACTAGCTTTACTATCCACCCCTCACTGCCTACTAGCTTTAATTGGGCTATTAAAAACCATTCCGTGGCATGACGATATGATACTAGTAACTGCTGATATACAAGCATTATACACTTCCATTCGACATAATGATGGAATAGAAGGAGTCAGAAACATGCTTAACCTTTTTAACTACTTGGGTAGTCAACACAGAAATTTGTTATGCAATAGGATGAAGTTTATATTAGAAACAAACTATTTTGTGTTCAACGGTGATTTTTATATTCAGACATGCGGCACGGCTATGGGAACACGTTTCGCACCCAGTTACGCGAATCTTTTTCTCTGTGACTGGGAAAACGAGACCATTTTTGGTTCCCACTGTCCGGCCGAATTGATTTTGTATAGACGATACATTGATGACCTGTTTATTTTATGGAAGGGATCAATGGATTCACTAAGTACCTTTTTTGAGCATCTAAACAATAACATCCTAGGCTTAAAATTCACCTTTGAAGCTAGTAGCGAATGTATAAATTTTTTATAACTAACTATCTGTAGAAATATTTCTGAGAAAGTCCTTGAAACTAAAGCTGTAGATAAAAACACCTATTTAAATGCTAAAAGCTACCATGATCACAAGTGGATACATAACATCCCAAAGGGAGAGTTCCGGCGCATGCGCAGAAACTGTACAAATGTCGGTCTGTACGATATACAGGCAGATACAATTAGGAATAGATTCCTCGAGAAGGGATACGATAAACAAAAAGTCGAAAATAGTAAACAGTATGTTAGGAGAATTGATAGAGATAATCTTTTTACGATCAACAAACCCAAGAATAATAAAAACAAAAAATTTAGAATAGATGAAATCAATGGTATCAAAATACAACAGATACAAAATCTCTCCACTCCTAACGGAACGACAGATGTGGATGAAGGTAAAAACAATTTCGAGATGGGTCTGATTACTACTTTTTCAGATAAGATTAGTGAAATCAGAAACATTCTGGATAAACACTGGCATGTCATTCAAACAGATCCAGTCTTAGATAAAATCCTGCCACAAAAATACAAAATCATCTGTAGAAAAAGTGCAAATTTGAGATCTCTGCTGGCTCCATCCGATTTAACGAAAAAATTTAAGGAATCCCAGAAGACAAAAAATCCAACCCACGGTAATTTTTTGGGGACCACTAAGGGATGGTACCGCTGTGGACGTTGTGGCCACTGCGATGTCTGCCCCAAAAAGAAGGACAGTTTTGTATGTTTTACTACCAATAACAAATATAATATTCAGAGATATGTTTCATGCACATCAAAATTTGTTATATACATGTTGGAGTGCCCTTGTGGCCTCCAATATGTTGGCCAAACGAGTAGATTTTTTTAAAAAAAGACTGTACGAACATAGATACAATATTAAAACTGGGTTTTTAAAACATACTGTTTCTAAGCACTTTAAGGAATTTCACAACAAAAACGACACCCTCCTAAAAGCTTGGGTTATCGAGCAAGTAATCCTGGGAACAAGGAAGGGAGATCGTCAGTTGACTTTAAGAAAAAGAGAAACTTTCTGGATTCTTACCCTGAATACTTTAGTACCAAAGGGACTTAATGATAAATTCGATATTATACCCTATTTTTAGTAAAAGCATCCAGTTTGTTTCCCTATAGTGTTTTTTCCATCCTGATACACATAGATAACACAATTTTTTCTTGCAGTGTGCCTATTCCCCATATGTATATATTAACAGGGGATAGAGCGGGCTATAAGAAACAGCTCTTTTTTGACTCATGTTTGTTGTATATCATTATGTTTGTTGTATATCATTATGTTTTGTAATTCAATCATTTGTTACATTCTGCAGTTATTCTATGTATATATGTTGCTTGTAAAGAAAAAAATTTTTTCTCACTAATATACAGTATCCCTTTGTCCAACTGGATATTACCTTATATTTGTATCATATGAGATCATGTGGTCTATATCACTTCTTGCACATACAGAGGATCTAGTAGGTAGTGAGGGGTGGATGGTAAAGCTAGTAGGCAGTGAGGGGTGGATGGTAAAGCTAGTAGGCAGTGAGACCCCTCACTGCCTACTAGATTTACCATCCACCCCTCACTGCCTACTAGCTTTACCAACCACCCCTCACTGCCTACTAGATTTACCATCCACCCCTCACTGTCTACTAGCTTTACCATCCACCCATCACTGCCTACTGGCTTTACCATCCACCCCTCACTGCCTACTGGCTTTACCATCCACCCCTCACTGCCTCCTAACTTTACCATCCACCCCTCACTGCCTCCTAACTTTACCATCCACCCCTCACTGCCTCCTAACTTTACCAACCACCCCTCACTGCCTACTAGCGTTACCATCCACCCCTCACTGCCTACTAGCTTTACCATCCACCCCTCACTGCCTACTAGCTTTACCATCCACCTCTCACTGCCTACTAGCATTACCATCCACCCCTCACTGCCTACTAGCTTTACCATCCACCCCTCACTGCCTACTGGCTTTACCATCCACCCCTCACTGCCTACTAGCTTTACCATCCACCCCTCACTGCCTACTAGCTTTACCATCCACCCCTCACTGCCTACTGGCTTTACCATCCACCCCTCACTGCCTACTAGCTTTACCATCCACCCCTCACTGCCTACTAGCGTTACCATCCACCCCTCACTGCCTACTAGCTTTACCATCCACCCCTCACTGCCTACTAGCTTGACCTCAGTACATAAATAAAGGAACACCAGCAAATCACTCAATTTGGTACAAACTCTGTGTCACATTAGGCTTATTTCTCTCCCCTAAGGTTGCTTAAAGTCACACTTATTCATGGTAGTTCACCTATCCAGTGCCCTGTGGGATGAAATCCACTCCCTGTGTTGTGAGAGACAAGCAATTGGGTAAATGTGTATCTGTCATGTGGCTACAAATTGAAGTGTGATTTTTATTTCCTGTAGATGTCATGGATTTCACCAGCGTCACCACAACAGTAAGCTTGATCACAGTAACACATCCCGTCGGATGTTTAACATCAAACTCCCTAAGCATGATCATCAAGGACAAAGAAATCCTCCGAAGTCAGGTAATGGTTAACCAATTACCAATACAGTGGCTCTCTAACCATATTTGTTCAAACATTGTCCTGACACAATCTCATTTCTTATAGTCTAGGTAGAATACACATTTTATTTTGAGAAACTATTCAGAGTTGGATCGACTGGTAGAATTATTTTTTGCTACATGTGATGACACTTCAGTTAAATAATGATTACGATTAGTTTAATATTGGTAAAACATATTGCGAATGCTGTGTTTGTCTCATGTATGTTTCTCTTTACATTATAACTTTATCAATTATTTTAGTATGATGAAAAAAATCTCTATATTTTATGAGAGATATGGGAAACTACTCATTCCATGTTGTACATAACTCTAGTATGTGTCTTTTTATTAGTTATACAAAACCTGGGGAAAATTTTACAAATGTGGCTTTACATAACCATGTTCTACTTTTTTGTTTAAATGATTTATATAAAAATAAAAATGTTGATAAATACCTGTCTATTTACTATATTTTCCTGCTGTTATGTAAACCAACTGATTGATAAACGGGAGCATGTCAGATTATGCGGAAGATAAACAAGAACAGATTTTTCAACAGAGGGCTGGTTTTTATTAATGTGTTAGATTACAGTGAATTTTTGAGAGTTACTGTGAAGGAACCGTTCTTCTGGGTAATTCCTTATACAGACAGAAGATTCTCCACTTCGCATGGAACAAAGACATGTTCCCTGTTGTTTTGTAATAATCTGGCTTTCTGTGTCAGTGGAATTTTTCCTCTTAGAATAATACAGATGTTACCCATCCTGTGCTTGATCGTTGCTTGAAAATAAATTGCCACCTTAATCTGACAGGGTTGAGTGGGTAAATGGCAGAAAGACCATGACCAAATACTGCCACCTTGGAACAGCTCTTTTCTTGGCAGAGACGATGTGTGTGGGGAGGTTTATTTCTGATTTTATTACAGATTTCCAAAAAGTGCACTCAAACTAAATAGTAGGACATTACAAAAAAATACAGATACCTATTATATAAAAGTTTTATGAGGGTATTATCCATATTGAGATATTTACTAGTTGTCAACAAGGACCCATCTATTGGAACGTCAGATCTTCCAGAGGTATTTATGCCAAGACTGAACCAGCATTAACTTGTAAGACATACAACCCATAGTATTATAAGTAGTTTATATAAGTGGTATTCTATGGTAAAACTGAGGAAGCCATGTTAGCATAGGCGCTGCTAAAAGGAGGGTAAGGGTGGGCAATTGCCCTCAACAGGTTATTCCTTGCTTCCCCTTTTGCCTTCCTGCCAAATTTGAAAAGCTTGCCAGCAGAGCTGGCTGATGAGAGCAAAATACCTCCTCTCACCAACCTCTCTGTGGGCAAGCAGGCAGCTTGATGTCTGTGTGCCTATGCAGTGCACAGACATCCTTCTATGCTGCATCTCATGCTCCCTGCGCATGTTCTGAGGTCAGAGCATCGGAGGTCATGTGACCTGCTGGCACTCAGACTTCAAAGCCTATGGGGAGAGCAAGAGGCAACATGGTAGGATGTCTGTGCACCAGGGCAGCGCACAGCCATCAAGCCACCTACCACTAGACACAAGGGAGCACGATGAAAGGTAAGTCCTGGGTGTGCATCTTGTCTACTGAACTATTATGATTAATCCAGTCTACATTACTATGGCAGATACTACTGCATATAGGCACATAAAGAAGCAAAGGACTTGCTTCAGACCTGAGGAAGAGAGAAAAATTCTTGAAATCTTTGACAATAACAAAGGTATCATTGCATACTGCATTACTCTGGTATTTTGACATCTTATGTTTTAGTGGTACAATTTAGTGGTGGAAATGATTAGTGATCCAAACCCCCCCCCCCCCCCCCCCATTTTAACTGTGATATCCTATGTGCCCCCTCCTATATCTTATTCCTAGAGTCACCACTGGATGATAAATATTACTACTTTGTCAGAAGTTTAATTGCACGTCTTACATGAAATGTCCATTATCCCATAAATAGATTTACAGTGTTGTGCGCTAACAACTCTGCTTACCCTCCATGTGGAAGTTATGGTCCAGGACAAACGGCATCTCCACCAAACATACACATACATCCTTGAACGTATGGTGCTGAACCGGAATTACCACAGATGAAGCAAGACTTACTGCAGCAAAATTAATACAAATTAATTTATTGATCTGTAAGAGTCAAATGTCACAACAAATGGTGTAATGCATACCTGCATCTACTATCCGGTAGAGATGGTATGACCTTTGTGATCTGAAAAGCTTTACAACTTGAGTTTTTCCTGTTCAGCTGGAACTGATGTTACAAGGTGTGAAATGTTACACTGAGTTAGTTGCCAGCAAGTGTATTTAGCATAGGTCTGTATCCCCTTATAGATAGTAGGTTCTTTTCATATGCTAAGTGACTCTTACCAGTTAGAACTCTTGTCCTGCAAAAGTCATCTCCCAAACATGCATTAATAATAACTCCCAGATTATTAATCATGCCTCCGTTTGGGAATATTTAGACCGGGAAGAGTACACCCTACAACATGGGTACAAATATGGCTGGTGCAACTTGAGACATTTGGAAGTTATTGTGAAGTCTGTGGTATAGAGTCATGGGTAGCAAGTGTGACATATCTATGGACTGCATAAATTGCAACAAATTAATACAGGCAAGAATTATGTATTTGACATGCATGGGAGGGAAATTAGCAACAAGATTCCATATTTTGACTGGGGTAGTTACACCACACGTGGGGGAGGACACTTCTAGGTACATCTTCCCACCTCTGGGCTGGCTTGGAAACCTGAGTTGACCTGACAAGGTATAAATCTAATGATGGAACAATGTCCGGTCAAGATCTAATTTTGTGTAAGTTGCCGTCATTTCCTTGCCGCAGTCCCTCGGACAGAAAATACTGGTACTCCTCCATCTAAGTGAGTAGTTAGGTTTTCTGTTAAGCTCCCACGCCTTATCGGTTTCCCAATGGAGAAAATTCAACCTTTAGCTAACCCATACAATACTTGAATAAAACCAGGACACTTGCATATGGTGGCAAATTGAAGTCATTTATTTATAACAAAGGAAAAAAGGAAGGAGTCCCCCAAACCAAATGCAGCACCCCCACCACCTGGGGACAGCTGCGCTGAGCCCCACCTGCCTGCAGCGCACGTGACGGCTGGTCCAGCCTTCACCGGGCCACCTTCCCTGGCTACAGGGGTGGCCAGTGACGTCCACAGGCCTTGAACCCCCCACCCCTTCCTGGAGGCCCGTGAGCACCCCAACTCACGTGCCCCCACGCGGTTGCCTGGGTACATCACTCCACAGGACACAGCCATGGGCTCATCACCGCCCAACATGTTTTTGCGTTATGCAGTAGCCATAACCGTGCCCCAGCGGCGGGCCCGACCACACAATCGGTTCCCGCCTTTGTATCCACAACCAACCAGCTGGCTACGCTTCCACCGCATGGGCCCGACCACACCATCAATACCCAAATCGTGCCCATCTCAACCTGCAGGGTGTTTTTGCTATCCCCAGAAGTAGTGAGTGCCGCATTACCGCCACCAAGAGGGGAATCCCACTAGCCACTCTTGACGCCACCAACTAGGCCAACCACCTTACTATTGCCTCCTGTAGAATTTTGTTAAATAGATAGAGTCCCATGTCTGACAGATGTCATCTCTATTCAGACCACTATAGCTTGGCTGCAGGTGTTCATACTGAACCACCCAACCCCCATGGGAGAGAACAAAGTTCCTTAAGGCTCCGTTTAGCCTCTTCCTAACACGGTGTACTGCACAAATAGGGTGTGCACCTCGCCAGACCTTTCTAGGGATAATGTTGGACCATGCCAGTGTAACCCCCAGCCACCGCTGCAGTATTTTGTCTGCCTCCTCTTTGACATGAAATATGAGGTCTAAGGATTGGGGGGAATTATAACAAGGTCTGGCTTACCCTAATATTTTTCTGCTGTGTCAACTATAGCTGGCAGCTCAGCCACTCTCTGCCCTCTTCTCCCGAGCCAATGGATTTCTGCTCACTCCCTTGGGATCCCCAGCTGCTTCCCCTGAGGTGCCAAGCTTGCAAACATGGCAGCCCAGTGCCCAAAAGAGTGAACTATGATGAGCACTGATTTCTAAACTGAAATGAGAATGATATTGATTAATACATTTCACAATAACCCTCGCTGACTCTTGTCAGACTAAGGGCTAATGTACTTTTTAATTAGCATTAGAGCTCACTCTGCATAGGCTCCTTATGTGCTCCTGGCTTTCTACGTCAACTGCAGCCATTGCTGCTGTGCAATATGGAATGAGTATGTTCCAAAACACCAAGGATCAAGCTCAACTTCAACTATCACGTTGTACAGCATCAATTTAAATTTGGAACCGGGTAAGGGGGGGCCCTGCTACTGTGAATTAAAAATGGGCCCTTGATGTTAGGCCTCACTACCAAGTAATTCTTAATAGTCATAACTGGGCCTAATGCGTTACCATCCTGCAGATGGCCATTCTCCCTTCCTGATCAGTCTTAGACCTATGAACCACTGCAGCCTCGCACTGAACATTATTTGCCTGCAATGCTGCCATGAACATATCTTTGGACTGTGCTACCAACTCCCCTATTCTGAAAGCCCTTTTATAAACCATGACCAATACTGCTGTGTGAAAGAGAGACTCCCATTGCTCTCTGCAGACTATGGGTAAAGCTTGTAACAGCCTTTCCACCCTCGCTCCTCCTAAAGGTGCCTTCTATGTAACTTCTCATGTGCTTTCTTACCCCTCACTGTATTCACACACCTGAAGCTGCAGAGAGGCTTATTATACAGTAACCTGGGGACTGCAGGTGAGGAACGCAGACTTTTGTGTAATTACTATTACTGATGCTGCTGAATGTTAGCAGCCCCTGTGAAATAATTCTCACTGTAAAACTGCAGTAGAATTATAATTTGTTTTACAGTAACATTTAAGTGCCTTTCAAATGTGTCAAACATACAGATAATAAACTTAACAGGAAATGCTCCTATAAAGACCATAAACACAAACAACCACTTCTATCTACTGTGTCTCTTCCAATTCACCAGAACAATAGTAACTTGACATTCAAGCTATCAGATACAGGACTCTTAACATCTGTATATCATGTAACTACAGCAGACAATCACTGTGTATGTCTGGCTTTAATCCAATCTTCTCATCCCAGCCTAATATACAGCCCTGTCAGCAAAGGAAGATAACCTCCAGCCTCTGCCCAGCTCCAATCACAAGTACTAAATTTACTGGACTAGACTCCTTTGTATGCAAATGTTGATAAAACCCTATGACTAGATCAATCAGAGATATGAAGCCCTGAATGTACAAGATCCTCCATTGTTAGGAGATTATATAATGTTTTTAGCAACAAATCACACACTATATTTAATTACAGAGACCCTCAGTATGAGGCCCCCTTTGCTCTATTACATCTCCTAATTGTTACAAAACCAAGACTGACTAAAAGCAGCCCACCCTGTCTGCTACTACACGTTAAACATATTGCAAACATAAATCCCCAGCTTGTAATATTTATTTCTCATGTTTACATAAGAGGAGACATGATACAAGTATTCCCATATTATCCACAATATTATCATGTTAACAAGGGAAGAGGTTTTTGAAAAATGGTATAATGTTTAGAACCAGAGGGTGGTAGAAATCCTAGCCATGTGACCAAACAGTATTTTACCAGAGGGGGTAGTAGATACCTAGCATGACCCTCCAGTAGAGCTTTACAGCTCCTTATCGGCTTTGCCAATTATTACCAAAAGTTCAGAAACTTCTCTCAAATCATCTCACCTATCACCAAACTTACTCGTCAAGCGCAACCTTTCCAGTGGACATCAGAGGCTCAAGTCGCTTTTGAATTTCTTAAACAACGATTCACCACAGCTCCCATTTTGATTCAGCCAGATTCCTCTCTTCCTTTTCATGTGGAGGTCAATGCCCCTGATCTTGTAGTTGGTGCCATCCTCTCGCAAAGGCACCCGGAGACAGGACAACTCCATTCAGTGACGTACTTTTCTTGGCGTTTGACTCCCGTAACTGTATATACTGACCACCGCAAACTTGAATACATAAGGACCGCATGTTGGTTGTGCCCTCGCCAAGCCAAATGGGCTCTCATTTTTATGCGTTTTAATCTACATATCACCTACCGACCTGGATCCCGCAATGCCAAGGCTGATGCCTTATCCCGTCTACCACCTATGTCACCAAATAAGAATGAGACCCCAGATAGTATTTTACACCCTGGTGTTGTTTGCGCCACTACTTCCACCATTGTTGATCAGATCCGTTCTGCAACTTCTGACTTCCCATTACCTACCACAACACCTCCTCTATGCTCTATAAGGATAAGATATTTGTATCTACTCCGATTTGCCTCCACATTCTCCAGTCATGTCATGATTCCTTGTTGGCCGGTTACGGCTGCATTAAAAAGACTGTTGATCTAGTCAAACGCAACTTCTGGTGGCCAAGTTACCACCTTGTTTGTGCAATCCTGCCCTACTTGTGCAAGAACTAAGACTCCACACAGCAAACCAGTTGTTCTCCTCCGTCCTCTCCCAGTACCCTCAATTCCTACCACCATCTCAAGGCCATAATACTATATTGGTCATCATAGATTGACTTACCAAGATGGCCCATTTTATACCATTGGTATACCAACTGCAGCTATAACGGCTTCCCTTTTTCTCTCATCAGTTTTTCGTCTCCATGGTCTGCCTCAAGACATCACTACTGATTGGGGTGTCCAATTTACTTCTCATTTTTAGAATTCCTGTTGCCAGAAACTTGGGATCCAACCTTCATTGCCCACTGCTTTCCACCCGCAGACCAATGGTCAAACTGAGCATGTTAATCAATGATTGGCTACATTATATTCCCACGGCAGAATTTGCCTACAATAACCAAACCCAACGATCCATACAAAGAACTCCCTTTTTTGCTAATTACGGTTTTCATCCTGTCATGTTTCCAAATATGCCACAGACTCTTCGGTACCTGATGTCACTGACCATCTCTCAAGATTAATGGAACAGTTTCAAATCTTGTAACAATCAATCCTTAAGGCTCAAGAGGCATACAAGAGACAGGCTGATCTCCATCGTTCTACTGCATCAACTTACCATCCCGGGACAAGGTTTGGTTATCCACCAAGAACATTCGTTTGTCCTGTCCAACGAAGAAATTGGGGCCTAAGTACATTGGCCCCTTTTCCATTATAGAAGTCATCAATACGTCTCGACCTACCTCCTGCTTATCACCTTCACCCGGTATTTCAATTCTCCCTCCTGCAGCCTCGGATTGCGGATCCTTTCACTAATCTTACCCCAGATGTTCCTGATCCCATCCTGGTCAACGGTGAGGAGGAATACGAAGTTCAGTGCATCCTTGATTACCGACTTCACAGGGGAAGGCTTGAATACTTCATCCATTGGAGGGGCTATGGTCCTGAGGATCGGTCTTGGGAACCAGCTCAGCAAGTCCATGCCCCTACCTGTGTCCATTCTTTCCACAGGCGATACCCTGCTCACGTCCAGAGGTCGCTCCTTGGGAGAGGGCACTGTCAGGCCCGCCGTCGTAACTGCCTTCCTACCCCCCACCTTAACTGTTCTATTTTCCAGTGACAGCTCTCCTCCGCTGCAGGGCACCACCAGTGGGTGCGTGCTGCTCCTGCCCTCTCTGTCGGATCCTCCGTTGGTGCTGGTGCATGCGGCTCTCTTTCCTCGCTCGTGCACATTTCTGGGAGTAGAAATAAGGTACAAGTGTTGCATTGCCACATGCATCTAGACTCTGCCCCCGCATCATTACCAACGCTCCTCCTAACACTACTTAAACTCTGTGCTCCCTCTCAGCATTGCTCAGAGTAACTGTTGCCTCTAGTGAGTTTACAGCCTCCAAGCACTACCTTGTTATTTTCCCTGGTTTTGACTCTGCTTGTGCCCGTTTACTCTGATTTCTGGCATCCTTGACTAGGATTCTCTCCAGTAATCCTGATGGCTTGTCTCCTCCTACTACGTTACCCTCTGGTACCCTCGACCACGGCTTGTCTCCTCCTACCACGCTACTCTCGGTATCCCTGTCTATGGCTTGCTCACCCCTTTACGCTATTCAAAAAATCCTTTCCCTCAAAACATCACTGAAACATCCTTGGAGTTCCAGCACGATCACCATGCTTGTGGTCACTCTGTGAGGAGTTCTGTTCACACTCTAGGTTCCCCTCCTTTGTGCTGCTCCAGCAAGTGTGGTTCCGTAGCTACTGGGCTCCAACACCTGAACATGAGTAACCTCTCTGACAGCACCGTTCATTCAAGGATTTATGTGCTTACATAAAATGTCCTAACTCTGCACAACTTCATAGTTGAATTGGTGGATTTAAGACTTTACAGAGGACTCTGCTTTCATTTAGTGCAAGCTGTAACCTGCAGTGTCGCTTTTGGGTATTAGTAACATGAGATGCAATTTCCGCTAAAACCTGGAATTTCAGACACCTGTAACACACTAACAAAATCCCCTGTAACCTCTTTTATTACTTACATTACATATGCATCAAATTCCAGGAATCCTTGGAAAGAAACATGTGCTACATATTAGACTACATTATATTTACATTTAATTATATAGAGCCCAGGGGCGTATCATGCCCCTGAGTGACAGGCGTGCTGCGTGTATTTCCGGGGGTGTGCTGTGAACAGCCAGCACACAAACCCCCGGAAATACATGAGATACGTCCGAGGGGCAAACGGCAGCTGCGAATTCGGCAACAGAGTCACTCACTCTGTTTCCAATTCAACAAGCACTAAATGTATACTATGCGGTGCACACCTAGCACATATGGAGCATTCGCCACTGATAGCGCCAACAATTTACATAGCACTAGGTACAGAGCATAGAGAGTGAGCTTCATACTAAGTTAAACGAACAAGAACAGACTGATACGTGAGGTAGATAGCCCTGCTCGCAAATTTACAATCTAGAGGGAGTAGGGGATATGAGACCTATAAGGGAGCGAAGGGGTCAAAGAGAGGGTGTTGGTAGTAACAATATTAGGGATGGTTGGGTTAGGTGGGTTTGGCCAGACATTAATAATGTGTGTTCTAGTTGGATGACTTGTAAGCTTCCTATTCCTAACAGTGAGAACTAGATGGGATTGGCTAGAGGTTAAATAATGGGTACACTAGTGGGACTAGTAGTGAGCTTCGTTAAAATAAGTTAGTTAATTACTAAATTACGTAGGATTTGGCTAAGCAGTGTGTACTTTAAACACAGCACCATGTTTGGCTTTGAACGTTTGTGAATATTATAATCAACTGTAGCATGAATATTGAAAACTTTATATACTGTAAATAAGGGTTAATAAATAAGTAAAAATAGATGCAGTCATGACAAACTCAATCTCTATTGTCATCTTTCTGTCATACAGTTTATATATATATATATATATATATATATATATATACACACACACATAAATAAATCAATTATGTGAATATTGTCTGAATGATAGCTATCTATGCCCATGTGTAATTATGTATTTTCATATTGTTATTTATTTTATATATTACTCTGTTCTTCTCAAGATAATTGACCCAGGCACTCACAGAGAGATGTATAGGGATGTCTAATGGCCATGTGTGTGATGTCATTAACATACACAATTAATATAGGCAATTCTGTGTTTTTAGCTTGTTTATTTTGCAATATTTTTGTAGTTGCATGTATTTTATAGAATTTGTGTATAAAGCGTTGCGACTATTTTACTCGGATGAAGGGACAATAGAGTTATTTTTCTGCAAAGAATATATTAAATCAAGAGTATGCCAAAGCACCATACATTTAATTGATTGCCAATTATGTGAGGAATATACCACTTCTGCCCCTCTGGCTGTGAAATACACAGCAGTTGCCACATATCTGTTATTGTTACAATGTTTGAGGTGTGGGAAAGGGGCTATATATGAAGTTTAGCTTGAAATCCCTTGCCGGTGTCACCCATCTGGCAATACCTTAGGCAATCTGCAGTTTAAACAAACATTGTTTCCACATTTGTGTGGATTAGCTGAAAGATAGAATGCAAAGAGTGGTGGTGAATGTCAAGTTCTCAAATTGAACAAACTTGATAAGTGGAGTATCTCGGGGATCTGTCCTGGATCCTCTTCTTTTTAATTTGTTTAATGATTTCCCAGTGGGCATAGGGAGCCAGAGTTCCGTGTCTGCCGCTGACACAAAAAAATTGTGTCTGTAAAAAATTTGCTGCACCCACTAAAAACTTCCATACTTTCTTTTAAGGTTTAGCTGTACCAGTAAAAAAAACTGCATTTAAACACTGTTCTGTGCTGTAATTTCCACACAAACAGTGATTTAATGACATGTGGTAAAATCTTCCATTTTTTTGCCTCCAGCTTTTTCATACAAAAAAGCATGACTAAATGTTTTTAACCTTTACCGTAGGGAACACAAACAATGCTCTCTACTGCACTGAGAGTGTTAACCTGTAAAAAAAAAGAAAATATTATGATGCTCCCCACTTTCCCTCCCCCAAAGAAACTCTCCTGCTGGCACAATTTAATTAAAAATAGTGGCCCCCAAGTTACTGTGGGCTGGCGAGATGCCCCTAATCACAGAATCCGGGCCACGGTCTTAGTGCTAGTGCCAGTGCTTTAACGCACAGCATTGTTGCAGTCCCCATTTAGGTTGAATCACAACGTGCAATATTTAAACTTTGACTTTTGCCTGCCTTAACGAACAGCACTAAATCTACCCCAATATAGATTAAAGTAATATTATGCATTTTGGGTAAAATAAAAAATGGAACATGTAGTTTAAATGGTGTTTCTTTTGGAAAATCTATTAATGAAAAGGATTTGGGAGTAATAGTAGACAATAGGCTTAGCAGTAGTGTGCAGTGCCAATTGGAAGCTGCAAAGCCAAGAAGATATTGACATGTAATAAATGGGTATTGACTCATGGGGGGGTGATATTATTCTGCCCTTTTTTTATAGCTTGATGACAGTCTGTCTCTCTTTCTGTTGGTCTGTCTATCTACCTAATTTAAATCTTCCTGTGGCCATCTTTGTTTTCTGTTTTAACACTGTAATGATCTGTATAGCTACAAAATATAAACAATAAAACAGCGCTTAGTCAGTCTCTTAGACCAGTGCCAAAATGTAATATTGAGGAATGTCTTAGTAAATCTCAATAACATATCTCCCCCTTGCTTGTAGCTAAAGATTCTGTTTATACATTCAGCATTCTCTATTGCAGAGTGTATACCAATGTTAAGCTTCCTTCTCTGCCTTACTTTAGGCGAGTAAATCGTTGCAGCCGATGATCTATCAGTCGATGATCGACAGGTCAGCAGATGTGCCCCTCTATGGCATCAGCTTTTGAGTTGATTTTAAGGTTGTCCTCTTCATGACCCACATATTTTACTTTAGCTGCAAATCTGAAATGTACTGTGTGCCCTTTAGTCTTGTATTGCTCTTAGGGACCAACGGCCCTATTTTACATATACAGTGGCCCTCCAGCCCAGTTAAGTCAATCCAGGTGGCTTGGAAGCGGGAAATATTGTATAATTATTTGGGGGTGAGGCAGGACATGTATGTCTAGAGGGAAGGGAGAGTTAACATTTTGGAAAACATTCTGACATCTGAGACCTGTTATATGTATATACTTATGCCATATGTCTGCATTCCCTACATATAAACTCATGTCACAATGTAAAGCTCAGCAGGTAGCAGACAAATGCACTCATATGCAAAATGTCAGCTGCCCAATAATGGGATGAACTTTAAACTAGAGAGAATATCAGTGAGAGCCAATGGGGCTAAGCATTAGCCTAACTAATTAGCGGGTTTGTATAAAACCATATGTTAGAGAGTTTCAAATGGCTTTGTCTCGCATGATCCTAAGCAGCCTAGACAGTGCATCCATTCCGGCAATTTTTTTCCTGGAACATCTGTAACGATTGTCAGATGTCCAGCAGGAAGCATGCTGAGAGAAATACTACTTCATCGTTTTTGAGACTCACAAACACAGGTCCTTCTCTAGCTTTATCCTGTGAATATCACTCTACAAATTCAACACACCCTTTCAGGATTGAACTCTTCCTCCTGAAAAAAAGGGCTTGAATACAGTGGGATTTTAACTGTGTTACATGGCGACAAGTAATTAATCCAGCTTTTAAGAGTAACTTTCATGTAAACCCTATCTATCAGGAATAGCAGTTCCTCCAGGTTGGCTTCTCTTATTCTAAGCCATATTGACATTTCATGATTGAGTCTATAAATGACATCTCTTGCGGGGGTGAGCCAGTAGTTAGCATCTCTTGTGGGAATGAGTGAATAATCGGAAAATGCCAAAGATGGGCATTTCTTTAGTTGGTGAACCATTAAATGATGCCTTGATCTGATGATCTCTTATGTTTGTGAGCCATACTGGTATTTCTTTAGTAGTTAATATTAAACATTAAATGGTCTACACAGTATACACTGATCTGGCCCGAAATGGATTCAGGTCGGACACTTTAGTCCGAAATGCAACTACAAAACATCCCAGAAATCGAGTTTAAGTCAGCTCTTTAGGCCATTCACAAATCAAAGCATCGGACACATTCTGACTCTGGAAACATTCACAAAATTCAGCCATTTTAATTCTCCAGATTTTCACTCAAATCGAAAAGTATAGAAGAATTAATGTAAACTTTTATTTAAAACTCCAAAATATATATATACCGTTACAATATAATTAATATTATATATTATAATGGTATAATTTCATTAATATAAGCATATTGATATTTAAATTAAAATGTGTATATTATTTTATGATTACTTACTTTTTATGTCCTTAATGTTTCATATTATTTTTATTTTAAATGATTTAAATTTTATTATACATCGGGCCATTTTGGGAGGGCTTCGCTAATTTTGGCTATAGCCAATGTCCTCCCACTGACTTATAAGAGGATAAGAGGATTTCTGATACATTCATAATAGCTGAGGTCCTCCAGAATTGGGCCTGAAATATCCTCCCCATAGGAGGTATTCAGATGCAAATCAGTCCGCAATTTGGAGGCACCATTTCAGGGCCAATTATCCATGCATATTGAGTCAACCCTTTGGTTTAATTCGGTGCTACAGTGAGGGAGTCATCCCACAATGAAAACCCAATGTTTTATTTTAATTTCTCCACAGAAGAAACATACTCTGAACAGAGAACCTGTCAGCAAACTCAAGAATATGAAGATGCAGCAGAAGTCATACTTCCTTCTGCTGGAGTTGGAGACCTCCAAAATGAGGTGAGATTTTAACTGCCAAATTATTTAATGCTGCTAATGTTAACTCCATACAAAATCTACGGATAAGACTTTCCTGTTCATGAGTTGTACTAAATATGGTACTTTTAGTAAAGGATAGAATGTATCCAGACACAAATATAAGATTCAGGCCAAATAATTTGTCTAAATAGTGAGGTTAGTTTTATTAAAGGTGAAAAATCATGGCAGTGTGAGGGACACTGATAATGTGGTAAGGATTCCGCTTTTTGGGATAATTCTGATTTGAATTGTTCTGTGAGCAGTGTTATGTAGACCAGTTCCTCATGTATTTCGCTAAGGAGTTACATTCCTTCAGTATGCCAAGTACACACTTGGTTCAACTTGTAAACCCTACGACCAGAGGAATGTATTAGAAGAGTATGTTTAATGGTGCCTCTTCCCGATTACCCTTATTCATTAACCCTGTGATGTATGAGGAGCACAGGAGACAAATCTTGCCGCAGTGTTCCTTTCTTTAAGTTTTGTAGTGCATAGAAGTAACCGAAAGTGAAACAAATCACTATTAGCTTCACTTTTCCATTAAAAGTGCAATTTTCTTTGTAAATGAAAGAATTACTAAACCCTTCTGACAATCTTTTAATCAGACAGGAGGAATCTTTTCAACAATGCTCCCATACGAGTACCAATCAGAAGCGATTACATTTTGATTTGGAAGACTTCCAGACTGCCATATCGCGTAGAAGGTCTCTGTGACCTGGCTTCGCTGACTGATACGCGGCATCTATGATGCCAAACACACCTCAAGTGCGGAAGAGACAATAATTTATTCCCTTTATTGTTGACTGTGTGGAGAGTGATTGACACGTGGGCACACCATTGACGATCTGTCTCTCTTTGATGCCACAAAGTAATGCTTCATGAGATGGAAGTTCTAATCTTTGCTGTCATTTGGTACAAAATAAGTGCACCCTCCTGCCTTCCTAAAAGTAAAATAAGGTTTACTCCCTATATTGTAAATAAGGTGCAATCTGGAGTTTAAAAAAATATTGCAAGAAATATTTCAGAGGCTGATTATCCTAGAAATTCCAGAAAACGTTCACGTGTTTTTCACTGTGAATCGCAGTACAAGGCGGGATGAGTGCAGAGACTGCAGAGAGAATTTTAAATCCTTCCACATGTTCTGCAGTTCACTGCTGGTTTCACAATGCTGTGGTCCTGCTAGAAATGAATCCTTGATTTATTCACATATGGGTAGTACCATTACATTCAGCCCAGCAGGTTCCTTACTATATTCATTACATGAGCTCATAGCCAACAAGAATGTATGTAATATGGGAATGCTTTTATCCTGTATCGTCTTGTCAATAGATATTGACCCTAATTAGGGTGCACCTGTATCCTTAAAAACATGTAAAGCATTTTTTTACAGCTTTGTTTTTCTATGTCTTTATCTAAAGAAGGATGTAGCAGGTCACAAAATTTACAGAAAGCACTCAATCCATAGTGGCACTGCATTGCAGCTTTAGGAATCCAGAACAGGAGAAAGTGTGTGCTTTCCTGCTCACGTGCTATCCTCTTATGTAGACATTATTATAGGAATTGATAAATAAGGTTCCCAATTTAAGAGAAATCATTTTTTTAGGAGATTGGCACCCTTCATACATCAGTCCACAGTTATCTGTGGGCTTGTCTTGAGACTATAGGCAGATCTACTGTGCTCACATGTTACTTTGGATACTGCAGTGGATCTGAAGTATTTTCAAGGCCATAAAAGAGATCAATGTGTGTAAAGTGCACTGTAAGGTTTAATGTAATGTAATGCCAGTTACTAAAACCCGATATAAGAACACATTATTGCTGAGAAGTAAGTTTGTTTGGACATTGCATAAAGGTGATTCATGTATCATTGCAGGAAAATTCAAAGCTGGAACGTCCAAGGGTTGATGAAGATATTTTAATAAAAGATCCAACACCCCTCGCTGCAGAAACAGTCCGGTCTGTTCTAGACATCATATCAGTAGCTGCTGTAGGGTTAGACCATCTGGAATTCCCCAAGGAAACCTCTTTGAGTCTCCAAAATTCAAAGTCCAACACAATGATGAAGGAAGCCCACATTCAAGAAAACAGTGGAGAAGACACCCATGACCTGCCAGCGTCAGAGATAAAACGGGTTCACCAACCACATGGCCTTGGGGACTCCCCACCTCAGAAACATGGACGGAGAGTACTCCAGAGATCAAAAACCATAGAACCTAGTTTAGGTGATCATGCCATCTATGAAAATCCTCCTCTACAGCCTGGACTCTGTATAGCTAGACCCACAGCATCTATAGTTACACCATCTTTAGAAATGTCATCTGGACCTAAAAACCTTCCATCACCCCTGGTCACACTGTATTCTGAATCCATAATGAGACCTAAAGCACCCCTGGTAACACCTTGTTCTAAGCCGCTATCTAGACATACAACATCAGTAGTAACACCATGTTTGGATAAACCTACAGTACCTATAGTCACTTCATGTTCTAAGCCAGTAGTGAGTCTTTCTACAGCACCAATAGTCACACTCTGTTCTGGCTGCTTATTTGGACCTACAGTGCCCATAGTTGCGCCATATTCCAAGCCCGTAACTACATCTACAGATCCCTTGTTCATACCATGTTTGGAATCCTTAGCTTTATCTACGGACACACTGCAGTTGGAGTCTTTAGCTAGACCAGCCACCGTGCCCCTACTCACCTTATGTTCAGAGCCTATAGTGAGACCAAAACTGTCATTGGTCAACATCTACTCAGAGCCCCAAGCAAGTGGTATAGTGCCTATGGCCACATTGTGTGTAGACCCCTTAGCTCAATCTAAAACAGCCATTGTCAAAGTGTGCTCAGCACCCTTAACTCAACCAGTGAAAACTATAATCCCAATATGTTCAGTGCCATTAGATCGATCTACAACACTTATGGTTCCACCATGCTCAGAGCCTTTTAATCAGTCTATGGCACCCACAGTCCCACCGAGTTCAGAGCCCTTAATAAGATCCGCAACATTTTCAGAGCTTTCTATTGTGTCCGTGGAAGGAATCAACATGGCAAGCACATCCAGCTTACATGAACCACACAGTGGTATATCTGGAATTTCAAACCAGAAAAAAGTTAAGACTTCTGTACAACATCAGGACTCTGGATGCCCACTGCTAATTGGACAGTCTGCAACATCCAATCACAATCAATCCCTAGATTTTCAGTCAATGACTTTCAAATCTCAGAAAAAGCATAGCTTAGCAGTGATGAGGAAACACACACGCGTGGAATACAGTGACACCAGCAGTGATGATGAAGATCGTCTAGTCATAGAAATGTAGGGTTATTTCTATGATGTTTTGTAAAAAGCAGCTAGTAACTGGTGCTCACCTGGTACTGAAGAAAACTCAATAGCTTGTTCTTTACGAGTATACCCACTTGTGTAAGAACAATCAACTGGCACCTTCAGGTTACATTACTTGTGTCAATGTCAAATGGGATATATTCAACATGATCTGCAAAATTCTTCCTTTGGACTAAGTAGGGATTCATTTTTACCTGACCGTAACTGACAGTACTACAGCTACTAGCACATTTGTTGTTATAAAATGCTTGATGGTGCACCCATTTATTGTCATAAAAACGATTTAAGATCATTGCAGCCAATACAGGTTGAGTATCCCTTATCTAGAAATCTGTTATCCAAAATGATCTGTTATCCAAAGGTTTTTGGAGATTATGCCACGAGTTGCAAATTACACACACACCTGTCAGAATGCATGCCACAACAGTATATTAAGTGTTCTGTCCCTTAAGCTGTGATATAGTCTTTCCATGCATGCTCATATTCCCCCATGCCCACAAAGGTTAATACAATGTCAAGTGTGCAGGCCGTATGCGCCAAAGGCAGGTTCCCAACTATGCCTCACATCAGAGCTCCATCACAGAAAAAATTATTTATTTGCTCTATACAGTATTTTCATTGATACTACTGTATTTCAGGAGTGCTCAGAGCCTTTAACCCCTTCCCGACATAGGATGGACTAGGTCCTTCCTGTCTGGCAAACCGTTGCCGACATTGGACAGACCTAGCCCATCCTGCGGTTAAATGAGCGGTGTTTGCAATCTGTGTTCACAAACACCACTCAGATGGTGATGCTTTAATGCTTAGAGGTCGAAGCATTAAGCATCACCGAAAATTCGGTGCCTAGGGCACACACGATCGCTCCACAGAGAGAATCGCGGGCACTGTATTGGAGAGCAATATGCTCTTCCAATATGGTTGCTGCCCTCTTGTGGGAAGAGCATTGGAAGTGAAAAGAATTTCACTTCCATCACTCTGATGCTGTTGCTAGACTGCCCCTTGAGGCAGCAACATTGCACTGGAAAAAAAAAGGCTTAATTAGCTAAACATCTAGGCTTATGGTTAGAATAATTTTTAGGGTTACAGTGACAGAGTTAGTTATGGGTTAGGGCTACAATTAAATTTAATTTAGAAAAAATTAAGGGTTGGCATAAGGGTTCAAGTTAGGGTTAGGGTTAAAATTAGGGTTCAGATTGGGTCAAAAGAAAAACATGGAAACAAGCATATTTCTAAACTTGGGACAACATTTAGAAACTATTTAGACAGGGTCTTTGTACTGGTTGTATTTGTGTAAATTATTTTTTATGTCCAAGTTTGAAAAAGTATTTTTTTTAATCATATTTTATGATTTTTTTGTAGTAAATTCTAAGATATGATGAACATAATGGTATCTAACGAAAGCCTTCTCATGGCATTAAAAACAATATTAAAAATTACAGCTTAACACAAACAGCCCATAAATGTCAAAAAAAGCCCATGTCACCAAGGGAAAGACAAGGTCAACAGGTCATGTCACTAAGGGGTTTTTATATAAAGGTCAGTTATCCAAAATGACCTGTTATCCAAAATACTTCTGGTCCCTAGCATTTTGTATAAGGGATACTCAGATGTATGTAATCTCTCAAACGCTCTCCTGACTCACATATCTCACTCTGCACCATACTAACAGTGAAGTGCAGCATATAACATATTTTGTACCCGAACGCACCTTATGAAAAAGCCATTCCTGGAGGGCTTTTACTCCTGCCTGCCTACTACTTACACCTGCCTTCTTGACATCTTTTGATGTGCCAGAATTGCCAAAATCAAAATGCCCAGTATCTAAAGACACAACTAACTCTTTCTGCAAGGACCTGCGTTTTTGATAAACTTTTACATTTTAATATATATATAAGCTTGTAAATGCTGGATATTTTCCCTTTATTGCTGCCTAATTATGCTGGATTTTAGCTAAAGAGAGAAAGTATTGTGCTGTGAAGTGTCTGATTGGATAGGATGACAAGTTACAGGCCCCCGCACGCAGTATATGTTCTTAAGGTGGGTCATTTTGTTTTTAATAGCTTGCATTTTTCTAAATGTTTGTGATATGCAAGTGATATGCCAGTTGTTTGATATAAATATTTAATTTTATATGGTTATATATTGTTTAGTGGTGGTACATATATATATATATATATAATTTGTTCAAAATGTGTTCATTGAATATATGGCATCTTCTGGTACGTATATAGGTGGACAGCGAGCAACATAAAATGATAGCGCTTTGAGGGGGCAAAATGCTAAATATTGAGCATTTGTCAAAAAAACATATTTTTGGCATTATGTCATTTGGTTAATATGGAGTCATCATTTGCTTAGCAGTTGTTCAAGATTTTCTGTGGTACATTTGTTTCATGGTGTACATAGAAACAAAGAATATTTTGCTCTATGCTGATCTGAACTATCTGTCATGAAAGAAACATCTGCTAGGGCCATCTATGATGTCCTCTCTTATCGGTCAATCACAAGGTCACAGGTAGACCTAGCCACTCACTGTGGAACTCAACATAGTTTGTATCTGAATGCAGGGAGAGCAGCAAAGAAGGTACAGTTGAAAGTACAAAGGGCAGCGGCTGTGGGCCACTGTACCATATTTGGCTCCTTGGCAGCTGCCCTTTTTTCCCCTTCTTGTCATCTTGTTTAAAGACTCCAGGACGTGTCTAAACCATATCCAATGACTCTTCTCCATCATGGTGTAGCTGTGAACTTCTCTGTTAGAGACTCCTGGGGTAATTTAATTAATATTAAATGAATACATTTGCCCAGGACTTGTCAAATCCCAGAAGCCATGTTGGCTCATAAATTCAATACTGTTGACTGTTTTACATAGAGCTGTTTGGTGGTACCATTTCCATGGCTCATAAAAAAAAAAAAAAAACGAGGTTCCTGAATTGGGCTGTTTGGATTCTGAAGTCTGCAAATATTTGTCAAACTCTGTGAGGTGTGTTAAGGACTAAGTCAAATTAATTTGCAGTTAATGCATCTGCTCCTCTGTGGCATAGAATTACATGTAATTTACCCCCAGTCATTACACTTCCCCTGTTTTGGGGTAGAGTAAGGATTAAGTATAATTCATCTCCAATTAATATAGCTGCTCTTTTATGAGTAGTTTAAGCACAAAATACTAATTCATCTCAAATGGATACACTTGCCTCACTTTGTAGTATATAAATAGTTGACTACAAATTTTAATTTTAGTTCACTGCCAATTATTTATCAGCTTTATCTGTGTTTGTCACAAATGCTATGTGTTAGCCACATTTTAAGCCGGGCATTATGGTCACCACCCGATTGCTGATGAATTCATCAAAATAGGTGAATCTGAGGTAATTTAAGATCTGGCTAACTGGTTAAACTGCTCAGGGCCTAGGACTCAAATATTAAATGTCTCTTTTTGAACCTCATGGGATTAAAATCAGGTAACCATGTAGTTTTACAGAGAGGAAGGGATTATTTGAAGATAAAGAATACAGATCAGATGGAGTCTCCTGATTCTCCAGGTATGTTAGTGGAAAGAAGTTACATTTTGGTGCCTTAGTCTCTTTTGTAGTAATCCAGCTGGGACAACTGAGAATACTCCCGTTATCTTCTATACACTTGTATTATTTAATTGATGTTTAGAGTATGATCATCTTAAAGGGAAATGTGTACAATTGTTCATTTGAAGAAATGTTTGATATCGAATTGCAAATAAACATGTACTACCTTCAATTGATGACGTACATTCTGTCCAGGTCTGGAATTAAAGTCATAATGCACTAAATGTGTAAGGCATTTTGCCGGTAAACTCTATCTCTATATCATAGCAGCTTCATGAATCTTCTTGGCTCCATACTGAGAGGGCATTCAGGTACCAGGGAGGTCCCATCGCTGAAAACGGCTTCCTTTCAAACCGACTGGACCTAGAAAAGAGTACAATATACACTCTTTTAAACTGAGCAGTATATTTTCCACTGTGTTAAATGTAAGTTTACTGACTGAAGTTTATCCGTATACATATTTCCTCCAGAATGTGTTACACTATATTTGGCCTTTGCTATTTTTCCGGTTCATATATTCAAGGAGACATCGAGATACATTCCCCTGAATCTTCTGGTTTCGTTTCTGTTTTCCAACCTTCTTTGTAGTTCTTAGTATTTTTTAAATTTGCACAATTTCCGGGTGAATTAGTTATATTAGGTATTTATAAGTGCCCTATATGTGTAACTTTTTACATGTCTTGACTAATGCAAACCTTTCCTGGTTAGCATACCTCAGATACAACTCTCACCTGTACAAAGGCCAAGACTACATTAGGAAAGCAAACAAAAAGACAAAGTATAAAAACAAAAGGGAATATATAAGACAATGAGACAGATAAGCTAGGACTCTAAGATGGAAAAAGTGAGGGTTCAGTTACACCTGTTGGCCATGAGATAGTAAATTTGCCACCAGTGTCAAGGTACCTCACGTCAGCAAGTTCCTAGCACTTAAAATATGCCTAAAATAATAACTAAGGATAAAGTAAACACAAAAAACAAGAACATACCTTAGACTAGACAGACTAGGACATTAAACACGCAGAACAACCAGGTGGGGCACATTTATATAGGAATAGAAAAGCAGGGCAAGAGTAAACATGGAAAACCAGGATTCGAGCTAAGAGCAGAATCAAGCAAGAAGGAAAGAACACAAAGCCTGGATCCTGGAACAAGCCTGAATATGCCTTTCACCTGGGTAGCTTGGCACACCTCTTCATGGTGTCCAACAGAAATAAGAGAAAAAAATGGAGCGCACCATGCAAAAAAACCCTACTTAATGATATGTGTCAAATACAATACAAAGAAAAACGTGACCAGTGCGCTTCAACCAACACTACACACACTTATATTTACCCTTAGAACAAGTATGTATCTTGCAGTGTTGTACAAAGGGAATATGAAAAATAAAAGAATAAAACACACAATAGTGTAATATATCAAAGAAAAAGTGAAATAAAGTGAATGAATTGTGCCAAGTGGCCACTCACATTCGTCTGAGCAACTACTTGCTCAGGGATATCAGCATAAGGGAGCCCAGGGAAAGGGTTAATGATGTTCCGTTACTTCATCCATGAAGACTCCACAAAACACATGAGGAAGAAGGAAGGCAAGGATATTAATGAACACTGTTTAATATGTAATACAAATAAAACATAGAATTCTTACAGTTAAAATCTGAAGAGTCCTCAATTTCATTAAAAGCAGTAAAAATGGTAAAAATCCTTGAAAAAGAGTCCAGTGTTGCACATCCCTTGTTTCCTATAGCACACAACGCGTTTCTCCTCTTTGGTGAGGCTTTTTCAAGTGTCAAATACACCTGTAAAAATTATACCTGTAAATACACTTAAATGAACACTATGGTGGAGAAATGGATGATGATAATGGCAACAAGTTAAAATTAATTAAATTACACAGTTAAGCTGATACAAACACACTGTGAATATGGATGATGTAAATGTGGACACTCACAATACACATAAAAAGAGATATGGCCTAATACGCTAATGTGCACAACATATGAATATATACATATCAATAAAACATGTGAAATGTGCACTTGTAAGCAAAAATATATATAAAATAATTTCTTACATCACACTGAGAACATAAGTCCATAGATTCCAGGAATCATAAAAAGTCTTCCTATTTTAGAATGGTGTCCAGAGAAACATTTGAGTTTCAGGAGTGTCTCACAGCATGTAAAATAGGAAGCCCTTTGATGATTCCTGGCATCTATGGACCTCTCTTCTCTATGTGATGTAAGAATTTATTTTATATATAATTTTACTAAAATTATCAACATCCCGCTCCACAACAGGAACACTCTGGATTTTAAAGTGAAAGTCAACCTCCTCACACTATTCACTAAAGCAGGGGCTCAATCAAAAGTGGGAAGGTATTGAACTAGCACAGAACATAATACAGCTTTCAAATCCTGGGGTCACCTACCTAGTGTAAATCTGACATGTATTTTTGGAGATACACGTGGTTTTGCTCTGAACTCTGCCTCTCAACTGAGGCAGAGCACGTAGGATGCTGAGCTCTGCCTCTCAACCGAGGCAGAGCTCATTAGCATGCTCTCACCCATTCAGCGCTATTGCAGAGAGAAATCTTTATTTTTCAATGCTAGTGAAGGCGACACCCTCAGCCGGGATGCAAACTGGCATGTGCCATAAAAAATACATGCCAGTTTATGCTCATACTAGGGTCAAAAGATTTTTTTGAATTGTACTTCTGTATTAGAAACACAAGTGAAAAAAATGTTTAGTGGCTCTTTCAGATGAGCTATTCAGTTTAATAGGAATAAAATTATACCAATTAAGAGTGTGATTGTGAGGCTGCTTAGGTACACAAAAATAAAAGAACGGAAAATGTTTTTATTGCTTGGATTGGGCCTTAAAGGCACAGTCAACACAGCTTCTGTGCAAGTCTGTGACGGGTGGTGAGTGTCTGCATGTGGTGTATGACTATCTTTCTATTTTGAAAATAAATAGGTGGTGACAAATGACAATGGACCAGAAGTTAAAATGCTGAAGTCTATGAGGGAATTTGAATGTCCTGAATAGTGTTGAGCGAACCCGAACCGCACTGTTCGTACCGGACATCACGGTGTCCGTGCTACGAACCCGAACATTTCACTGTATGTCCGTGTTGGAGTTCGAGGTTCGGCTATAAACCGAAAGTCTTTAAACCGAAAGACATTCTGTTTATAGACTTTTGGTTTATAGAATACATGTAATGCTATTGCTATTCTATAAACAGAAATAGAGTCCCCATTCATACAAATAGGTCAATTGACCTATTCTTATGAATGGGGACTCTATTTCTGTTTATAGAATAGCCAATAGCATTACATGTATTCTATAAACCAAAAGAGATCAAGAAAACCAATTTCCCGTCCTTGGTTCCTTAATTTGAATTTGTAAGTAAAGTCATTTGAGAGCCACCATCTGAGACACAAGTTGTAACCTAATCCCAAAGTCACAAACTAAAAATCTTGCACAAGATGCACAGGTATATTTTCTGATACCATATCAAACATTCAGACTTAATTTCCTCCACTACCTGCTCTAGTCTCCACTTAAGTAGAAGAACTTCTAGCTCTGTTTACTTTTTGTATGCACTTATTTCCCTGCCACCTTAGGCGTCCACACATCCCACCATCTTAATGTTTCAGTTCAACCATGTTCACGGTGATCAGTTTTTCAATCCTCACGTGTTCTTATGGCCAAATTAGAAATCATTTATCAACCAGGATACCTGAGGTTCTTACAGTTTTAAAATCATAGGCATTGAAAGAATAGAAAATGGGCTAACAAAGAAGGCCGCTCTGGTCTTGTGAGTCGTCTAATTATGCGGTCTGTATGTGATCCATGCCATTTGTCAAATCCTTCATTGATGGCTACAAAGTGAAAAAGGTAAAATGAGATGGCGCTAGACAGATTATCTATGGATATGCATAACATTGATCACCACTAAGCAGACTATGATAGGAAGATATAACATCTCAATCACACATTTTAATAATGAAAATAACATTCCAGTATTACTTTAGAACTGGAATAAAACATGGCTCTGAAGTACTTAGCAGGACTAAATTAACATATTTGTATTTAGTTACTGTGTCTAGTAAAATGATGGGTCTAGTTCACTATCTTCGAGTTTCTGCCAGTTAATATAACTGAAGAAGGGATGAAATTGAAGCTAACATAACATGATATAACACTTAATGAGGAAAGAGCTTCCAGTATTATTTTGCCATTTAATACAGGGCTTGACAAATTAAGTTTTGTTTTAGGAGCCAGCAAAAAAATCTAGGAGCCAGACAACCGTACATACACACACAACCACGCAATAATACACACAATCACAGAGTCATGTAAACACATACGCTCGCAGACTGTCACACACACAGTTCCAATTACACACACTGAAAATCACACACGCACAGTCACATAGACAGAGACAGTTCCACTTACATACACAGAAAATCAGTCACAGAGACAGTTCCTCTTACATACACAGAATATCACAGAGAGTCACAGAGACAGACAGACAGTCAAAAAGACATACATAGACAGATAGAGACAGACACATTGACATACAGACCTGATAAGTCAGCCGTTTTTTTTTTTTAAATAAATCAAATAAAAGATGCATGTTTCAGTGTGTCCCCATCCCTGCTGCTTTGCTTGATTGCAGGGGAGGGGAGCACTTCCATTTCATCTCAGTCTGCCAGTCACAGACCATCGTTCAAGCCCATCCTGTTGAGAGCCGGGTTGTCATGTAACACCGATGTCACGTGCTCCCCGGAACTAAGACTGTGAAGTGCGATGCGCGAGGGGGCAGAGCCGGCAGTCTGTGCAAAACGGCACATGCTGCCTCCTCACGCTGCGCTGTCCAAAGGAACATAAAAACTCCATGGATCCCAGAGGTGAGGGGATGCAAAGTAGAGGGTGCCAATACCCGGGCGCCAGGTCTAATTTCCTGGTCACCATGGCGACCTGGGGCCCGGGGTTTGTCAAGCCCTGATTTAATATGCCAGCTATTGCTCGATAATATGCCACCCTCCTACCCCTTTCCCCAGTACTAACCTCCTGGCTGTTCCATGTCTCTGGTTATCTCCTCTGTGCAGTCTTCTTCCCTCCTGCATGGAGGAGGGAAACACAGCCACCAGATATGACGTAAGCTCATATCCAGTGGCAATGATTATTATTTTTTTTATTTTCCCCAGTAGCTGAATCCAGTGGATGAAAAAGTTCAGCAGCGCGATGCACTGCAGAAGGATGCCCCCCGGTGTCACCCGGTGCAGTCTTTTTTTTTATTTTTTTTTATACTTTTTGCTATATATATATATATATACATATATTTTTACATTTCTATTAATAAGATCTGCATGCATATATGTGATGCAGGAATATAGAAATCCAACTGTTGACCACCTCTGAGGTCTGCAGTTGTACAACCCAGTGAAGAGACCTGGATACATTTTAAATATATATTCACTATATCACAAACAATTTAATAAGTAAAACAGTTCTTAAGAAAACCTTTGAATAAAGGTGTTTTAGGTTCCTAAGATAAGCAAGTAAAACATCAATACTTAGACATAATACATATATGTACCGTATTTGCTTGAATATAAGACGACCCTGATTATAAGACGACCCCCCCAAACTTTGAATATTCCTTTAGGAAAAAAACTAAAAGCCTGACTATAAGACTACCCTATAGGAAAAAAGTTCAACTTGTATATATTCACATGTAAATTGCTTTTTAATATTTAATAAAAAAATATGATATTAAACAAATGCATTTCTTGTTTTTATTTCCTTTTATGTGCCAATGCTGCCCCTCTCCCCCCAGCGTTGTTTCTCTCTCCCCCCGTGTTATCGGTCTCTCCCTCCCCCCAAACTTTTCTCTCTCTCTCCCCCACCCTCCACCTCGTCTCTCTTTCCGCCTCCCCTCCCCTCTGTCTCTCTCCCCCTCCCCTCTGTCTCTCTCCCCCTCCCCTCCGTCTCTCTCCCCTCCCCTTGTCTCCCTCCCCTCCCCTCTGTCTCTCTCCCCTCTCCTTGTCTCCCTCCCCTCCCCTCTGTCTCCCCCCCCTCCCCTTGTCTCCCTCCCCTCCCCTCTGTCTCCCCCCCTCCCCTTGTCTCTGTCTCCCCCTCCATCCCCTTGTCTCTCTGTCCCCCCCCACACACACCTTGCGCGTATCGTTCAGACATCCTCCGGCTGTTAGCGAGGGGGATCCCGTGGATCCCAGTCTTATAGTCTGACCTCGATTTGAGGTCAGATTATAAGACGACCTTGAATATAAGACGAGGGATCTTTTTCAGAGCATTTGCTCTGAAAAAAACCTTATCTTATATAATCGAGCAAATGCGGTAATATATTAACAGCTTTAAATAGTTTGGTACAAACAACTGAATTTGTAGAGAAATTTAAATTTTGAAGGTATCATCGTAACATGTAAACAATAGTGCAAAACAATAAATATCTTCACCAGCAACAGATTTAGTTAAAGGAATGGTAGTTTAGGTGATAAACTCCCTTTAATTTCTGTCCATTACCAATAAATAGCTTATTTTTTTCAAACTCCTTAATATGAAAAATGATTAAAATAGATGTAAACAATGTGCATCAAGTGAAACTGTGGTATGCAGCTGGACATCACAGTTAAAGTGCTAAGATATATAACAAACATACTACCTATGTAATAAAGACATTCTTCACAAAACCTTTGCATTAAATTATATAACGTCCACGTAAACTCTTAATTTCCATTTTCAACTAGAAAATGTTAGTGCTTGTCTTCTTGTTTGTTTATGGCCAAAATGATAAATGATATCTTCCTCAGAAACAGATAAAAGAACCTGTTCCTCTATTGAAAGAACTGCAAGATTGTTTAATATAGGCTGTCCCATTGTACATCTTAACCAATTATGAAGCTGCCTGAGTACACTGAAAGATCTCTCACAACTGCAACTGCTCACGGGAATAGTTAGAGCAATTTGAATATTTTTTTTTACAGTTGGGAACATTAGCGGATCTTACTGCTGATATATCTGATCCACTGACAGATGTTACCATGCTGTTGTTTCCGTTCAAAATTTTTTTGGGCAACAAGCACTTGCTCACTTTTGAGTTCCACTTTGCAGTGCCTACCAATCTCAGCTAAATCATCAGACAGAAAGTTTGGCGAAACGGAACTGCAAGCCTGAATCCTTCTCATCAGTTCTTTTTTGATTCTAGAAAATCTTTGGTCTAGTTCAGACAGCATGCGGTCTACACATGGAAAAAATAACTTTGTTCTGAAGTCATCTTTGGAACCAACATCTTCCCGAGAAAAACTAGGTTCAGTCACATAGTCTTCCATGTACTTTTGTTTTTTTCTTTGCGTTGCCACTCACCTTCTGTGTTGATACTAGCTAATAAGGTTTCAGCTTTTTGAAGCAGCTCTGAATCTTTTTCAGTTGTACTACAAACTGCTTCTTTTAGGTCAGCTGCTTTAGCTAAATCTAAATTTTCTCTTTGGAGTATTTTATGGAATCCCTCTGTTATGCCTAATAAACTTTGGAACATAAAAAGACAAAAAAATTACTGAGTTTTTTTTTAGTTTTGAAAACAGACCAGTTGCAGTACGTGATTTGATCTCGGAAAGGCACTTGTAGACTGCAGCAAACTTTGTGACAAGTGCGTTCACAGAACGTATCTGGCATGACCAGCACGCTGAACTAGCTCAGCTGATTTTAAGTCTAAAGTAGATTGCACATCTTTAAAAATGTGCTAAAAAATGCGTTTACATTTTCCATGGTATTGAAAAAATCCTTGGCATCTTTTATTGCTTTGCAAGTATGGCACAATACAAGGTTGAGTTCATGGGCATAGCAGTGCACATATATAGCTTCAGGGTGGTATTTTTGGAATTTAGCTTGAACACCCCGAGTGGGGGTGTTCAAGCACCACTCATTACTGCTGCACCATCATAGGTTTGCGCAACACATAGAAGACTATCTAGCCCATTCTCTTTTAAGCATTCCTGCAAAGATTCAGTGATTGAATCCGCACTGAGATTTTTTAGTTCCTTCAGGTAAATCATAACGGATACATTATGTCCAACTGCTCTTTTTGGTGATCTCTTGCCTTGATCGAATACACATCAGAAGCCTTCAACTCACTAACTTACTATCCTCCCGGTAACTTCCTCAGAGCAGCACTGAATCATTGCATTCTGAGATGAAGGGGAAGTATAAGTAGCATTTGCAGGTGGTGAATATTTTTTAAGGAAAGGGTCAAATTTGGAAAGCAAATGCAAACATTCCTTAAAATTGCCTTTATTGTGACTTTCTTCTGTCTCATCATGACCCCTAAATTAAATTCCTTGCTTACCAAGGAAGGTTGTGATAGCCACAATACGTTTTAGATATTGTCTCCTTTCTTGGATTTGAGCGTCACTGCCTGTTTGTATCTTCTCCACCACATTACCATTTACCATGCTATCTTTGTAAGATGACCACACTAGCATACTAGACTGGATGATTTTTCATGTTGTTTAAATGAGTCTAAAGCTCTTTTCCAGTTTTTATATCCACTTTAACACACAAGAGAACCCAAATGTGACCAACTTTGTTTTGACCCAAAGTTCCTGCAGGCAAAACAAAATGTGACATTTTTGAAGTGAATACTCCAATCAGTTATATTTTTGAAACCTTTGAAACGGAAATGAACGTTTTTGTGTGCCAAAAAGTTCATAAGGATTTTGTGCCAGTTTAGGCTGTACTGGACCCTTTTTAACATCACCTATGTCAGCAGCCTCACATACTGTACTAATATGTACAGATCTGCTCCCTGGTCTTTCTGCCAGCTCTTCAAGACTCTCTGTACAGGAACTTGACCCTTCCCCAGCATCTAATAGATCGTCATCAACCTCGATCATTTGTTCAGCATTCTCTGATTCTTCTTGCTGCTGCGGAGACTCATCCATGTCCTATAAAAATGTATATAAAAAGGATCCCATTACATTCAATGCTCATAAGCACTTTAAATAGGCAACATGGATGCAAGTCCAGTTATAATGGTCCATACTTGCGAATCAATGCAAGTTAAGGACCACATTCATATGTATAAATAAATATAAATATATATATATATTTATCTTCATGCAAATGAAATTTATTTCAAGGTAAATTTGTCTATAAATGGTTTAATTTTTGTAAACTGTTCCTTTTTTTAATACAATCTGAGAAATTAAAATGTTGAGATTAGAGTGCTGACAAGTTGTCAGAGTGTATCAACAAAACTTAGTGGCAACTTGGGTTCCTCACTGTTGGTGGATACATTTTTAACTTGTTGCTTAATGGAAAAGATTTAAGAAAAATAAAGAAAACTTTACGCAAATAAAAACAGGAGTCTCTGTAAGTTATTGCTTCGAGGGCAGCTATTGTGACATATGTACACACAATGAGGGTTATGTGGAAATAGTGGCAATGTTTTATGTTTAATTCTGATCCATTTAGACAAGTTTTTGTTTCTGTGTCTGTTATGTGGACAAAAATTCGACTTTACATGCTCAGTATGTAACTTTTTATTCTCAAATTGTGACTTGAACAGTTAACACTAGATTACAGTGCATATAACACCAGATTAGGACTGGCGGAGAAATGTAGTCCAATAAAAGGATCTAAAATTGTCGCAGTTGTGTGACTTTTTTTTTTAGCATGCAACAAAATACTTAACCAAGTTCTATTACCTTTTTAAGTTTTGGTGCAACTGGTGCACTGTGACTTTTTCTGACTGAATTCATCTTATACATAGGGGTAGGCATGAAATATGCACTACATTTGTGATGGAAAAGCCTTTCTATATAACCCCAATTATTTCAGACTGCAGAATGAAGGTATACTTTATACAAAGAACACATATCATCTAACCACAAGCTTTCCACTATGCTCAAATCAATAAACTGGAAATGTATGGGAACAGGGCTAGCACATTTTACAATTAATGGTACTTTAGAAATTAAGGAGCCATTAAGGAGGCTTTTGAAATGTGTTAATGGCTAAATTTGTCAATTCCATTTGTTAACAACAGAAATAAAAAACAAAAAAAGACATAATATGAATATATTAAAACACCATGGTATCATACCTGTACTGACTAGAGCTACCAAAATAGACGGCGACAGCAAGCTTCACTGTAAACATCAACGATGGACATATATCTGTTCTAGAAACAAAAAATTAAGATGATGATTTGCTCAAATAATCATCTCAACTTCCTTTCACACTCTCCTAACAGATCATCGCACCTCTAATTAGGACACCCACTGCCTGTGTAGGAAGCACAAGAAACATTTGTTGCGGTTCTCAATCGTTGAAATATGAATGTGGGGGAAGCCAATGGACAGTAGATTCTGTTGCAAGCAAACATAAATGTCATTATATATATAATGACAACACAGCGCAGTTGTAATACCACGTCCCTGAACGTCATAACCGCGCCAACGTCACCTGTCTCTCACCCCCACGAGAGCATAAACCCCGTCCCGGACTGGGAATGAAAACCAGACCAGGAAATAATTGTATACCAGCCCCATAGCATTGGGTCAATATACCATCCCCATAGCATTGCTTTATTATACCAGCCCCATAGCATTGCTTTATTATACAAGCCCAATAGGATTGCTTTATTATACCAGCCCCATAGCATTGCTTCATTAAACCAGCCCTAAAAGCATCACGTAATTTTTGTGTTCATAAAAAGGGAAACCATGCATTTTAAAGCAACTTTTGGGAGTATTTTTTATATATATATGACAGATACAGTCAGTCACACACACACACTTTTTTGGGATTTATTAGGTTTAAACATATTTTCTAAACATTACATTGTGTCAGTGTGTCATTTATAAAATTGTTTAACAGATTATAGAATTTATCAGAATAGTTTACAATGTATATGATATCAAATATAGAAGTTAATATTAAAAACAGGAAGAAAAAAAACCTCAAATAAAATAGAGGTTTGTAATTACTTTGCTTCACTTTATCAATAATTAGATGATATTAGTATTACCATAACGTCACACACACACATACACAGTCAGTCAGTCACACTCAACACACTGTCACTCACACACACAGTCAGTCAGTCACACACAATACACAGTCAGTCACACACAACACACTGTCACTCACACACACAGTCAGTCAGTCACACACACACATACAGTCAGTATGTAACATCCCAGCAGTGAGGGCACCATACAAGGCTAACAATACCCAGGCTCCAGGCCTAACGCTCTGGGATTTGCTCCAGTAGCCCCCCCCCCCCCCCCAGTGACGTCTCTGGTCTTCTGTATGTTATGATAACTAGCTGATGAAATTTCAAAATGGCCCACTGGATAGAAAGCCAATTGAGTTTGAATTCTGCTCTTTGTATTAAGCTCTGTGGAAATTATTGGCGCTATATACATAACATGATGCGACACATGGTGCACCCCTTAAAGTATTTACAATGTCTCTCTTCAATCAATTCCACATCTTGAAATCTAAAATGTTCCTAAGGTAAATATTTCTATTTTATCCCAGTGGATAACCCAGTTTCAAATTTACAACTCTGGGAATTAAACAAGCCTCACAAGACATTTTGTAAATGCGTGAAACATACTTGTAAGAAGCAGTCACATTCCCCTGAAGGTGTCCCTTTCCTTAAGTAATCACACATGGTTCATCCTGTATTTTATCAACATGGAATCTCTTAATGCTATTGATGCTTAGTACTATTTGTATGGGTTCAAAGCATTTTTTTTGATAAAGGGCAGTTAGGTGTGGAGGTTGCCTTTTGAATATTAAAACTTGGTTGCTGTGTTCAGCTTGAGACTGACACTCTTGCTGGTACATCAAGAGGGCAGCCACCAGGAATTTCAGGGCCCCTTACTGAACAAATTTTCTGTCACTCAATATGCCAGTAATATTTAGCCACTCAATATGCCAGTATTTAGCCACTCAATATGCCAGGATGTAGCCATTCAATATGCCAGGATTTAGCCACTCAATATGCCAGGATTTAGCCATTTAATATGCCAGGATTTTGCCACTCAATATGCCAGGATTTTGCCACTCAATATGCCAGGATTTTGCCACTCAATATGCCAGAATTTAGCCACTCAATTTGTTAGTATTTTGCCTGTGAACCTATGAAGAGTTAAACATTTTAATCACCTTACATGAACATAAATGTCACACTACTGTACTTATATGTCCACATTTCTGTATGTCAGTAGATGTTGTTCTAATGGTACATTTGCATTAACATGATCTAACTATAATAATGTAGTGTAAATGTATCTATCTTGGGTGGTGGATCCGAGTGCCTATACATCAGGTGCCTGAAGTTGGTGGGAATCATCTGGGAGGTGGGGAAGAATGCATTGTTAGTAGTGAGTCACATCAACATTTGCATTTGGAATTCATTCATGAAATAGGGAATTGCATGTCAGGCTCCATCCCGCATGCAGGATTATCTTTCATCCAGTTTGTATCCAGCTTCTTTGGTTTACCTGTCTGTCTTTGCTACTCCGTTATGTTTATCAGTTATTCTTGTTCCTGGGTTTTATTTTGTCCTTGTGTGTTTCTCGTTTCCAATTCCAGCCACATAGTGGCATTCCGTAGTTCTGGCCACATGGTGGCGCCTTTCCCCAGTTATTGTCACATGGTAGCTCTTCCCTACACTAGCGCCTGCCTGTGAGCATTCCATGACATATGACCAGGGAGTCTATACTGATTTACTGACTGAGTTCCTTGTACTGATGGTAGTCAGTGTGTTTGAGGACAATGATGGCCCTGACCAGCTGTTTGGGCACATAGATGGCCCTGTGGGTGCTACAATGTGGTATTGTGATGAGTGTGTGTGTGTGTGTGTATCTGATCAGCAGGGGCGTTGCTAGGTCTCCAAAAGATCTGGGGCTGGAGCCCATGTCAGATTTGAAGAAGTAGAGTAAAAAAAAAAGCTCACATACTTAGTGGGGAATACAGGCGGATATATATATATATCCGTCTGTATGTCGCACTAAGCATCCGTCTGTATGCCCCACTAAGCATACTGTCTCACACAGACACATAAGAAGCATGCAGTCTCACACACACACACACAAGCATGCAATCTAACACAGACACATAACAAGCACACTGTCTCACTGTGCTCCCTGTATTTCCACATACCCCATTTCTAAATACCATCTCCGGCACTCAGAGTCTTTTGTGATCGGGACCCAATGCATGACAAAGCATGAGATATGGCTATTCCATGCAATTTCTTCTTTCATGAATGAGGTCCTGCCTGTCATACATTTCCTACTGTTAGTGTATGTGTGTGTTTTACTTACCGGAAGCCAGCAGAGCTTGCTACAGGCCAAGGGGGTGCCATATCAGTTGCTGGGGGTGGGGTGACATGGAAGAAGATGCTAGTAAAGTGAGAGAACAGTATTAATACATATGAAATCACATACAGAAAACATGAATGGATGTTCAATACTTACGAACAGCTATTACTTGGTCCAGTGTACCTTCACCTGCACGACGGAATCAGTCCCTATAGTCTGCAGTAGCTCCTCCTTGAAGTCCAGCAGGTCAGCTGGCTCTGGAGAGCTGCCACTAGATGGATGCCATGGTTAGCTTCCTCTGCACGTGCCTCTTGATATTGAAATATCTATCTATGTATATATCTATCTATACATCCATGCATGTACATATTTATATCTACATATCTACAAACCTATGTACATGCGCTACCACATATCTACTACTACACTAACATGGATATCTACTTTATTTGTGGCAGCTAATTTAACGCGTTCAGCCACATGCAACATTCCTAACTTTCCTTGACACAGATATTACATATTACGTGTTACAGTAATTACAGGTTTGTGAACTATGTATGTAGTGCAAATTTACGTGTGACCTATGGTGTAGGAGTATGTTTAATGCTCTTACCCTTTATTCACCACCTCCACAGAGAGGTTGTTCCCACCAACTTTGTTGAAATAATTCATATCCTCCTGCCAGATGCCATTCCTCCCCCTTTTTGGCTGCCATCACCCAGCTATAGTGCTCTAAAAAGTAATTGATACAAGGGCAGCACACTGTGGTATGGTGCAGCAACATTGCTTTCACCAAATCTCTAATAATTGTAATTTCAAAAGATGCCCAGCTTCGGAGGACTTTAGAGTATTGAGCTCCATTGAGTAGTCCCTTAAGAATTCACAACTAGGTGGTACATCATGAAGAAGGTATTGATGTAGAGTCCAGATTCTCCAGGGTAATCGTGACAATAAAACATGGTGCCTGTTCTTTTCCCCCTGCTGTAGCATACTCTGCATCTTCTTTGGGGGTTCTTTTTCCTTCCAGTAAGGGGGTTCTTTTAAAAATATATTGGATAGCCTCGATCCTGCTTCCCCATCACCATCCGGTGACTAGGTGCACTTTGGTACAAGATTCCTTGGAGCTGTGACTGTAAAAAAGACACGTTGCATTCTGAGGTTAGCTGTTTTGCACAACAAAAAAGCATTGAGTTATAATCTGCATGTGATAAATTGTAACCTTCTTGTACTAGGCATTTGTCCTGATCTGCCATATTAAAACCCTTCATATGCTTATTATAAGCCATCATGCCCACTGAGTTCTGTAACACCTCAGCTTCTCATCATGAACAGTGTTCAGCATTCACACATCCTTTCTGTCCCTAAATTCAATGCCAAGAGCTCTTCTTGGCACAGAGCTGAGATCTCCTCCCTTTGTATGGCTCTGGTGTATAGTACCACATGTTACTGTGCCACATGCTACTGGTTTTTAAAATGTATAATTTGCATATCAATCATTTTTAAAGTAAAAGTTTCACTTTATTTGGGCAATTACTCTCAATTTTCCTAACACAATGTATAGATACAGTGGCGTCCCGGGGGGGGGGGGGGGGGGGGGGCGACCGCACCGGGTGACACCTCCAGCGAGGGTGACACCCGTGCTGCCCCCCCCCCCCCCCCGAATTAAAAAAAAAAATCACAGCGACCGGATGTGACGATACATCACATCCGGCGACTGTCTTTCCCTCCTCCGTGCAGGAGGGAAGAGAAGACTGCACGGAGGAGGCGTCCGTCACAGCAGCCAGCTTCTCGGTAAATGATGGGGAAGGGGGGAGGAGGGTGGTTAAAAACGAGCACTGGCATGGCACACTATTACTGGGCACTGACTGGCACACTATTACTGGGCAGTGACTGGCACTCTATTACTGGGCACTGACTGGCACAATATTACTGGGCACTGACTGGCACAATATTCCTCGGTTCTGACTGGCACAATATTACTGGGCTCTGACTGGCACAATATTCCTGGTATCTGAATGGCACAATATTCCTGGGCTCTGACTGGCACACTATTACTGGGCTCTGACTGGCACAATATTACTGGGCTCTGACTGGCATAATATTACTGGGCTCTGACTGGCACACTATTACTGGGCTCTGACTGGCACACTATTACTGGGCTCTGAATGACACAATATTACTGGTATCTGACTGGCACAATATTACTGGTATCTGACTGGCACAATATTCCGGGTATCTGAATGGCACAATATTTCGGGTATCTGACTGGCACAATATTCACGGTATCTGACTGGCACACTATTACTGGTATCTGAATGGCACAATATTACTGGTATCTGACTGGCACAATATTCCTGGTATCTATAATTGTACAATTGTCACCTTGTGGGGCTCCTGTGTGTTGCATAATTAATGGCGGTCCCATGTGTGCATAATTATGGGGCGCTTGTGTGTGGCATATTTATCAAGCCCCATGTGTGGCATAATTAAGGGGCTCTTTTGTGTGGCATAATTATGGGACACCTGTGTGTGTGTGGGGCATAATTATGGGGCACCTGTGTGTGTGGCATAATTAATTGGGCAGAGGTGAGGCATAAATAGTGGGGCTTTGGTGTGGCATAATTTATGGGGCTCTGGTGTGGCATAATTTATGGGGCTCCTGTGTGTGGCATAATTTATGGGGCTCCTGTGTGTGGCATAGTTAATAGGCCATCTAACTGGCATTACTAAGGAATCTGTTTGGCATTGTATTGGAGGAAATCCAGGGGGGTGACACCATGAGTTTCCGCACCGGGTGACACCAACCATAGTGACGCCCCTGTATAGATAGAAAAATGGAAGAATTAATTGTACACAAGAATTCTACCAGGGTAAAGACAATAGCAGCTTCCAAAAATAGAACACCAAGAAGTTTTGACACATCAAAGGTATGATGTGTCAAAGACGTTTGTAAAAAATGTTTGGAGCAGTAATGCATGTTCCTCCCCTTTTTTTGAAACAATGTTTATTTTAGATATGTAGATCTAAAAGGTCTTGATTACATTTCAGTGGTATTTTCTTTGCTCCATTGTTTTTTTGTTGTTTATGATTAAGAGGAACATTAACGTTTAGGTCTTATTGTATTCAGACCAACTAAACCCTGGCCTCTTGTTTGTGTTTTTCTTTGTTTCCCCTCTATGGTAAAAATCGGACTGTTGTTGATATATATATATATATATATATATATATATATATATATATTTGGCAGGACTCTCTCTATTCATCTCTCCATCTAATTTTTCTTTTTTCTACTACCCTCTTTTTTCTGTTCCATTCAGCGCTCCCACCTAATTTCTACAATGTTTTCACTATTTTTTTTATTTGCTACATTCACAGTAAAAATAGTGTTTAGGTGATAAAGTCCCTTTAAATAGTTAAGGAAAGAGGTTGTCCAACACTTTCGGTGCATTTTTGCACTATTTTATATTTATGGACTGTGCTATTGCGAAGTGCCCTGGCACAAACCAGAATTGCAGTTGTACATAGAATATGTAATCACTTATGGGATTATATTTAACAAATGTTGCTGTTTTTATGTCTAATTCTGATTCCTTTACTCACATTGTTGCTTCTCTACAGAACTACTAGTCTGCCTGGCACAGGAGGAAAGATTATTTTTTATTTATTTACACACCAAGGAAAGAGAGAGAGAAGGCTGCGGCAGACCAGCTTTGCACTGAGCACCCATTCAATAAGAGGATACAATGGTGCTGTCATCAGTGGGCCTCTTAGACTGGCTCTCCCAGACCCTGCTCGTGAAAGTATACCTCCCAACTGTTCCCATCGGCGAATCGGACGCCGGGGGCAGAGCTTGGGAGCTCAAGGGGTAGCATTGTCACAGAAATGGACATTGGTACCCAGCGTGTGCGGTGTCTCTGTCACTTGTCTTGACAGCTCTACTGCGCATGCAGCCAGACCAGAGAATGCTGTTTTGAAAAATGGGACAGAGGCAGAGCTCTGTGGGACAACGGGATGGATCCCGATATCGGGACAGCTGGGGGGAGTATGGTGAAAGGCTGAGATGACTGTGTAGTGGCTGCCCCTGCAGCCCAACCAATTTACTTAAGATACAAGCTGTTCCAGCCAACAGACCTTCCGCTCCCTGTTGGCCAGCTGGAGGGAGGATTTAAATCACTTCTGACCGATGCACCATCCTTCTGTGACAACAGAAATTGGGTGAAGTTAACACAACAACAGTGAATAGGATTTCTAGGTGAATTCTTCATGCAAAAAGAAATCAGACTGTATATGTGCTGCCACCACTGGTGAGTGAAGATTGAAGGAGAGCAACTCCTGTTGGTTGGTTCCTATGGACACGTGGAGTGTTGAGGTCAATAACACAAAACAGAAGTGGAGAATAAATAATTAAATGGTTTGATGAATAAGTTGATACTATGAAATAATAAGTTGTAGAGTAAAGAGGGATTTTGCCAGTCTTATTTAAGGAAATCTCTTCAGCCTATTCCATCACTCCTGTTTTCAGTAGACTTTCATCTAACTCTGGCTAACAATATTCACATAAGACAGTGGGAAAAATTCTGTCAACTATTTCCCCAGTCGAGTGGAATGTAACCCTCTTCTCACCCCTTCATGTAGAGGCCAAGTGCCAAAGTATACATTGAGTTTCCAAATCCCAATATTTGTTCTACCCCCTGTAATAGACCTTCTTTCTCACTTCACTAGTAAATTAGTTTAACAGTTTGTGAATAAAGTATCCACTTTCACATACTAAAATATCATCTTACCTTCTCGCAGCATCCACAGAGCATGCGAGATATATCGAAATACTGTCTTACATGGAGGGTTCCTGCTATTTAAAAGGCTGTACTGCACAGTAAGCGGCCATCTGTTTTTACAGACCCCGATCCACAAAAATGAAACATGTTTCCACTCCTCTCTTTAGCTGGTATATATATATATATATATATATATATATATATATATATATATATATATATATATACATATATACATACATACATATATACACACACACACACATATGCTCTGTGATAACTCTGGACTTTAGCCCAAGCCTTAGTAAAGGAAAAGGTTACCCTAACTGCCTTAATGTGAGTACTGAGCGAGAAATATGAGTGTGAGGACATGAGAGTCTATGTTCCCATGAGAGATCGGAACATAGAGAGTAAGGGGTTTGCTAGTAGGCTGGGTTTTTACGCAGCCAGTTTGTTACTGGCAGAATATACTCGGCAGTATTTTTAAAATCTGAGCGCCTGACATTCCGAAACTTATATTCTGAGGAGGCAGAATCAATTTGTTTTGGTACAGAGATGACAATGACAAACATTTTGGGCACAAAGATGGCAGGAACAGATTTTTTTGGGGCACAAAGATGTAAAAGATATGCTGTTTGGGCATATACATGGCAGTGACTAGCTGTTTAGGCAAAATATAGCACAGACTAGCCGTGTGGGCACAAAGATGGCATTGGCCAACTGATTGGGCACATGGATGCACAGACAAGCTGCTTGGACACAAGTGTGACATAGACAAGCTGCTTGGGGACAAAGATATCACTGGTAAGCTGTTTGGGGACAAAGATGGCACCAACAAGTTGTTTGGGGACAGGGGTGGCACAGACAAGCTGTTTTGTGAGAAGTGGCACAAACAAGTTACAAAAATGGCACTGACAATCTGCATGGGTACTGCAATGGCACAGCCAAGCTGCTTGGGGACAGAGTTGTCAAAGGTGGAGCCTAAAGTTTAAGGGGTGAATCCTAAATAGGAAGAGATGTGGCATGGACAGGAAGGGATGGGGCAAATGAAGAATGAGGGGAGTGCGTGAGTTTAGTCAAGCTAAAGGCAGCAGAAAATCCATATGCACCATTGGCTTGAGGCCAATGTGAAAGGCTCACTCCAAACAAAAACACAATTCCGTAAAGTGTTACTTGTACCCTAAGCAGCCATCCCTCTTTCATACTTTATGAATTGCTTCTGTTTTCTTACTATTAAACAGAATAGATATTAAATGAATGCCTCCTACTTTTTTATTCCATGCATACATATAAATGCACAGCTATTTTTATATGCTGCTCTGCAGAATCTATCATTCATATGTGGTCAGAGGAAAATCAGGTAGTTATTCAAGTTTCTATGGGAACATATTTTTTATTAATTAGTTGGTTCCTTTTGGACATGCTTGTATTCAGTAGTGGAGCAGGTAAAAGTTTAAGTTTATAATGTAGCTTTCTTCCCTCCCAGACTTCCACTAAATACCAACAGCTTAGTGGGAGGCAACATGTAACATTAAATCTCCATCACCCCAATTACATGGCCCCATCCCCTCAATTACATGACCCATCACCTCCATTATATGACCCCCATCACCGCATTTCATGCTCCATTAGCCCATTACATACCTCCATTATATGCCTCCGCCCCCCCACCCCCCATTAAATGCCCCCATCACCTGAGGACATGGCAGCGCTGTTCCCTGGTGTCTGGTGACAGGTAGCATGGTGTCCTAGGTCGCCATGGCGACAAGGAAATTAGACCTGGCGCCTGGGTGCTGTCGGCCTAATGGTCCCCTTGCCGCTGCCATCCGATTTTTCCGCAGCGCGAGGGGGTAAAGTCTTTGCCGATGGCACAGACTGCAAGCTCCGCCCCCTCGCGCAACGCGTGTCTGAGTGCCGGGTGTCGTCACGTGACATCCTGGCACTCAGCACGCCGGCATTCAGCTGCAGCATGAATGTCCCCCTCCCCTGCAGTGAGGTAAAGCAGCAGGGAGGGGGACACATCAAGAAGAAACCCCCAAGAAAAGACTGTGTGAGGTGGGTGGGTGTTTGTTTGTATGTATTGTAAAGTAGGTGTGTGTGTAAGGGATTTGTATATATGTGTATATGTAAAGTAGGTTTGTGTGAGGTGTTTGTATATATGTGTATATGTAAAGTAGGTTTGTGTGAGGTGTTTGTATATTTGTGTATATGTAAAGTAGGTGTGTGTGAGGTGTTTGTATATATGTGTATATGTAAAGTAGGTGTGTGTGAGGTGTTTGTATATATGTGTATATGTAAAGTAGGTGTGTGTGAGGTGTTTGTATATATGTGTATATGTAAAGTAGGTGTGTGTGAGGTGTTTGTATATATGTGTATATGTAAAGTAGGTGTGTGTGAGGTGTTTGTATATATGTGTATATGTAAAGTAGGTGTGTGTGAGGTGTTTGTATATATGTGTATATGTAAAGTAGGTGTGTGTGAGGTGTTTGTATATATGTGTATATGTAAAGTAGGTGTGTGTGAGGTGTTTGTATATATGTGTATATGTAAAGTAGGTGTGTGTGAGGTGTTTGTATATATGTGTATATGTAAAGTAGGTGTGTGTGAGGTGTTTGTATATATGTGTATATGTAAAGTAGGTGTGTGTGAGGTGTTTGTATATATGTGTATATGTAAAGTAGGTGTGTGTGAGGTGTTTGTATATATGTGTATATGTAAAGTAGGTGTGTGTGAGGTGTTTGGATATTTGTGTATGTGTCAAGTAGGTGTGTGTGAGGTGTTTGGATATATGTGTATATGTAAAGTACGTGTGTTTGTATATATGTGAAGTAGGCGTGTGTGTTTATGAATTGTGTTTATGTTTGCGTGATTGTCTGGCTCCTAAAAAAAAATTCTGGCTCCTAAAATAAAATAAAATTTGTCAAGCCCTGGCATACAAGCACAGGGAGCTGAACAGGCAGCATGGAAGTTTGTCCAATTTCCCCAGCCATCGTCTCTGCCAGCAAGCAAGTTTTTTTTAAAGGGGCAAGCAGCGTTTTTTTTCTTTTTGATACCCGCTGGGCAGATGTGCTAAATAGAGCGCTGCATGCAAATATACATGTATGTCCACAATCCTGTGTGCATAAATGTACAGTAGTATGTAACTAGATTACTAATAGAGATAGCGAACTACATTTGCATTAATATCTGACATGAAGACAGACATAGTGCAGACACAGGCACTTCAAGGTGCTTATTCACAAAACCAAGTTTTATTTCCTCACAACATAAACCAAACAATCAAACAAGAAGTGTTCCTTTCTAAATGTACTGGCAGTTTCTAGTCACAAAAAAAAATAAAAAATTTGAACAGAGTAAATTTTTTCTTACAGCTCAGGCTCTGCACCTTCAACATTTTTTTCTTTGATCTTGGGCCTAGGTCCACACAGCACATTTGGCAGGGATGGTGGGAATGTTAACCCCCACCCATATTCTTCCGGACAATGTCACCCAGCATCACAGGATCCACTCACAGTACCCTTTCTTTTTACTCATACACCCAGTATGGTACGATCCTTTCCTTCTCCTCATACATCCAGTATGGTACGATCCTTTCCTTCTCCTCATACATCCAGTATCGTACGATCCTTTACTTCTCCTCATACCTCCAGTACCGCAGGAGCCTTTCTTTCTCCTCATACACCCAGTACCGCAGGAGCCTTTCTTTCTCCTCATACACCCAGTACCGCAGGAGCCTTTCTTTCTCCTCATACACCCAGTATCGTACAATCCTTTACTTCTCCTCATACACCCAGTACCGCAGGAGCCTTTCTTTCTCCTCATACACCCAGTATCGTACAATCCTTTACTTCTCCTCATACACCCAGTACCGCAGGAGTCTTTCTTTTTTCTCATACACCCAGTATCGTACAATCCTTTTCTTCTCCACATACACCCAGTATCGCAGGAGCCTTTCTTTCTCCTCATACACCCAGTATCGCAGGAGCCTTTCTTTCTCCTCATACACCCAGTATCGCAGGAGCCTTTCTTTCTCCTCATACACCAGGTATTACACGTCACTCTCTCATATTCAGTATCACAGGACCCTCTCGCTTCAACTCTCAGCAGTATAGCACCTTCATGATAACCGGATTCCCTCCTCCTTTCCCTTCATCACAGAAAAGTCTTACAGTTAGCCTTCTCTTTTTCTCTCCATGATTAAGGAGCAAGGTAGTGCAACAGTGATTCCTGGTGTGAAGAATGGTGTGTTATGCTGTATTACTGGAAGTCACCAGATATTGTGGCTTTTGTCCTAGATTGTAGTGATCTGACTGAAAGCTTCAATAGAAATTGAAAACAATCCCCCTCTTCCTTTTTGTTTACACGTGTAAAAAGTTATTTTGGGATCTGAAACTGGGACTACCAGAAGAGAAGATTCAAGCTTCTGTTGGAATTAGGATTGCCACCCAGCCAGTATTTTATCATCAGGCCGGTAAAAAAATTGCTGAGGCAACTGCATGGCCAGCATTGTTTTGAAGAGGTATATTTGAGAATATACTCACTTTAATTGAAGTAACGCTCATTTATTTAATGAGAAGGATAACTTATAGAAACGTCCAGATGTTTGGCAGAATAATCCGTTACACAAACAGCCCCATAGATCACATGATTAAATACTGGCTTCCATTTATCTCAGGCTGCTTTACCAAAACCTGTCTCTGTCAGTTTATTAGTGATAAGGAGGTTAACCTGTGAGCCATAAATCTGTCATCCTGTTGTATCCATTCGTCCTTTTGCATCATTTATCACAGCGGGGTTGACAGATTGTATATTCCATCTGCTAGTGATTCCCTACCCTGTCTATGAATCTGAACTCGATGTTTTATCATTGCACTTGGGATTGGTTAATTTGCCTTCCATTCTGAAGTAAGGGTGCTTAAAAATGTTAACATAGTGCATCATTTCTCCACCGTTGGAGGGCTTGGGTTTGACCATTTAATAGTGGACATAAAACAGCAGGTTTTGCATTAATTGTATGGATGGGAAAGTATTGGATGGGAAAGGACCAATAGGAAGAGCAGGCAAATTCTGGGATCCTTTGGTATTGTGATCCCTGTATAGCTAACTATTTGTTGAATTACTTCAGTCCTGATTCTGGTATTTTACAAGCATGACTAGAGAACCAATGACCTGGTGATCCTTGGGATCTGTTGCATAAGTTATCGTCCATGAGGTGAAATCTGTACATTTTTTATGGCGTAAGGTATGCCCGCAAGATATAGTAAAGTTGTGTCATTCTATGATGTTCAGCTACACTTATGATTTTAGCCGACTTAAGAATTGTATTCCATTGGTCATCTGAAATAGATCCTAAGTCTTGTTCCCTGTATTTCCTCACCACTTCCAATCTCAGAGTGGGTAGTTGAGACTAAAGTTGTAGTCTTTGGATTTCAGGCCTTTCGGTTTGGTTGAGCTTACCATATCACATAATTTAAAGGTGGAGATGGTAGGCTTAGTTATGGTCCATTGTTTCTTAATAGCATGTATTAGCTGTACGCATAGTAAGTATTTAGAAGAGCCCACACCTGCATTTGGGAACTTGGTTGTCACATCAGTTTTAGGACTGCATGCAGGGCCGGACTGGCCTACTGGGATACCGGGGGAAAATCCCGGTAGACCGTCTTCCCTGGGGCCGCCGCATGTCTCCTTTAAAAATATGGCCACAGTGGCCACCTTAATAATTAGTCCGTCTTAATAATTCGGCCGCAGGGGCCCGAATTCCCCCCATCTTCCCCAAGACTGTCTGAGCGCCCGATGTAGGTGACATCCGACGCTCAGAAAAAACGAAATAACGGTGTCCTGCCTCTGCAGATATATGAGGCAGACACTGTCTCATCCCTGCAGCGGTTTAAAAAAATAATAATCAGGGTATATGCAAGTGTGTCTGAGTGTGGGACAGTGTGCATGTGTTACTGTGTGTAAGTGTGAATGTGAGTGTTTGTCTGTAAGTGTGACTGTGTGTAAGTGTTTGTCTGTGTAAGTGTGTGTATTTCTGCATGTGTGTACACCGTCTGGTCTGAACCATCCACCTCCCTGCAAACGGCATTTAAAAAATAAATCTGTGTGTATATGTAAGTGAAAGTGTGTCTGTAACTGTGACTGTGTGTAAGTGAGTCTGTGGAAGTGTGTGTATTTCTGCATGTGTATACACGCATGTCTGTTTCTGGTCTGAACCATCCACCTTCCTGAAAACAGCATTTAAAAAAATAAATATGTGTATATATGTGTCTGCGCGTGAGACAGTGTACATGTTACTGTGTGTGGCTGTGCAAGTGTGTCTGTAAGTATGGATGTGTAAGTGTGACTGTAAATGTGACTATAGGTGTAAGGGTATCTAATTGTAAGTGTGTGTTTTCTGTATGTATGACTGTGTGTATTTGTGCGTGCGTAAGTGTGACTGTTTATCAAAAACCAAACATCAGGAAAAGTAGCAGTGCAGTGATTCCACTGTGTGCCAGAGGACTCTCACGGCCAATGCGATATTGCCGCCTTTTCCCTTCTACACGGTGCTGGAGCTATGGTGCTGGAGCCTGATAGAAGTCTTCTGTGCTGAGGCAAGTCCTGTGAGTGCAATCTAAGTGATAGAATGTACTGACAGGGCTTGCCCCAGCACTCAGGACGTACCCTAAGTGTGGGAACATGTCATGTGAATGCTATCGGCATTCTGGGGTAAGTGCAAGGGCAAGTTTTGTGAGTTCAATCCATGAGCTGGGGCAAGTCCTGTGAGTGCAATCTAAAAGCTATGGTAAGTTCTGTGTGCTGGGGAATGTCCTTTTATGGTTTTTCCTTTTATAAACAAGAAAATAATGTTATGCTATGGAGCTGGTATACAATTATTTCCAGGGCTGGTTTTTATCCCCAGTCCGGCACTGACTGCATGTGTGTAATGTCCAAGATGCTTTTGAGCCCCAAGTTTGCCCTCAACACTGGTTCCAGGTTGTATAGCAATTGCGATAGGTTATCATTATGCCACAAGGGGGTATTATGGTAAAGTTAGTCATGGCCAATATAAGAGTGGGCCTTGGTCCAACAGTAGAGAGAGTTGTTTATCAATGTTGTGCTATGGATAAAGGAGTCTTTAGTTGTAATGTTACTAATTTTGTTAGGTTGGGGAACTTCTTCCAATTGAACTGAGGTTAGTGTCCTATCTTCAAGTATCCAACTTCTAACATGTATCATCTGGGCAGCCAGGTAGTATAGGTACAGGTTGGGAAAGCCTAAGCCCCCTTTCACTGTTGGGATCATTAGGCTATCCCTTTTAATACGCACTCTGCCTTTCATCCATATGATTGCTGATAAGATGAAATGGATTTTACACAGTGTGTTAATAAACAGATAAATGAATTTGCATCTTGATAAGGTTAACACATCCTGAGACTGTAATTGGCAGAGCGTTCCATAGATTTATTTTTTCTTTGGTCAATCTAATTACTGGGTTAATGTTTAAAAACAAATGTGGGTTTGGATGCCCAGATACTTGAATTAATCTGTCCATACTAGTTTGCACCTGGGAGATACCTTGCATTTTGCCATATGTGATTTTCCCCAATTTATAGTGAGACCAGAGTACGAGCCAAAAGTATTGGTTACTTGCAAGGTTGCATCAAGTGAGTTATTCAGGTCTCCGAGGAAGATCAGCAGGTCATCTGCGTAAAGTGCCACTTTTTCCAAGAGTGATAATACATTAAATCGCTCAATATTAAACTTATCTCGTATCAAAGCGGCAAGTGGTTCCATTGCTAAGGCAAAAAGGGCCTGGGACAAGGGGCAGCCTTGTAGTGTCCCTCTATACAATTCAAACCATTGTGAAACTCTGGCCCCAGTTCTAACCCGGACTTTAGGAGAAGAGTATAGAAGCTTGACCCATATAATGAATTTGGAGCCGATATTGAAGGCTTCTATGGCTTGCCATAAGTATAGCCATTCTATTCAAACGGCTCTGGCTGGGTGATGTCTCTGTTAGAGTGGTCTTGGTCAGGGAGTTACAACAAAGTTTGTAGTCTCGGTAAATTAGCATAGGTAGATTTGCCAGGCATAAAACCTGTTTGGTCTTTCTGCACCAGTTTAGTTATAATGGGGTCTAATGGATAGTACTTTTGCCAAAATGTTGGCATCCACTCAAATAAGTGAGATGGGTCTATATGAATCACATAAGTTCAGATCTTTGCCTGGTTTGGGCAATACTTTTATTTCAGCTTGTGTCATTGTATTTGGCAGTCGGCCTCAGGCATATGCTTCTTGGTAGCATTGCAATAGTTGAGGGGAAAGGCAGTCTTTGAATTGTTTACACCAGTCTATCGAGTAGCCATCTGGGCCTGCCGCTTTATTCAATGGGAATCCATCTATAGCTGTCTGCATTTCTGACAGTGAAATATCCCCTTCCAACATTCTGCCAATTTAGGAATCGGGTATTGGGTTCTATCTCCTGAGGTTTTAGAAAGTGTAAAGGAGTATCAGTGTGCTTTAAATTCTAGGTTAATTTGGTCAGGGTCGGTGGTTACCTCTTGTTGGCGTGTTATCAGTTGTAAAATCGGTGGGACAATTTTACTATCCCTTGCCAAGTACGCAAGAAGCTTCCTTGCCTTGCGAGAATATTTTTGCATTTGTGTTGTGGAGCTGCAGGGCTTCCTCATCATAAAAGTGACAATCCAGAATTCTGCAGGCTTGTTGCCACCGGATTCTATTATGTTCAGTATTATTAAAAACTTTTCTAGTTCTTGAACTCTAGTTTTTGCAGTCATCCTAAGGAGAATGTGATCTTTCAGGAACATTGCACCTTGTTTTAACCCTTGCTTCAAGCATGTCCCGGACTTTTAAGTAAACCTGACGTGTATCTTAATAGATATACGAGGGTTTACTATCTGCTGTGTCTCACATGTGAGACACAGCAGTTCCTGGTTGTTTCACGCTGATAACGTTAGCTCTGGCTATCGAATAGTAACCGCAGAGAGAGACCCTCGTTTTTGCATGGGATCAGCAGGGGGGACATATATTAGAAGCACAAGTACAATATAAAAATGTAGTGTTTGTTTAAGGCTTGAAATAGCAGATATCAGTTCACCTCTCCCCACTGCTTTAAGCGCTTCCCAGTGGGTTGACAGCTCAACCCCTTGGGTAGCACGGTCATCGTGTTTTTTCAGTTTAGTTTGGATGAGAGTTTTAATCTTTGTGAAATGCAGCCATTTTGGTTGTAATTTCCAGTAAATGGGTTACTTACTACTTTGGACATCTAAGTTCAGTGTTAGTGGTGCGTGATCAGACAGGGCCCTAGGTAGGTATTTAATATCTAGAGTCTGATGCAGAAGCTCCTCAGAAACAAATGCCAAGTCTATTCTGGATAATGTCTTATACGTGGCCGAGTAGCAGGAGTATTCTCTCTTATGAGGGTGGATGTGTCTCCAGGGCTCAGTCAGTCTCATAAGGGAGATGTGTTTGACTAGGTCAGTGTTGTGTAGGCCACCCTTCCATCTATGTGATTGCATTTTGTCCATACTATTGGAGAGTATATTATTAAAATCTACCATCATAGTAGTGTGTGCTTTTGGCTATTGTGCCTGAAAAATGCAGCATTGTTTGAGGACATCAGTGTTGGCCGGGGGTGGGATACACATTCATTAAGGCATATTCATTATTCCACAACTTACAATGGAGGAAAACATAGCAACCATTCATATCTATCTTGTAGTCCAGGAGTTTGAATCTAGTATGTTTATGAATTAAAATGGAGGTGCCTCTAGCATAATTAGAGAATAGGGAGAGGTAATATTTATCCACCCATCCATGGTTTAGGGCCATGAATGTGTGTACCAGTATGATGTGTTTCTTGTAAAAGCAGGATTGTTGGGTGTCACTTATCTAGATATTTAAACATGGCCGATCTTTTTAATTTGTCATCTAACCTCCTTGCATTCCATGAAACAATCAAGCATTTCTGGAATTCTTGCGCCATGATATGAAGGTGGTCGCCATGTTTTCCTCAGTAATCACCCACAGCTGTTTGAGAGGGAAAGAGATCGGTACATAGAGCAAAGATAGAAAGACAGAAGATAGTACAAATTTTAGAAGAACAAATTCCGTCCAGTGGATGAGGTATATGACCCCCGACTCCCTACCCCCCTTACACTCAAATTAAAACATAACACTAGCTAGTGTAGGCTTATACCCCTAACTAGGAGCAATCTTACTGATCCAAAATGCGTAGTACGCTACCCTGCTTAATGGTCCTGTTCTTCCTCCTCCTGTTGGGGGGAAAATGATAGTAGAGGAGATGGCTGTCTATTAATGGGGCGTTCCTCGACTCCAACCACTCCAATGAGCCAGCTGGGTTGGCATAAAACCGAACTTTGTCGCCATCCTGGTTCCTGAGTTTGGCTGGGTACATAATTTAGAACGAAATGTCATTGGATTTCAATAATTACCAGATGTGAATTGAGCATGTTGTTTCTGTACTTAGACTGAAAAGTCAGGGAGGATAGCAATTTTCGTATTCCAAATTCCCTTTTTTCCGGGCTTCAGATAGTATGGTGTTGTGATCTCTGTAGTTGAGCAGCTTAGCAATCAGCAGCCCTGGCTGTACCCCCGGAGGCAGAGGTATGCTCGGCATGTGGTGAGCACGTTCCACGGAGAAGGACTTGCTCATGATGTCTGCTCCAAAGAAGTTTATGACTAGACATTATACATAAGGTTCAACGTCATCTCCTTCAGCTCTCTCAGGGAGACCTACAATTCTAATATTGTTGCGTCTTTGCTTATTTTCAAAGTCATCGATTTTTTTAATGGCAGGATTTTAGTTTCTCCAGGGTTGATGTTGAGGCCTTATTTGTGAATTTGGCAGCGTCTTCTAAACTGCTGATCCATTTCTCAGCCTCTGTGGTTATTTCACGGAGTTTAGCGAAGTAGTGATGCAGTAGTGATACATCCATCTGCACCGCTCCAATTTGTTGTGCAAGTGTAGTTTGGCACATTGCAATGGCATTAATTACGTCTGCTAGTTGAGGTTCAGGGTCTGGCAAGTCCTGCTCTAGCATGGCGGCGTTTTCCCATGCAAATTATTTTATAGATTGTTGCTTTGCAGGGTTCGATTTAGCTTTGTCGATTTAGGGTTCAATTTAGCTTTGTCATTTCCCCTATTTTACTAGCAGTTTGTCGGCTTTGCAGAGTATGCAGGAATCGGGCTTCAACGTGTATTATACATGTTTTTTTGTCACCTGAGGATTTTGCATAAGCGAAGCTCCTGTGGAACACATCTTCTCACAACACTGCCATCACGGGATCCCAAAAAAGAAGTACCGTATTTATCGGCGTATAACACGCGCCGGCGTATAACACGCACCTAATTTTAAGAAGGAAATTTCAGGAAAAAAAACTTAAGAACTTAAATTAAGAACTTTGAAGCCCAATATGCCATTTTAATATGCCAGGATATTGCACCCAATATGCCATTTTAATATGCCAGATATTGCCCCCAATATGCCATTTAATATGCAGGATATTGCCCCCAATATGCCATTTAATATGTAGGATATTGCCCCCAATATGCCATTTTAATATGCCAGATATTGCCCCAATATGCCATTCAATATGCAGGATATTGCCCCCAATATGCAATTTAATATGCAGGATATTGCCCCCAATATGCCATTTTAATATGCCAGATATTGCCCCAATATGCCATTTAATATGCAGGATATTGCCCCCAATATGCCATTTTAATATGCCAGATATTGCCCCAATATGCCATTTAATATGCAGGATATTGCCCCCAATATGCCATTTTAATATGCCAGATATTGCCCCCAATATGCCATTTTAATATGCCAGATATTGCCCCAATATGCCATTTAATATGCAGGATATTGCCCCCAATATGCCATTTTAATATGCCAGATATTGCCCCAATATGCCATTTAATATGCCAGATATTGCCCCAATATGCAGGATATTGCCCCCAATATGCCATTTATTATGCCAGGATATTGCCCCCAATATGCCATTTAATATACCATGATATTGCCCCTTAGTATGCTCGTTATGCCACCCTCCTCCCCCCCCTTCCCCAGACCCCAGTACTTACCTCGTTCCTGCTCTGTCCCCCGGTGCTCTGAAGCTGCGTGGCTGTGAGGGAAGCGTTGTGAGCTTCCCTCCAGCCGAGCGGTCAATAAAGTTTGTTTTAAAAAAAACACACTTTATTGACCGCGCGGCTGGAGGGAAGCTCACAACGCTTCCCTCACAGCCACGCAGCTTCAGAGCACCGGGGGACAGAGCAGGAACGAGGTAAGTTTTAGATTTTTTTTTTCTTTTTTCGGCGTATAACACGCACACACCATTTTCCCCCTATTTTCAGGGAGAAAAAGTGCGTGTTATACGCCGATAAATACGGTACTTAAAAAGTGTAAACTAATTTTCAATGGCAAATGTGTAATTTGCGTATCAAGCCACAAGGCCATATCATAAGCAGGACACCACAGAGACATTTAAAATATTTCTCTTATTTATACATTTGCATGCTATTTTGTAAACACAATGTATAGATCTTTTTGTAGCTTTTTTTACTTTCCACATTTACAGTATAAGAAAGGTTTAGGTTCACAGAATCCCTTTACATTGGAATCAAGCCAATTTGTTTACCAGCCTGACAGGAAAACACTGGCTGGTTGGCAACCCAACCTGGTTAGCCAGTCTATTCCAACTGTTGTTAGGGTTGCCACCTTTTCTTCAGAAAAATACTGGCCTTGGTACTGTCTCCATAGACTTAACATTGGCCTGAAGCCAATTTTTTTACTGGCCTGCCGGTAAAATACCAGCCAGATGGCAACAGTAGCTATTGTGGAATGTCCCTTCCCTAGCCTATAGGAGCTAACCAATCAAACTGGCCAAAATTCACCCCCAATAGGACCTATCCTCATAACCTGCCTATTTTTACTTGGACTCCTGATGTTCCCACTGTAAATCCCGACACAGGAGGGTTGCGAGTGACTGTGCCCAGGGGGCTACCAGCTCCCCCACCTTCATAGCCCCGAAGAATGCTAGAGAAAATGACACCTGGAACAGCAGCGTCTCAAACGGCGAGTGACAGAAAGACCGGAGCTATCCTAAATAATAATTCCAAGGAAATAGGGTGGTGGGCATCCGGTGCCCTGGTTTGTCTCCAACCTCTCAAGATGCGCAGGATAGTGAATTCCTTAGAGACATCATGCCACTCGAGCATCAGAAAGAGAAACAACAGTGCTGACACACACTGCTCCGCGGTGGCACAGGATGCCACGCCTTCCCATAAACCAGTCAAATATGACACAGTTGCGTAAACCACGCCTGCTCTATTCCCAAGCCACCTTCACCACCAACCACCCACATCGATCTTCGCCATACTTCGTTATAGGCCCTGAATGAAGAAGGAGACAAAGACCCTGCTATCAATCTCAGCAGTACTCAGAATCGAGAGTCCACAAGCATGGAGAGAAATGAGAATACCCGTCTCCGCTGCTACAGGGCAGTTGCTCGAAAACGGTTCAGCTGCAAACGAGACAGGGCATCTGCAATTGTGTTGCTCTCTCCCAGGACATGCCGAGCCCTAACCCATTAATTGTGCTCCAAGCACCTGAAAACCAGTTGTCTTAAGTGCCAACACTGGTGGGGAGGAGGAGGTAGAACGGGAGATGACGTGGACCACACTCATTATATCAGTGCGGAAAATCACCCTCCTGTTTGCCAAACAAGCTCCCCATAGTTACACTGACAATATGATGGAGAAGAGCTCCAGGAAGGTGAGATGACCCTGAAGCGTCGGTAAACAGTTCTAAAGAAGAATTAAAAACCTCCTGTTCTTGCCAACATGTCCTGCCATTATATGAATCCAGGAGGGCCAGCTAAACCCCCAAGTCCTCTTTTACCTGCCGTGTGATGCAGACATGATGATCCGGGGACTTTCCTGATGTAAAGGACAAAGACAATCGCCTAGAAAAGGCCCTGCCCATGGTCATAACCCGGCTTGCAAATGCTAAATGGCCTAGGAGAGACTGTAGATGTTTCAGCTGCACCTTCCGGGACCCTTTCAACCAAATGGGTAATATTTGTAAGGTATCCAGCTTCTCTTGTGGAAGCTTGAAAACCATCTTGTACGTGTCAATTTCTATACCCAAAAAGGAGAGCACCGACATCAGACCCTCGGTTTTGGACTCTGCTATCGCAAAAAAAAAAGTCCTCCACCACACCCTGAAGCCAGGCCGCACTCTCTTAGGAGCTGTCGGCCTTTGCTCCTCCTCCCCAGACGCTGGACTTCCAGGTTCGTCATCACACTGCGCCGATGCCACTTTCGCGTTCTCAACCTCCAATCCTGCTCCAGGCTCCACCAGAAGAAGAGGCAAATGGATCAAACACAGCAGGATCGGGGAACTGCTGTGCCATCTTGGTCAGACGAGGAGCTGGACCTGGTGTAACCTTGGGTAAGGTCTACCGCTGCCCGTGGGGGCTGGGGGGCCCGGGAGTTGATTGTAGCCAGAACCTGCCCTATTCTGGGCCTTCCACCAGACCTGGAGCTTGATTCTGAATCCCTTACTGGAGAAGGGTTTAGCGTCCTTGGTGGTCTGGTACCAAACTGACTTAGACCCTTAATGTTGTGTCTATCTCTCCAAAGTAAAGAAGCCCAGGAGAAGAGCCAGAATGAAAAACAGAGGTGTGCCTGGGACTGGCAGTCTCACAAGAGTCAGGTACACAGTTAACAACCACTATTTATAACTTTAGAACTCAAATGTAGACACCCAATAGCACTTCTGTTGACAGTAATGCCCTCCCTTCCCAAGGTGGTCCAGGGAGGCTTCTTTCTATGGGTAAGCATGTAAAAGCAATTCAATGTGTTAGAGGGGGGATCACTGCTTAAAGGGACAGTCTAGTCTCACTTTGGTTCAAGTTGAAGACTATTGCTTTTATAGTGCACAGGTTTTTTCCAGTGTGATTTTATGCAGGCATTCTGCATAAATCACATTTTTAATATTTTATTCAAGCACTCCCCCAGTTATTACTTTGATGTATACTGCAGGTGCTGCAACACTGATTATATAGATATTATATAGCATATAAACTCTTTTTTTCATTTAGTCACTTCCTGTGCTGCTGGAATACATTGTGTGGAATCAAAGCAGAGGCGGCTCTAGACTTTGTGAGGCCTTAGGCGAAAGTCGAACATGAGGCCCTCACGGACACGCATTATTAAATAAAATATATGCAAGTGATAATAAAAATGAACTGTATAAATAGCATATTTTAAGATCAGACTTAAATCCCAGATTCTAGGAATTTACAGCTCCTATAATTTTATGTCTCATAATTATTCTACAAATATCTATAATCATTTGGTATAGATAAAAAGTGTGTGGCTGACTAACTCACTTTCTTATTGCTGTGTCCTAAATGTGAACACACACACACATATATACACATTCATATGCTGATCGTGTACATACCCATGAGCACACACATACACACTCATATGCAGATCAAATACACACTCAATAGTGTGTGTGTGTGTGTGTGTATCTGATCAGTGTAGGTATATATGTGTTAGTGTTCAAATTTAGGAGACATCTGATCACAGATATACAGTGTATCTGATCAGGATATGAGTGTGTGTATCTGATCAGAATGTGAGTGTGTATGTGTAACTGATCAGCATACAAGTGTAGGTATACATGTGTTAAGTGTTCACATTTAGGAGACATCTGATCATATACACCAGCACATATAAACACATTCATATGCTGATCAAATACACACACAAAGCACCACATTGCAGCACCCACAGGACTTGCCAATTATTATTGCAATAGTCCAATAACGTACCCACAAGACTTACCAAAGCACTCTTATTACATCCACAGGGATTTACCACAGCACCAATACTGCACCCACTTGTCAATGCTATATATTTCTGCCCAGACAGCTTATCACTGCCATCCGTGTCTCCAAACATGACACTGCCCTCACTGTCCTCAAATAGGTTGGCAGGGCCACATCTGTCCCCATATTACACACACTGAGCCAGAACACACTCACTCATAGACATAATCCACCAGCACATACTCATTCATAGACACAATCAGCCAGCACACACTCACTCACAGACACACTCAGCCAGCACACAATCATACTCAGCCAGAAAACAATCACACTCAACCAGCTCACACTCACAGACACACTCAGGCAGCACACACTCATTCATAGACACTTTGCCAGCACAAACTGACTCACAGACACACTCATTCATGAACACACTCAGCCAGCACAGTCATTCATGGACACACTCAGCCAGCACACACTCATTCATAGACACACTCAGCCAGCACACACATACAGATACACTAAATTAGCTTCATATCAAGGGTTAGAGTTGCAAAATACGTCACCAGAAGGTTCACACACGGCTCCTCTCGCTGGCAAGGTAACGTAAAAGGTGACTGCAGGTTCAGGTGTAGGTGCTCAGACCTTAAACGCTTGACAACTGAGGAGGATCATCAGTGCTAGAGTTGAAAGGTCACTGCAGGAGAAAATGGTTAGGAAAAGCAATAAGTTACTTTCACTTGCCCTACTTGCAAAAAAACAACAGAATAGCATGTAAACATTGGCCACTTTAAAATCAGTACAAATATTAAAATCTATTTAGCATGTTTTTTTTATTAGCATGTGTAGATGTGTAAAATATTTTTCATGTAAAAGTTAGAAAAAGTCTGTGTTTTTTTTTAATGATATTTTATTTTGATTTCTAGTAAATTTCATGATGTATATTTGGCCATGTTCTGAGGAAGCCCGTATATCGGGCGAAACGCGCTAACGGACAACACTCAGCGTGATTGAGACCACCAGTTCTTTTCCTGCCTACCAGAGCGTTTTTTCTACTTTGTTCCTGATACCGAAGTGTAATATATTTTATGTTCTTTATTAAACCTTTGTATTTTGTGAAACTCATACTCTCTCATTATTTGGAGGTCATATGTAAAGGCAAAGACCCAGAGAGAAGAGTCCAAAACACCTGTATATGGAATGGAGTGTGAGTGCAAATATCAATATTACTGTGCACTTTATTAATATAATCACTGCTGTTCTGTATATTTCCCTCTGTATATGCACTAGAGGAGGGAAGAAATATATCCTGGATCTACAAGATTACAAATATTCCACTCCACCAGCACTTTAACGCACTGTCACTTTGTTTTGTATTTGATATGTTTTTGGGCACTGTGGGGTAGTTGCCTTCATAGTTTGCAGCTTATGCACCACCGAGAAAAGCGCCATATTACCTCATTACCCACTGTCTTTATGTTTTTTTATTAGCATTTGTAGATGTGTAAAATATTTTTCATGTAAAGGTTGGAAAAAGTCTTTGTTTTTTTTGTCATCATATTTTATTTTGTTTCTAGTAAATTATATGATGTATATAATGGTATCTAAAGAAAGTCCTTCTTATGCCAATACAAACAATATATAATTTGTGTGGGTATAGTAAATGAGAAGGAGGAAAATTACAGCTAAACACTTTGTCACCAAGGGGAAGACATGGCCAAAAAGTCTCGTCACCAAGTAGTTAAGTACATGGACCCTTTTATCTAGGATCCCTGTAGTTATCACTTGTGCTTCTATAATGGAAAAAAACCCTTTTCGTTTATGTGTTTCAAACGGAGTCTTTCAAACTTGTTGATCTTGGTCACCCCAATTCAAGAAGTAGATCCAAGTTGTAAATAGGACAATGATCTCTAATTAAGTGCTAAATGAACTATACAACTTAACACTTTATCTGGATTAATGCCAGTTGCGGAGATGTGTGAAAAGTTCAACTTAACTCTCGTGTATTTTTTAACCAAAATAACTTTTATACATTATCACTCTTTCACCCCTTCAGAGATTTGCTCCTCTTCTAGCTTCTTGGATAAGCTGGACCAGTACCAATTAAGATAGTTTCACATCTATTTTTAGTAGCAAACTATCTGCGTGGAGCAGTTTGTTCCTATTGTGCATATCCCCATGGGCAACCAAGAAAGCATTATCAGATTCCATTCAAACCATCAACCATTTCCCCTCTAACCCCATTGGGTGTAAAACATGCTAATCCTGCTGTCCCATGATCATATTATTTCAGTGTTGGTTAGTATGGAAGTAAAAGCAGTAAAAGGGGTAACCGTTACCTCCTTGGTGCCCAAGCCTCTGAAGTATGATTTAATTACTGTCCCTTTGTATCTATGCTTTCAGATGACGGGTTCACTCCAGGTATGAATCTTATGACTCTTGGATTTGGAAATTTGGAAACAAATCAATTGTACAATCAGAAAGCAGAAGTTGGGAGGCCCTGTATTAATGCACTGCACTGTGGGGGTTCCAAACAATACCCATTATGAATAGGCTAACGGCCCCATTAAGAAAGAAGTAGGGAGTTAGCCTACATGGTATCTGCAGGAAGGAGTTATTAGTAATGATGGACAAGGTTCCCTTGGTCAACCCGCTAGGATGGGTTTAGGGTGCTCTGAGTTTTGATTCTAACACAGAATAAATCTATAGATTTCATACCTAAACCCCTCCCAGCTTACACTAGATGTAAGCAAGGCTTAAGATAAGATAAAAATATATGTGGTCAAATCTTCTTCCAGCTTTCACAGGAACCACATGGGCGTGTCCAACAGCCTTCCATTGATTGAAAGATTGGAGGTGAATCTGAGTCCTGTTATTTTATGTGTCCAGTTTACTGGTTAGACATTTTATACCACTCACAGGGGCATGAGTACAGTGCTGTCCAACAGGATGAGAGATCTAAAGACTGCGGAAAGAAACCTCAATTACCATAATTAATCACTGAGGGTTTCCCATAGGAACTACTGATATAAGTAATTAAATTAATTCAGTGCAGCAAAATGTTAACCCCACTTTTACTGTGATCCAAACACAGTATGTACAACTGATGCATAGCCAGTCATAATGGGAAATTCAGCAGACCTATTACAAAGTGATGTCATAAATAGGATAGAGCATAGGCTAATGTAAAACATATTGTTCTCTTAAAGAGACACTCCCACCAAAATATAAAAAGGTTTTATTTATTTTTATTTCACATTGTTGATTTTGGATATGTCTTTTGCTTTTCTGTGACTGTATTTAATAAACTTTGTAACTAAACAAGTGTGGATTGGCACGCCATTTTGTGAAATATAGTGTTTTCGGGTGCCACCCCCTAGTGACCTTACAGCACACATTTCTCACTTTGGGCTGGGGACACATAATGCAGTCTACAAGTCAGAATTATGATCATAGACTTGCATTGAATGGGATGGTATTGTAACTATTACATCACAAGGGGACAGAGTTATTATCCTGTTTGACCAGGTTAATCTCCTCTCTTTGTGTTGGAAAGCAGGTTAAAAAAATTGTAGAAAGCCATCTAGTCCTGCCCACTATGATACACGGGAGCCAGCAAGAGAGCAGTGGAAGTATCTTATGACAGCATCATACAGGCTTTGGCAACAGTTGTAAAGTGAGACTGGCTGGAAGACTTTGGATGATATTGCATCATGGGAAATATTCTCAAAATGGATGCTGGAGATAAACACCTAATTTTATTTTTCATTTTATATGCAATTAATGCAATCATTAAAAAAACAGTGGCATATTACATCTTATATAGTTACATCTTATGTAAGTATCCCTTTAATCTATGCAGCTCTGCTAACAAAATGTATAAAGCAAATCATGGCATTTACATTCACAATGTAAACAGTATTTATAATACAGAATCCATTTGATTCCAGTTGATGATTAGAATTATGGACCTCATGGTTGAAGGTTCAGCTCTGGAGAGTCAGTAGATACTCAACATCATGAAATATGCTTGTCTACAAGTATTATGCCTGCAGCCAAGAACTGTATATTTCACAGCTGCGATTAGCACCTCCACATTCCACAACTTGCAGAAACGCAGCCACAGCGAGTTCCCTATATACCAACCACTCACGGATTCCTATATATGGTTCCGGACTGAATCATATTAACCCTGGCACACTCATACTAACAACTGATTATTGCACACTGCCCGTCTCCGCCTTCATACAAATCCTGGGTTACTTACATAACATTCAGCTCAGGTCACTTATATATATACTGCTCAACTCACTTGCATAAAACCTTTGTACCTTGCCCTGCTCACTCACACTCACCTTTTGGGCCTTCAATACCTCCTGGTTTACTCACATAACTTCTACATCTATAAACACTACTTGGCTTTCTCACATCAAATTTCTGGTTCCACACTTCTGTGGAGGGCTGGACTTCAGAAATGTCTCTGGGCCCCTATCCAACATTTTTGGCGCCATATTTGTATTAATCACATTACCCATGATGGTTAGTCTGTTGAGTACCAAGGATAACATAGTTCACAAAGTCAAAGTTCTTAAAGCATTGATGGCTCACCATGGAATCTATGGGTGAGCATTACAGAAAGTATAGTCCACACTGTTGAAATGCTATGGTTAGCTGTCCGTATAGACACTGCAGCTGTAAGGAGTACATGCCCCTTGGTGCCCAGCCAGCCATAAGGTGTTTGAAGTATCATAGGGAATGTATGCAGCTGAAGTGCCCATGATTCCATTTCCTTTCCTGCAGCTTCGTTACCTGTGTGGGAGAATTGTAGAGGTTCCTTCCAGCAGGGAGCGCTATGGGACCCAGTCCATCTGGGTCTTTTTTCTGCAGGGCCAGGACATAACAGCGCCGTAGTTTCTCCCCAGTCCTAGTCACTTACATAATAGGCCCCTGCTTTCTTATATTTTGCCTGGCTCACTCACACTAACCTCTGAAGTCTGCATGTATTCAGCATGGCTCTCTCATACTAACCCCGAGTTCCTCATACACCTCTGGCTCGCTAATACTAACTTATATAACATCCGGCTCACTTAACATTAATCACAGGTTCCTTATGCTTCACATCATAACTGCGATTCGAATGATCTGCCTTTATTCACCACACTAACGCTGGCTTCCGTATACTCAGCCCACCTCAGTCACACTAAGTTAATTTTGAGTTGCAGGTAAATTTCTCCTGCTAGAAAACCCCCTAAATAATACATAAATAATAATAAAAGTGAGAGTTTTCAAAGATTTAGTTTGTCACTGCACCTCACCTTTTAATAAACAGATCTCAGTTGGTGTCATGCCTGGTGTCGCACCTGAGCTCACTCACACGGCAACACAGCCAATACAACAGCTTGTGGGCAAGCTAGAATTAAAGCTTTTGCATAGAACAAGGCGTTGCATAATCTGCTTTATTCATAGAGGTTTGTGCATTAAAAAATGGAATTGCAGGAATTTGACAAGGGAATTTAAAATGTATGGCAAAGTAGCACAGTTGGAAAATTTCTCCAATTTGGTGAATTTAGAAATTCCCTTGTCAATTGCCTCTTTCACTAATAAAGCTGTAAAGATCTGCAAAAAAACAAACAAACTGCATTACTCCAGGTCTCGGCACAGACGTTTTATTTCCTCACTGATCCTGTGGGAGGCGCATGATCTCCATTACATTTAAACGAGATCTCTGCTCTTACAGCTGTAGACATCTCTTTTCTGACAAGCCTACTCTAACTGCAGGGCAGGAGCAAGTTCAATTACCCAGAAGTTATCTCATTTAACAGTTACACAAGCAGCAATGCTGAGCCCTGGAAGGATTATCTTGTAAGGAGAGGATATTTGGACCCTGTATTCTATGTGAAGACATCTATGCCACCCTGCTTCATGGAGCCCAGAATATTAATTTTACTGGGGATGATGCTGGCTAATTCTAATACAGGTAATATACTGAGCTCATCTTTGTTAGATACGTTGCCAAGGTGTAGATTTACAGTAAATATTTTTTAAAGCACCCATGATTTAATGAATGGTGTACGTCAGCTATGGGGGAGTAATGCCTGCATTTAGATATTGGAGTAAAATTGTACCCTTGGACATTAAAGATAGGATAGAGAGCATGCGTTCAGTCCAGATATTGTTTGAAGGAGGTGTTATGGTTCCAGAAAACAATTATCTGGGAAAGTATACTATGTGAGGATAGGTATTGGAGTGTGGTAGGACAAGGTGTTTTGGAGAGGAGATGGTGCCCAGGTACCTCAGGAATGAGGGGGAGGGAATGCTTTCGGATATATGGTGGTCTTGTACCTATTATCCAGTGAAAGTGTGTGTGCTGTGGACTCTTGCTTTCAGATTTAGGATTTAGTGAGTTGGCTCCAGGTAATATTACAAGTCTCTTCTGCAGGTATAAAAAGGTGTATCCAAATCTGATGTTACTCTCTCCATTTACGGGTTAGCCTGATTTTACATTGCTCTGATCACCCATATTTTGTGCTGCACAGATAAATGAGCCCAGACTCACTTATTCTCATAATTTCTGGTGATTGCATTTAACAAAGTATAGAGGATTATGTCTGGGGTAGAGATTGGGGGGGGGGGGGATCAGGAATAGGAGCCAACATTGACAGTAGTGAACATGTAGTGATGTTCTACGAAACTTCACAGACCTTGCCATGGACACTAGTGTTCTTGTACAGGTACTTTGTCTATCCCTGGGGATTATCCCTCATTGAGCAGACACTTGAGGAGCATCTGATGGTTTTCTGTTTATTACATGATTTTCAGTCGCCGTTTATAGATATAAGTTTATGAAAATAAATAACAAATAAGTCACAAATGTGGAATATCACTGCACATTCTAAATGTAATAATAACTCTTTTGAGATCATATCATCTGGTTAACAAAAATGGGATAAAATCTGGATTTATTTGCCAGGTGGGAATGTGACTTCTCCATGCCAGGCAGTGGTTGTGGGTACACAGTGTGGTAAATAATCAAGGATTAGTATGTGTTTGTGGTGGTGGGCCATACACAGTGCCAGGAGGGGCTATACAGGGGTAGTGATGTTAGAAAGAGGTGGTGGGGTTGGCAGAACCTCGCTGGTAATGGGTAGTGAAGTGGCTTGGGGTTATGCATGAGGGTATGTGGGAGATTGGTGGAACCAAGGCAATATAGGGTGGGAGCTCTAGATTGTGAGACTGCCATTGACTGACAGCAGGATCTGTGGACATTTCTAACATTACTATTTTGCCTCTCTATCTCAGGTTATGTCCTCACACCTCTGCCCAAACTACCAACAACTAAACTCTATCACCATCTAAAGGAAGGGGCAAGAAAAGGAAGCAGAGGGGAGAAGGTGACAGTAACCCCCTCCCTTCATCCTGGATTATCCCTGTCCTTGGGTACAGCCTCACCAGGACCTCAAGGTACCCCTATATCTGGATATGAGCAGAGAAGTAGCAGTTTTGAACTGGAGCAAGACTCTGGAGGTGCTCACAGAAGAGCTCGGAGATGTACCTGTTACACATATAAAGACAAGGAGTGTGTGTATTACTGCCACTTGGACATTATATGGATTAATACCCCTGAGTAAGTATTCAGCATACAATATGCCACTCCATATTGAGGGTGATATTTTATTGTACATACTGAGGGTGATATATGCTATACTTTTTTGATTTTCTTAGTGAATACTTTATACTGAATAAAGAGAGAAATGCAAGGTACTGAGATGGGAATTTCAAACTTAAGGACCTAAGTAGCTGAGTTGGAAAAATTTCCCCTTTTGAGCTGCATTGGAGAACTCTGTTACTTTGGCCAAAAGTTTGGAATTCCCTGCAATTCTCTGTTGAGCAGAATCGCTAGTGTATTAACCAAATCCCAGGCAAGATCCAATTCCTGTTCTTAAGGGAAAATGGTGTTTTGGCGACAAGAACGCTCCTTTATTTACAAAACATGCCTTTTCCATATGTGTTCCTGGTTAAAAATGAAATATGCTTTCCCCAGTGATTTGATTTAAAATATCACACAGTATAAATAGCATGTAAACAGCAGCTTCTTTTTAGACCGGATAATTACTGTATCGGTGGATATGGTTGGAGAGCTGCAGAGAATAATGTTCTGGTTGTGTTTTAACATGGCTCATTATGTAAGGAATGTTTTGGGTCAGTACCGGTATTGTCAGGATGACCATAATAGACAGTTGGTGTTTTCAGGGTAGAGTGCAGCTTTAATTGAATAATATCATTTGTATGCTTAACATGGCAGTGTGCTGGTCACTTCCTTTTCAGTGGTGATGATATAAGGATTTGATTGACTGTTCTTTTATAATGGTCCCTTGACACCCTAATCACTTTGGATGAAGTAAAGTGTCTGTGTAGTATGGCACATAGCTGATATAGAGGTCTTCTTTAAGTTAAAACCATATACTTCACCCAAAGTAATTTTTCCATCAATACAATCACAGTTGACCTACAGACTGTTAAATCCAGTTTATTTGGTGACTTTCTTCTAATGCACTATATATTCTAGTAATTGAGTACATGTGCACTCTGTATGTATGCATCGGAAGGTGGAAATAAAATGGTAGATTTGGTTTTATTATGATCTACGACATAGTCTCTAAACACACATGGGGACATGTTTATACTATGCGATAGGTATGTAAAACATGCAAACTATTACTTTAACCACTCTCTGTCTGGATTTAGGTGCATTGGCCTAGTGTTCTTGTGTACATGTGATTTTAAAGTAAGAAATTGAGCAGTTGAAATCCTAGAAATATCTGAATTTGTTTATTTGCTTTCTTGTTGACTCGAAACATTCAGATTGTTAGCTCTGATCATAGTGTTTTTATTAAAAGCATAGCAAGGTAGGTGTTGTTTCATTCAATAATATTTATCTCCCATACGGTATGACCTTGTGAGCCCAAAGACTTGGGCAGACGCAGTTTTTAATAGCTGTTCAGTGCGCTTTAGACCTGGTTACACCCTTTTTTCTGCACTATTTCTCGGCAGTAACATAATATATACCTCACTGATGGACTGTATTCAATTTGCAGAGTTCCTGCACAGTTACTGCTGGGGAGAGACTTTCCATTGTGCACATTTGTTGCGCAGTTGCTGCTTTCATTGTGCTTCAGAAGCCAAGAGGATGTTTATGAAACTATGTAGCTGCACCACAAGAAACTGAGATCCGTACATAGCCATGCCATACTCTCCTCACTCTACCACTGCTGCACATTGAGGTTCTGTGTACAGGGATGGAGCCTTATTTTGTCATTCATAAGTAAAAATAAGCATATTTAACATATAATAAAAACATGGAAAATAAAGTGCATATGGGTGCAACTGCCACTTAAAGTTTAATCTAAAAAATGTAATCTAAATGGATGTAACCTTAAATAATAATAATTCTACTGAATCTCCCACGCTACAGCATTAGACTGGAGTCTGGGTTTAAAAAAATAAATAAAAAAAAACCCCAAAAAGGTATGTTTGCGAGAATATTTATTGCACAGAAAGTAAACTGTATATGAACTGTAATACAACAAGTAATAAAATGGCTTATAATTAAATTACAAGTACGTTTTACTGAATAGATAATACTGCATTCTACAATGGCACCCCCCCCCACAAATAAATCCAAAATGTCTATTCTTCAAAATATATGTCTATTTTTTTTTAACTAAATGATCAATATTATTTAAAGAAAGCCCTTTTTATGCTGAAAAAAATATAGTGTGCGTGTACATTGTACATTTAAAGGGACACTACCACTTACACAAGATGTAACTAGATTACATGTGCAGTTAAAACAGACACATATATAAGACATATGCCACTGGGTTGTTTTTTCTATGTTTTAATTCATTGCCTTTAAAAGTAAAAATAAAATTAAGTGTTGTACTCCAGCATCCATTTTGAGAATTTTGCACATGATGCAACATTCTCCAAAATCTTCCAGTCAGTCTTGCTTTACAATTGTGGCCAAAGCCTACATCATGATGTCATAAGATACACCCCTGCTCTCTTACTGGCTCCTGTGTATCATAGTGGGCAGGACTAGGTGGCTGTGTACAACTTTTTTTTTAACCTGCTTTCCAACACAAAGAGAGGAGATCGACCTGATCAAACAGGATCATAACTCTACTCCTTGTGATGTAATTGTTACATTAACCTCCCATTCAATTCATCTCTATGATCATAATTCTGACTTATAGACTGCATTCTGTGTCCCAGCCCCAAAGTGAGATGCAAGTGCTGTAAAGTCACTTCATAAAATAAATTTGCATAATAAAAGACATATCTGAAATCAACAATGCAAAATAAAATAAACATTTTGGTGGTAGTGTCCCTTTAATGATTGAGAAGAAAATTACAGATGCGCATAAGTGTTAAAACAGCCCAGTCACTAAGTGGTTAAGTTTCCCTTTAACATATTGTTAGCACTGATTTCCCATTGTATTTTTATATCCCAGCAGAATGTAGAATGGCTGCAAGTCAAGTAAAAACCAATCAAGATAAATCAGTTTATGAAGATGTGCATCCAATAAGAACTTACCCCCGTTTCATTGATTTCCCTATGAACATATGTGAATTACACACAAAAAATGACTGGTACAGCTGTATGCTGGAATGCAACGTAAAATCTATTCAGGTTAATATCAATAGAACCATAGTAAATCAGAAAATGGACTCAAAACAACCGTTCGTCTCAATCACAAGTGATAAAATGGTCTATCTTGCTCACAGTGCTCTTTTAACTAGGTTCTCTGCCATGTGAAGCCTGATGTAATGCATACCACATGCATAGAACGTGTATTAACGTGCGATGATGCGCATTCTATAACGACTTGTTGAATGGATTAGCCAGTGACAACAGAGAGTCGTAGTCAATAGAATATATTCATATCAAGGTCTTGTTACAAGTGGGGTACCTTAGGAATCTGTACCTAGACCCATTCTCTTTAATATTTAATTTAGTAATGTTGCAGAAGGTTTTTTTTTTTTTTTTTTTTTTTTTTACTGATGACAAAAATTTGGATGTTCCTGGAGCACTAAGCCAAATACCAAATGATTTAGGTAAACTAGATAAGTTTATGGCAACTGACATTTAATGTGGATAAGTGCAAGATAATGCATCTTGGGTGTAAAACCCAAGGACGGAATATAGAATGTTTGATACAGTTTTAACCTTAAAAGGACTGTCTGGTGCCCAAAAAGCATCTTCCAAATGTTAATGCATATTAATATGCTTCTACACTTTTTTTAAAAATGCATATTTTGCATTGCTTAAAACATAAACCTACAGTTAGATGATTTTTTTTAAAATTACAGCAGTTTGCAAGAAACCAGGACTGCCCACACTAGCTTGTTAAAAGTAATTTTCTTTTCTTTTCTTTTTTTTTATTTGGCTGCAGGAACCAATGAGAATAATTTCATTCAATTGAATGGAATATCCTGTCACTCTAGTGATGTCAATACAAATACCGTATTTGCTTGAATATAAGACAAGGTTTTTTTTTTTCAGAACACCTGCTCTCATAAAGACCCCACGTCTTATAATCTGACCTCAAATCAAGGTCAGATTATAAGACTGGGATCCAGGTCCCCCGCAGAGCTGCAGGGGACCTGGATCCCCCTCGCTAACAGCCGGTGGATGTCTGCGCAATGCGCACAGACATCCTCCTCTTCCGCCCGGCACGACCGCGGGGACTTCTATGATGCAGCTGGCTTCATCACAGAAGTCCCGGCTGTCGCACTGGGGAGCAGCGAAGGATGTCTCCGCGTATACGTGCAGACATCCTCCATGCTGCCCAACACTTCCGTCTATTATGACGGACCGGCTGTCCACCAGGGAGATATAGGCAGCCGGTGGATGTCTGCACATATCATGCAGACATCCCCCGGCTGCCCCCACTAGACACCAGGGAGGCTACGTTGGGGGGAGGGAGGAGACAGACAACATTGGGGGGATTGGTGGGGGAGAGAGACAACGCTGGGGGGAGGGAGGGGTGGAGAGACAGACAACTTGGGGGGAGGGTGGGGGAGAGAGTTGCTGTGGGGAGGTAGGGGTGGAGAGACAGACAACATTGGGGGGAGGGTGGGGGAAAGAGACAACTTGGGGGGAGGGTGGGGGAGAGAGACAGACACCGTTGGGGGGAGCATTGGGTAAGTCTGGGGGGTATGGGCAGCATTGACACATAAAAGGTAAATAAAAACAAGAAATACATTTTTTTTTTATATCATAGGTTTTTATTAAATATGAAAAGGCAATTTACATGTGAATATATACAAGTTAAACTTTTTTCCTATAGGGTAGTCTTATATTCAGGCTTTTAGTTTTTTTTCCCTAAAGGAATATCCATAGTTTGGGGGGTCGTCTTATAATCAGGGTTGTCTTATATTCAAGCAAATACGGTAGTTCAGCTAGTCAGGTGTGCCCTCTTGCTTGTAGCAATAGTTAAACTCACCATTCAGTCAGGTGCCGCTGCTTACAGGTTTTCACCGTGCAGATACAAAATATCCAGCATGAGGGCAAAAGATAAAAGTACTATTTCAAAAGTACTACACTGAATTTTATTGTAAAAAAAAAAAAAAAACATTAATGGAGCAGAAAAATCATTTCAATTACTTTTTTTAATTTTTTTAATTTTTTTTTTTTAAATATGAGTCTATAGGATATGCAGTAAGGAGAGCACCCCAAATCCTGGGGACAACATAAAGGAAATTGGAGAAACAGACATGGGTCCTCCTCAGAGTGCAGTTTACATGAGAGAGAATTATTATTTATTTATTTTTTTAAATAAAACTTGTTCCCCCCCTTAGGATCACCCTGTATTTAGGATTTTTCATTCCTCCCCCCCCCCCCCCCTAAATTTTAAGATCCAAAGTTGTCATCTTCTAATTAGGGGTGTTAACTAACCAACCAATTTTTTTTTATCTGCCGCCACATGCTATGTTTCTTTGACTGTAGCATGTGGTAATGCACATACTATGCCTGCATGTGTCGTGTGTGACATAAATCATATTTTATAACTGCTTATTGTAATGTGTGAAGATTCACATTCTGTATGCAGTGTGTGTAGCATATGATGTATTACATTATGCTAACCTTTGTATAGCACCAACAATGTATGCAGCATTTGGTACATAGTGTAGACGGGAACTAAAGACTACATTAGATAGAAAGCCATGTGTGGATGTATGCAGGGCTGGCTTTAAGTGTTCCGGCGCCCTGTGCGGGCTTCCCCCGTGGCGCCCCCCCCCCCCCCCCGTCTCTTTCACACCCCTATGTATGTGTCTCTCTCCCTTCCCATGTTTGTCCCTTTCCTCTTCCTTGCCATGTCTGTGTCTCTCTCTCTATCTCTCCCCCCCCCCTGTTCTGTCCCACCCTCCCCCTGTTCTGTCTCTCTCTCTCCCCCCTCCCCCTGTTTTCTCTCTCTCCCCCAGTTCTGTCTCTCCCCCTGCCCCTGGTCTGTCTGTCTCTCTCCCCCCTCCCCCTGTTATCTCTCTCCCCCCCCAGTTCTGTCTCTGCCCCTGTTCTGTCTGTCTCTCTCACCCCTCCCCTGTTCTATCTCTCCCCCATCCACTGTTCTGGCTCTCTCTCCCCCCTCCCCCTGTTATCTCTCTCTCCCCCAGTTCTGTCTCTTCCCCCTGCCCCTGTTCTGTCTGTCTCTCTCTCCCCCTCCCCTGTTCTGTCTCTCCCCCATCCACTGTTCTGTCTCTCTCTCCCCCCTCCCCCTGTTATCTCTCTCTCCCCCCTCCCCCTGTTATCTCTCTCTAGCCCTGTTCTGTCTCTCCCCCCCTGCCCCTGTTCTGTCTGTCTCCCCCTAACCCCTGTTCTGCCTCTCTCTCTCCCCCCTCCCCTACCTTTGCCTGCAAAGTTGGATCCAGGGAGGGGGCGGAGCTAACCGGCACAGCGTTGTAGCTCCGCCCCCACCCTGTGAAGCAGAGCACAGTCTGCATTACGGGGAGCCATGGGCAGCAAAAGAAGGTGCTGCTCGGCTCCCCATGCTTAATGCAGGTATGGGGAGCCGAGCAGCACCTTCTCATGCTGCCAGTGGCTCCCCGTGAAGCAGACGCTGCTCTGCTTCACAGGGTGGGGGCGGAGCTACAATGCTGAGCCGGTTAGCTCCGCCCCCTCCCCGGATCTAGAGAGCATGTCGAGCAGAGGGCTGGTGAGGTGGGATCTTTAGATCTCCCCCAGCCAGTGCCTCTACCGGCTTTTTTTTTTTTTACTTATTTTTTTTTTTTAACTGGAGGGCGCCCCCTGGGGTGTTGCGCCCTGTGCGCTCGCACAGGTCGCACACCCCTAAGGCCGGCCCTGGATGTATGTGCATGTTCTGTATGTTTAGTTGTGATAATGTGCATGCCATACCAGCACTATACATGTTGGGGGTAACATCTGATTGTGTGCATGTTGTGGGAATTTGGAATCCTGTGTGGTTTGAGTTAAGATCTTGGCAACCTGACAAAACAAACTGCACTGAAAAACTACACTTTACAACATTATATCGACCAATGGAAATAAATCCTTAAACACTGTCTAGACCCCCTCCATGCCTGCTAACTCATAATTCCAAAAACATCTTACCACCTGGTAGTTGCACCTGGGTGTAAAAATCATGCATTATGGCACATCCCTTGCATGTACTCCATTGGAGATTATGCTGGTGCTTTAAAAATAAGCTTATCTACCTACAACGTGTTAATGATACTTTGTGGATTGCACTGTAGTGTTGGTATCTAAAAGCTTTCTGGTGTCCTTTTTTTATTAATTTTGCTTCTGATGGGGGGGGGGGGGGGGGGGGGTGCTCTGTAACCCTTGATCTTCAGTGAGTCCAGAGATTAATGATATCAAAGTACCAGCCTTCATTAACCTTACTAAACTTTGTACTAATCATAATCTGATTACTGGTGTTCGCATAATGGGACTATTCAGGCTATGTCAGATGGGCTGGGAACAAAGTTTTCTTTAAGAGGACTGTGTTATCTGGTGATCCAGAAGCTCACCTAGCGATCTAAACCAGTAGACAAGATGGGAGCTGTACAATAATCCCAGTGTGCTAACATTTGGATAACAATAATTAGGTAGATGATGCCTACCAAGAATAGGGGTGAGTGGAAGCGGTCATTTAAAGCATCACTGATTTTTTTTTTTAAATTTTTTTCAAGAGAGCATATTCATTCCTATTCATTTGTTTGTCAACAGTTTCTCTTTTGTTCCATTCCTGGTGGTTGCTGTTTGGATCTTTTTGTTGAAGCAGGCTTCCTGGTTATATCTGCTATGGTCCTTGGCATATTGTAATATTTTTGAACAATAATGTGTTTACAGCAAGTTTGAACATAAAGCTATCAGTAAATTAGGAGTAGGGTGTTCAAGTATTTTCTGAAGTTGGTTATGTAATCGGGAATATATGTGTATGTGTTTATTGGGTAACATCAAATGTTTTTCATTTACAAGAGGATTAATTTAGATTTACTGGGTCATCAGTTCATGAGCCTGTGTAGTAACGACTTCATTTAGAAGCTGGTAACTGCCTTCCAGTTTTCTTCTTTTTTTTTGTAATTTTTTTTTTTAAGGCAATGGTTGGCGTGGTTGTTGTGTGTTATAGCTGCACATGTGCATTGAACATACCGATCCTTCTCTCCAGCAGAACACTGTGTGTTTTTTGATTTTTTTTCTCCCAGGGGGTGTTAGGGCATTGATGGCTAACCTTGTCAACACAGATGTTTAGGAAGTGCATATGCATATTCTGTTATAAATCTGATTTGAGCACCATGAAATACACTATTGAATTTAGTTTTCTCAATCAGACCCATTGCCACAGGTGTATACAATCAAGCCCCTAGCCATGCAGTCTGCATTTACAAACATTTGTGAAAAAATGGGTCATTATGAAGAGCTCATTGAATTTAAGTGTGGTACTTAAATATAGGAGACAATCCCAAATATAGGAGACAATCCCACGTATTTGTGTACTACCATTGTCATATATTCATGTTGGAATAAGTGTTGTATCCTGGATATGTTTCTCAGATGGAAGCAGGCAGATTTTATTACGATAGAAATTTTAAGTTTAAGTAACCAGTTAAAATAAATACTTTAAGCCAACTAGCATTCATCCAGTCTGAGACAGAGTTGTATGTCATGCGTCTAGTACTGATCATGTTTAGAGTATGCCATGGTATGTGAGGATGTTCCCCAGTTGTAGCAAGTAAATGTATTGTACTCCATAGGTTATTTTTGTTGGCGACAAATTATCGTATTTGCTCGATTATAAGATGACCCTGATTATAAGACGACCCCCCAAACTTTGGATTTTCCTTTAGGAAAAAAACTAAAAGCCTGAATATAAGACTATCCTATAGGAAAAAAGTTAAACTTGTATATATTCACATGTAAATTGCTTTTTTAATTAAAAAAATGATATCAAAAAATGCACTTCTTGTTTTTATTTCCTTTTATGTGCTAATGCTGCCTCTCTCTTTCCTTTGCCCCCAGCTTTCTCTCTCCCCCTCCCTTTGACTCCCCCCTCACCTCTGTCCCATGCCCCCCCTTATTTCTCTTTGCATTCCTACCTCCCATTGTTGCTCTGTCCCCCCCTCGCTCTGTCTCTTCCCCCCCCTGTTGCTCTGTCTCTTCCCCCCTCCCTCCCCTTGTTGCTCTGTCTCTTGCCCCCTCCCTCCCCTTGTTGCTCTGTCCCCCCCTCGCTCTGTCTCTTCCCCCCCTGTTGCTCTGTCTCTTCACCCCTCCCTCCCCTTGTTGCTCTGTCTCTTGCCCCCTCCCTCCCCTTGTTGCTCTTCCCCCCCTCCCTCCCCTTGTTGCTCTGCCCCCCTCCCTCCCCTTGTTGCTCTGCCCCCCTCCCTCCCCCTGTCTCTCTGCCCCCTCCCCCCCCTTAACTGTAACTAGATCCCTGGTGGCTAGTGGGGGCAGCCGGGGGATGTCTGCACGATACGTGCAGACATCCCCTAGCTGCCCGATTCTCCCTGGTGGCTAGCGGGGCAGCAGAGGATGTCTGTGCGACGAGCGCAGACCTCTCCTGCTACCGGAGAGCTCTGCTGGGGACCTGGATCCCTGTCTTATAGTCGGACCTCCATTTGAGGTCAGATTATAAGACGACCTCGATTATAAGTCTTTTCGTCTTATAATCGAGCAAATACGGTATATATTTCTGATGACAACCTATGTCATCTATCGGTGAGAAGTTTTGTAATTATATAATACGTTTAGAATTATACATCCCAGTCTGCTAGAGTGTTGGAAGTGTTCTATTAAAATACCATGATCAGTGATGCCAAATGCAGTATAGATATCCATTATGGTTAAGATGGAATAATCCTTGTTTTGGGTTTTTTTGCCTTCAGAAGATCAAAAATAACACTATATCAGTGCTTGAAACCAACCTAGAAAGGATCAAACAAGGGTTTTAATTCACGAGTTTGTGAGATGGGCATCCAGTTAAGTTGCCTCTACATTTCTGAGGGCTTACCCAATAATGTGAGAATTGCAAGGAATTGAGATGAGAATGTCAAACTTAAGGCCAATGTAGCAGAGTTTGAAAAATTCTCCAATGCAGCACAATGGGAGGATTTTTGCAACTCTGCTACTTTGGCCATAAGCTCGTTTTATTAATGTAGACCTTTTAGTACCGTATTTGCTCGAATATAAGACAAGGTTTTTTTCAGAGCAAATGCTCTGAAAAATACCCCTCGTCTTATATTCGAGGTCGTTTTATAATCTGACCTCAAATCGAGGTCGGACTATAATACAGGGATCCAGGTCCCCCGCAGAGCTGCAGGGGACCTGGATCCCCCTCTCTAACAGCTGGGGGATTGTCTGCGCGATGAGCGCAGACTCCCACCGCTGCCTTCCGGCTTCACCATAAAAGTCCCGGCGGAAGTGCCGGGCAGCGCGTATCGTGCAGACATCCTCCGCTGCCTTCACTAGGCACCAGGGAGAATCGGGCAGCCAGGGGATGTCTGCACGATAGTGCAGACATCCTCCATGCTGCCCTATACCGCCATCTATTATGACGGACCGGGTTAATACACAGGCTACACTATACAAAGGGTATGGCTTTTATAAAAGCCCTTGGGATTTAATTTAATTTATTACAATTAAAAACTTATATTATACAGATCTGTCTCTTTCCCTCACTAAAACTCAAGTGAGGAGAGGGAGGCAGATCCATATGGGTCAGAACAATATTTACCAATATTGATCTACCCAGACGATTGGTGATGCTCATCTGAGAAATCACCAAACCACCTTTGCCACTGATCGGCTGTTACTGATCGCTATACACGCATTCAGACAGCTTCAAAAGGAATACACGTAATCCCCTAGTGGGTATAATTAACCCCTAGCGTGTGTGACAAAAAAAAGTAAAAATGCTTCTGCAGCAAGATTGCTGCATTTGCGTCAGATCGCTGCTTAGGCAGTGATCCACAGCAAATAAGGGGTTAATAGCTCTTAAAAGAGCCTTTGTTATACTGTAATGAATTACAGTAAAAAAAAATTAACCCCTAAAAAATGCACAGACAGCAAAAAATGTGCTGCTGTGTATGATCACTGCGTACACAGCGATCAATGGCAGGGAAGGGGTTAAAATCTTGAAATGGCTTTTATAAAAGCCCTTGGTTACTAAAATTTTATTAAATATTTTTAATTTTATTCTTTTATTTTATTTTTTACTTTATCTGATCTGTCTCTCTCCCTTACTAAAACTAGTAAGGAAGGGAGGCAGATCAATACTTGTCAAAGGCAATATTTACTAATATTGCCTTTGACTGTATGATAAGTGCTCATCAGAGCACTTACCCTACATGCCTGCACACAGATCACACAGATCTGCTGTGCCAGCATTGATACATTCACTTCCGATGCTCTTGCCATTAGAAGGTAAGCGCTGCCTGTACAGGCAGCGTTCCCTTCTACTGAGCCGATGGGGTCGCTCAGGAGAGCGACCACCATTGGTTCTGGGGGAGCATCATGGTGTTGCTAAGTGCCTCGCTAGCGAGGCACTTTAGCAACACCGGAAAGCGAACAATCGTTCGCTTTCTAAGCACACGTGTGCAGGGGAGCAGCCATTTTTAAAGCGCCCCTGCACTTTTTTTGGGGTGTTGCACAATGCCTCTACATAGAGGCATTGTAGCAACACCGATAGAGTAAAGAAAGCGACCGTCATCTGTCGCCAAGGGGTTAAAAAGCAATTTACATGTGTGTGTATATATACAAGATAAACCTTTTCCCTATAGGATAGTCTTATATTCAGGCTTTTAGTTTTTTTCCTAAAGGAATATCCAAAGTTTGGGGGGTCGTCTTATAATCAGGGTCGTCTTATAATCGAGCAAATACGGTATTTTCCCCCAGAAAATGGGAGTAAGAACACAAGTGGAAAAACTAGAATTACCTCCTTTTTAAAAATTTAACCAGTAAAATGAATGTGCATTATTCATTATGCCATATGTTTATTTATACATCTATATCTCTGTAAGACAGGGCTCGACAAACCCCGGGCGCCAGGTCGCCATGGCGACCAGGAAATCAGACCTGGCGCCCGGGTGCCGTTTGTCACAGGGAGCCCTTGCCGACTGCCATCTGTTACATGCAGCGCGAGGGGAGAAAGTCTGTGCGGATCACACAGACTGTAAGCTCCGCCCCCTCGCGCAACACGTTGTAGTGCCGAGTGTCACGTGACAACACGGCACTTAGCAGAAACCGAAAAAGGATCGGGCTCCAGCATAAATGTCCCCCTCCCCTGCACTGAGGTAAGCAGCAGGGACCGAGGACACCGTAAGAAATAACATTTTTGTGTTTTTTTTGTTTTTTTTTTAAAGAACAAAAATATGTGAAGGTAACTGGCTGTGTATGTGGTCTGTGTGTATGTATGAGTGAATGTAACTGGCTGTCTATGTGGTCTGTGTGTATGTATGAGTGAATGTAACTGGCTGTGTATGTGGTGTGTGTGAATGTAACTGGCTGTGTATGTGGTCTGTGTGTATGTATGAGTGAATGTAACTGGCTGTCTATGTGGTCTGTGTGTATGTATGAGTGAATGTAACTGGCTGTGTATGTGGTGTGTGTGAATGTAACTGGCCGTGTATGTGGTGTGTGTGTGAATGTAACTGGCCGTGTATGTGGTGTGTGTGTGAATGTAACTGGCTGTGTATGTGGTGTGTGTGAATGTAACTGGCCGTGTATGTGGTGTGTGTGTGAATGTAACTGGCCGTGTATGTGGTGTGTGTGAATGTAACTGGCCGTGTATGTGGTGTGTGTGTGTGTGTGTGTGAATGTAACTGGCCGTGTATGTGGTGTGTGTGTGTGTGTGTGTGTGTGTGTGAATGGAACTGGCCGTGTATGTGGTGTGTGTGTGTGTGTGTGAATGGAACTGGCCGTGTATGTGGTGTGTGTGTGTGTGTGTGTGTGTGTGTGTGAATGGAACTGGCCGTGTATGTGGTGTGTGTGTGTGTGTGTGAATGGAACTGGCCGTGTATGTGGTGTGTGTGTGTGTGTGTGTGAATGTAACTGGCCGTGTATGTGGTGTGTGTGTGTGTGTGTGTGAATGTAACTGGCCGTGTATGTGGTGTGTGTGTGTGTGTGTGTGTGTGTGTGTGTGTGTGTGAATGTAACTGGCCGTGTATGTGGTGTGTGTGTGTGTGAATGTAACTGGCCGTGTATGTGGTGTGTGTGTGTGTGAATGTAACTGGCCGTGTATGTGGTGTGTGTGTGTGTGAATGTAACTGGCCGTGTATGTGGTGTGTGTGTGTGTGAATGTAACTGGCCGTGTATGTGGTGTGTGTGTGTGTGAATGTAACTGGCCGTGTATGTGGTGTGTGTGTGTGTGTGTGTGTGTGTGTGTGTGAATGTAACTGGCCGTGTATGTGGTGTGTGTGTGTGTGAATGTAACTGGCCGTGTATGTGGTGTGTGTGTGTGTGTGTGAATGTAACTGGCCGTGTGTGTGTGTGTGTGTGTGTGTGTGTGTGTGTGTGTGTGTGTGTGAATGTAACTGGCCGTGTATGTGGTGTGTTTGTGAATGTAACTGGCCGTGTATGTGGGGTGTTTTTGTGTGTGTGAATGTAACTGGCCGTGTATGTGGGGTGTTTTTGTGTGTGTGTGTGTGTGTGTGTGTGAATGTAACTGGCCGTGTATGTGGGGTGTTTTTGTGTGTGTGTGTGTGTGTGTGTGTGAATGTAACTGGCCGTGTATGTGGTGTGTTTGTGAATGTAACTGGCCGTGTATGTGGGGTGTTTTTGTGTGTGTGAATGTAACTGGCCGTGTATGTGGGGTGTTTTTGTGTGTGTGTGTGTGTGTGTGTGTGTGTGTGTGTGAATGTAACTGGCCGTGTATGTGGGGTGTTTTTGTGTGTGTGTGTGTGTGTGTGTGTGAATGTAACTGGCTGTGTATGTGGTGTGTGTGAATGTAACTGGCTGTGTATGAATGTAACTGGCTGTGAATGTGGCATGTGTGAATGTAACTGGCTGTGTTTGTGGCGTATGTGTGAATATAACTTTCTGTGTATGTGAGGTTGGTGTATGTGACTGTCTCCGTGCGTTTATGATTTTGTGACGTGCCGTTGTCTGGCTCCTAAATTTTTTAGCTGGCTCCTAAAACTTAATTAAATTTGTCAAGCCCTGCTGTAAGATATTCCACAGAATATTTTAAATTACAGCAAATTTGTCAGACTATTCCCGATTTTTGTTGCAGTTAATCAGAACATTGTGATTTCTCACGCCTGTCAGCAGTTGTGAATGATATAAAGCTTGTGGACTATCAATCTCTGCTTAATGTAGATCCTATTCAGCTGCCAAAGCTAATTGCACTAAGTTACCGTGGAATTAACCTTGCACTGCCCGACTACAGCCCATTCCTATTCTGTATGGCATTTTTATATGACCCCAAGGCCAGTCTCCTTAAAGGGACTCTCTAGTGCCCAAAATGCATCTTCCAAATATAAATGCATATTAATGTGCTTTCAAAGTACTTTAAAATGCATGTCTTACATTTTGCATTGCTTAAAATATAAAATACTTACAGCAAGAAGAAACTGTGAAATTACAGCAGTTTGCAAGAGACCAGGACTGCCCACACTAGATGAATAAAAGTCATTTACTTTTTTTTGTTGTTGTTGCTGCAGGAACCAATGAAAATAATGCCAATAATGTCTCTCTAGTGATGTCATCAGACAATGTGTTGCACTGTTAAGAGATCCTACTGTGTACAAGAGCAAGGTCATTCATAGGCCACACAATAGATTAAATTTGAAGAAGGCAGGACGTGACTAAATTAAACAAAACTTTATATCCTCAGTGTCTATAGAATCGGTGCTGCCGCACCTGCAGTAAACATGTAGAGTAATCACTGGGGAGGGCTTGAGTCAGATATTAAAAATGTGATTTATACAGAATGCCTGCATCAAATCACACAGGGATAAATGCCTGTGCATTATACAAGCAGAGATCTTCACCTTGCAAAGTGAGTTTGGGGAAGACTGTCCCTTTAATGGGCCAGGGCTGCTCTACAATTCACTTTCAAGTCAGAGGTTTGTAGGTTGTCTCCACCTTTTTCAGTCTTCATCTCCTCTCTACATACCTGGCAAATAGGCAAAGCGTGTTAGGTTGAGTGTCAGCACAACCGCGCATGTGTGGTAGGTGGTAGGACTGCAGTTTAAAGTCCCACCGTTATGTTAAGCTCGAGCTCTATCCTGAAAAGCAGGACATCGGTAGAGCTCTGTAAAATTGCCTCCCAAAATCAGACCTGTCGGAGGCACGTCTCCACAAAAAAAAAAAACTAGTGGAGACTAGCATTGGGGCCCAATCACTATTTTTCTTTCTATCAAATTGTCTGTCTGTCTGTCTTTCAATTAATATACCCAGTGGTGCATCTTGGTTTTGTGCTGCCCTAGGCAGACACAATATGGACACCCCCTACCCATGCATGACATGCCCCATAACCCACGTCACCCACATCACCCCATTACATGCCCCCATTGCCCCATCACATGGCCTATCGCCCCCATTATATGCCTTCATTAACCCCATCACCCCATTATATGCCTCCATCACCCCCATTATATGCCTCCATTAACCCCATCACCCCCATTACTTTCCCCATCACCCCCATTATATGCCTCCGTTAACCCCATCACCTCATTATATGCCTCCATTAACCCCATCAACCCCATTACTTGCCTCATCACCCCCATCACATGCCCCCTCACCCCAGGACTTACCATGATCCCTGGTAGCTAGTGGCAGGCAGTATTGTGTCCTTACTTTACATATATATCCAAACGGCTCACACACACACACCTACTTTACATATACACATATATCCAAACGGCTCACACACGCCTACTTTACATTACACCTACTTTACTTTACCCATATATACAAATACACACCCACCTCACACAGTCTTTTCTTGGTTTCTTCTTAATGTGTCCCCCCTCCCTGCTGCTTTACCTCATTGCAGGGGAGGCCATGGTGACCTGGCACCTGGGGTTTGTCAAGCCCTGCTCTAGGTGGAAATGATCTTTAACAGTGCCCTTTTTTACTGCATTGTTATTTGTGTCCTCTCTTGCTATGAATCAGTTACACTGGCCTTTCCCTCCACTAGTAAATATGGTATTTACTATTGCATTCATTCTGCTTTAGGGTAAAGGATAATCCACCACTATTCTAATTTCCATGAAAATGAGTGTCTCCTAAAATCTAAAACTAGAATTTACCTATTCGATTACAAAATTCAATATGTACTATTGGCCCCAAGGACATACTTGAATACAAGAGAAATCTCAATGTATTCTTCCTGGTAAAATACTTTAGAAATAAAAAAAAATGTGGAGAGCACCATAGATGGCCTGTATTCCCCAAATCTATGTTTATTAATAATATTAGGTGAGGGGTAACATGACCTGAAGAATACATCTAGATAATGTAAGGGATTAGGGATGGTATGATATCTTCCATATTTATTTTTATATAAGAATAATCCTTGCACTCTGTTTAATTTGGGTTACTCTGGCTATAATAAGGTTCTTTAACGTTTTTCTCATTTCTTTGAACATCGGAGAACCCGTTTCCATCAGTCCTCTTCAAACCAAAAAGAATTTGCAGGTCTATGACCTGACTTCTCTCAACTGTGTTTTGGTTCTGAAGTTGTATTTAAACCGACTTATATGTTTCGCATATGTATACCTGCTTATCCTCTGTTCTGCTCTGCTAAAGGTAATGGTTACATTGTCTGGAATTGTGTGTGAATCTCATGGCATCTTATGTGCTGGGAAATGTTGGAAGCAATCCAGCTTAAATATCCAGGGAATTAATTATGAATTGAGCTCTGTTACTTTAGACTAAATTGGTGGTGACTGTTCTTTAAAACTCAAAATCTTCCCAGTAGAGTAATCCACATCATAAGAAACTCGTGCCTTCTGTCATGATGATCAACTACTTTGTAAATCGGATATTATTATTTTTATCTGTCACTGATATGTCTGTGGTGAAGAAAGGTGTGGTTTTACATTCAGCTCTTAGCTGACGGCACAGCCAATTAAGGTGGGCAAATTGCTGCTTGCATCTTACTGTGGTCTGTTGGATCTGTAGAGGAGATCTATATACTCCTTAGCGACAGAAGCTGTTTTTTCAGTTCTGTGTTTTTTGTGTTTAATTTTTTGTTTTTAATGTAACCCCACATTCACAACTGTTATCACTAAAAGAATGGCTTTCTTAAGATACTCTTCTTTTCACAATAGCATAGAAATTACTATAAAGATATATAATGACAGTATGAGTTTTTACACATATATTCTAGAATATTATATAATATATATATATATATATATATATATATATATATATACTAAAATTTAAAAAATGTTTAAACTTGGCGGGAAAAATGTGTCTGGTACACTGATCAACTCTTAAGAAAAGCATTAATTAAATTGGTCCCCTGTTTGACTCGAATATAATTTAATGAACTCTGAAATATTTGAGAGAAGCTTTTTGACTAGATACCTAAATTATATGAATCCAGATATAAAAGAAAATAAAAATATTTAATTACGAAGGAGTTAAATAAAATAGGTGCTTATCTAGACCACCTTTTTCCTTAAAAATAATTAATAATAATAAAATATGATGAAAAATAAAAAAAAAAACGTTTTTAGCAAACTTTTTACCTGAAAAACACAATTGCAAATGATGACGACCGCCTTAAAGAGACAGGACGTACTTGTATGGGGGGGAGAAGTGACAGATGGTGTGAAGATTACGCTGCATGCTTCACTGAGCATCCTGGAGGTTGCCAGTCGGAGGATAAAATGGCATGTATTTTTAAAACGTACATGCGATTTACACTGAAACAAGGTCCACTGTTCACTTATGTTTTTAATTGAAAAATGACATCATGTGAAGGTCTTTAAATAGAAATGCTTGAATGTAAGGTTATAATTAAAGTACATTATTGAGCCATATAGCTCTGTCAGGGGACAGACTTGTGGAATGAACAACATGTTTCTAAAATACTTGCCTACTAAGCTATAGGTGGCTCTATAAGGTAATGCATTAATGCAGGGCTTGACAAATTTATCTGAGTTTTAGGAGCCAGCTAAAAAATCTAGGAGCCAGACAACGGCACATAAACACAAACACACACAGACACATAGTCTATCACATATACATACAGAATAAAGGATCCTTTATTCTGATTTGGAGGACTAGGGTGAAAGTCCTCTCCTTGCACCCTCCACTTCTGAACGTGAAACCTGTTACACCTTGTTTTTCTACATATACATACAAAACACCCCCCCACACACACATCCAGTCACACATATATACACACACACACATCCAGTCAGTCACATACATACACACACACACACCCTATTAGACACATACATACACACAAACACATCCAGTCAGACACATATATACACACAAACACATCCATTTAGACACATACATACACACAAACACATCTAGTCAGACACATATATACACACAAAACGCATCCAGTCAGTCAGACACATATATACACACAAACACATCCAGGCACACACATATATACACACAAACACATCCAGGCACACACATATATACACACAAACACATCCAGGAACACACATATATACACACAAACACATCCAGGCACACACATATATACACACAAACAAATCCAGGCACACACATATATACACACAAACACATCCAGGCACACACAAACACATCCACGCAGACATACACAAGACAGCAGGGTTTTTTTTTGGTTGTCGTGTTTTTTTTTTTTTTTAAAGAAAAAAAAAAGTTCACCTATCACTGTCCCTGCGATTACACCTCAATGCAGAGAGAGGGGGGCGGTATCCGTTGCAGCCCGGTGGCACAGAGCAGCTTCCATGCTATGCTCCCCAGTGATCAGCGCTACAACGCGGTGCGCGAGGGGGCGGAGCAGGAAGTCTGTGCAGCCGGTGCACTCACTCTGCTCTCTCGCGCACCGCTGCAGGAATAAAGGAAAAAAACCCGATCCCATTGCCGAGGGCACATCGCGGGGCTCACGATACCCGGGTGCCAGGTCTGATTTCCTGGTCGCCATGGCGACCTGGCGCCCGGTGTTTGTCGAGCCCTGCATTAATGTATTCTTTCATTAAAGTATTTATACTTTAAAATGCCACTATTTCTATTAAACATTATTTAATTTTTTGCCAACACTTGTCCTTTTAATAGTGGTGCTTTAAGATGATCAAAGTAATGTATTTTATTATTTTGCCATCTTTAATGTAGGATTTGCACTGGACACTGTTCATGGCTATCACTTGAGAGGCACATACAAACATCTCCTAATGTAGATATGCCAGGCTCCACAAAAACGTAGGCATTGTATGTCCAAACTTGGGAGAGTGACTGTCTGTGTATCCAAAACCAGGGTGCCGCCTTCATTTGCTGACTTTTCGTTTTGAAATCCATAATAAAAAAATTTTAAAACTGAAAAATTGGAGTGCCAGCCTTTTACTTTTCTTGTTTCCCCGAAATTAAGACCTACCAATAATTTTTGACGTACCGCTAATATAAGGATTCCCCCCCCCCCCCCCCCCCCGAAAATAAGACCTACCTCTAATTTTTGCATGTGTCCTGTAGTGACGGGTGCTCCAAATGTGTTAGGTGTGTGCCACACACCTAACACCGTCCACCCACGCTGTGTATTTCTGGGGGTTTGTGTGCTCCGAGCAGAGAGCACACAAAACCCAGAAATATATCTGAAAGACTATGCTGTGTTGAATTCGGCAACAGAGTGAGTGACTCTGTTGACGAATTCAGCACAGTGTCGTCTTTCGGATGTAATGACGTCTCCTGTGTATTTCCGGGGGTTTGTGTGCTGGCTGTTCTCAGCACACAAACCCCCGGAAATAAACAAGAGACGTTGTGCCTCCGAGTGACAGGCGTGCTCCAGGCTGGCAGCACGCCTGTCACTCGAGCATGATATGCCCCTGGTGTCCTGAGAGCTGCCGTATTTAGCCTAGAAACATCCCTGGTTACAAGTTAAGGCCCTTTTACAAGTAGTTACAAGAGTAAATGCTGTCTTTTGTCCAGCATAACATCGGATTAATATTTTTACCCTCAGACAACATGAGTGCAGGTTAACAGGTGTTAACATACCAGTCATTTGTACTGTATACTTGTACTTGTTGAACTGTAATAAATGTACCATTTTTTTGGGGACATCAATAAAAATAAGACCTACCCAAAAATAAGCCCAAGTGCATTTTTTTTTTTTAACCTAAAATTAATATAAGACACTATCTTATTTTCGGGGAAACACGGTATTATCATTAGAGAGGCCTTAGGGTCCTCTTTTTATCCAAGATCAGTTTTTAATCATCCTGTGCTCAAATCTTCATTGGACTTTAAGGTGCACAGAACATGTACTCAATCAATCCAAAAAATAAATTACAAATGTTAAAAAGTCGGTAAAAAGCCTGTATTTGACCAACATCTTGGAATTGTACCTGAAAAGCAACTGCGACCAGGATACAAGTCAAGAAACTCATACGTACACTAGTTGATCTCATCTGGTGCTCACAGAGTTAATGTCCAGCATTAATCTAATATACTTTATAAACCATATGGATTGTGTATGTAATAGAGGAATTCTTTGCACAAGTTAATGTCCTCACAAACTTCTGGAATTGAAACAGACAAGAAAAACCCAAGATTGTTGTGGAATGTAAGACTAAATAATTAGGATAGGTATTGGATTACCAAAATACGGGATAGTCTGAGCACTCATCATGAGGATGGAGCTGTGGTAAAACATCTTTTACATTGCTAAGAAGCCTGCATCAGGTGTATTTTTACACAAGAAGTAAATATCAGGCTGGAAAAATAGGCGAAATTCATGTCCGGGAAACCATGGTATTAAGCATCTTTAATTTCTAAGAATATTCTGACAATTTGCTTGATCCTTCCATAGTATTTTGCCTTTAGTGTGTATGGTGTTCAGTGACAGAAATGGAACAGATCTGCTAAGAATTGTGTAGATAGGTAGGGGTCCTGCAAGCAGACATCTGACTTCTGTTTGTAGCCTTATACACCTTCAAAGCATTATGTGCTGGCTCCTCTTACATTTGTAGCCCAGTGCTCGGGATTCCGATTTGTGAGCCCATGCTGTGCCATGAAATTGAGCTGTACCTTTTTTTGTGTTGAGTAAGTGCACGGGAACGCAGGCTCGGCACGCGATGTGATCAGCTCCATTGCATTGTGGGGAAGGAGCCTCATTCTTCACTGGGAATTGCATTCCTTATATTGAGCTCTTTGCCAAAAAAATTCCAGCTCGCTGAAACAAGCCTGACTCTTTGGCGCCCAGGGGAGTATGCAGATTAAATAATTTGGTAATTATTAGCAGGATTTCTAGAGCACTTGTTTAGGAACGATACCTTTTGTTAACAGTTATTTAAAAATAAATAAAGTTAAAAAATAAATGTGTGTGTGTATAATCCATCCAATAACTGCGTCCTTCATTGACCTAGTGTCCTAGGTCAATGAATGGCAGGAAAGCCAATTTTTATTTTATTTTTTTATTTTGAAAGCCCACTCCAAGCAAAAAAACAACTTCTTACTGTTCTTGTTACTTGTACATCGTACGGTTACCACCAGACTGGCAGGCCGGTAAAAAAAAAAATAAGGCCAAGGTTATGTCTATTGAGGCAAATGGCACGGCCGGTATTTTTTTGTAAGACAAGGTGGTAATCTTACCTGTACACGGGCGTTTCTAATAAACACCCTTACTGAAATGCTACTGGTTTCTTGCAATTAACCTGAATAGATCTTCCCGTAAAGGGACACTCCCACCAAACAATGAAAAGGTATTTTTTATTTTGCATTGTTTACTTCAGATATGGCTTTTGTTTTGGTTATGTGACTGTATTAATAAAATATTTAACTAAACAAGTGTGACTGGGTGCCACCATTTTGTAAAATATAGTATTTTTGTGTGCCACCCCTCCAGTGACTTTACAGCACTAGTATCTCACTTTGGGGCTGGGGACACAGAATGCAGTCTATAAGTCAGAATTCTGATCATAGACTTGCATTGAATGGGAGGGTGATGTAACTATTACAAAACAAGAGGGCATAGTTATAATCCTTTTTGATTAATGGAGCTGGGAGTCGGTGAAATGGCCCCCAGCCCCTTGTTACCTACATTGGTGGGGTTTTAAAAAACAGCCAATATCGACTCTTCTGATTGGCTGTCACAGTCAACCAATCAGGTGTCTTTTTTGTTGTAGAATGAGATCCCTGCTTGGTAGAGCGGGGGTCTAATATAGAATATGAATAATTTTAGGGATAATTATTAGGAATAATTTTAGTTGTACCTATTAAGAGGATAAACTGTTTATCCTCTGACGACAACTTCCATGCAAGCGCAGAAAGAGACCCGGATTTTTGCATGGGATCCAGGGCCACCATCAGCAATTTCAGGGCCCCTCCTGAAAAAAATTCTGGTTCTAATTTTCCATTAATAACCCACTAATAAATTGCCCATTAATAGCCCACTGATAATTTGTCCATTAATAGCCACTGATAAAGATTTTAATGATTACACCTTTTAGTACATTTCTCATTCACACTGACTAAAAAAAGAGTGATTTTGTCACCTTAGCTTGAGCTGCCCTGACTGCTGGATGGTATGTTGGGCATGGAGCCGTTCTTTACGGCTGGAATCTGACTCTGTTTCAATCTCAGGAGTCCATATTGGCTTCAATGGCTGAACTTTTATTACAAGCGGAATGCTTTCTAAGGTGCCACATGGTTTGTCACTGAATTATCCCCTTAATCCAGTGTACTGATGCGTAAAGTGGCACAACCTCAATAGGTGTATATAGGTCAAGTCTGTCAGTACAGAGTTGGCCACAGAGCTTGTCAGATTGGCAATCACAACATGGCTATATGCCACAGAGCTGTTTACAAGTTTTCCTGTAAGGTGTGTAACTTGGCCCAGTCACATCCTGTTTTTATATTTATTGTCCCTGAGCCATGTGTCTGATTCTAGAAACTTCAGTTTCAAGAGCCTAAATGTAGGTGTGCTGTGTTTATTTGGAAACATTGTGACTGTGGTGTTCATATCTCCATCTTTATGAATAGAGTTCTCACCCAGCTGGGAACATTGAGGCCAATGGCATGGCCAGTGTTTTTTGTGTTTTTTATTTTTTTTGTGAATAAGAAATGGTGGCAACGCTACTAATAATGCATACCTTCCAACATGTCTCCGGCAACTCTGGACAGGCATGGCTTCGAAGGGGGAGTTACAGCACATGCACAAAGATGTGCATACTGTCCCGAACACCTGAGAATGAAATGCGATAATGGTCCTGAATTGGGACTGTCCTGCTTAAAGAAGTTGGGTACAATAATGCCTAATTTGATATTCCATTCACGATTTAGTGATTAGAGTTATTTAATGGTAAATTAAGAAAAATACATTGCGCTTCCTCTGCAACATATTATCTTAGTTATTTTAAAATCCCCTAGCTTAGATGCTTTTAAAATAGTTATAAAATAACTTTAAGATATTATGTTGTATTGTTGCGCACTGACTCCTTTTTGTATTGCATTATGTGTCAATTTTGGACGCTTCATTAGTGCTCTATATCCAGGGTTGGCCCAAGACATTGTGCTGCCTGGAGCGGAAAACAAAATACTGCCCCCCCACTACACCCACCACCCCCCTGCCAAACCAAAAAATCCCACACTCATGATAATTCAAACTTAAATTAAATTGAACAGGAAGTCATCATATCTAATGCAAGAACACCTTTCTGTATGCAATATTATATGGTGCGAGTATTGGCTGGCCATGATTAAAATGTGTACTCTAACTGAGAATTTAAACTTAATGTACAGTATTTGAGTCATGTTATAGGTCAGTGGTCACATATTATGTTTTGTGGAATTGCCTATTTTCATAATAATGTTTATTTTACCATTTCTTTCTTTTCACCTTGTGGGTGAGATCTTAGAAAAAAATATTTTATTTTGATATGGCCACTAAAGCACTTCTTATATACATAAAATATTTTTTTCAAAGAGCTCACCCATAAGGTGAAAAGAGAGTAATGGTAAAACAGTATTATGATAATAGGCTGTGCAATTCCCTAAAACCTAACGTGACCAGTGACCTATAACAAAATCCATATAGCTATAGTCTGTGTCGGGAGTTAACCCCTGGATTACTTGACACATATAGGCAATGTCAGATGAGTTAACCCCTGGATGGCTAGACAGATATAGGCAGTATCAGAGGAGTTAACCCCTTTATCCACACACACACACATACACACACTCTCACTCACACAGACACACACACACACATACACTGTCAGTTTTTAACTTACCTGCTGCAGGCATCTCTTTGCTTTCAGCTCCTCGTGTGAAGCACGAAGCTACTGAACGCTCAGCCAATCAGGAGAGTTGAGGTCTCACCTGATTGACTGAGACCTCCTTCTATCAAGCTCCCCCAGGAATAAAAAAAGGGGGAAAAAACGCTGCATGGAGCAGCAAAGTGCCCCCTCTGCCAGTGTACCGCCTGGGGCAGTTGCACCAGCCTGCTCCATTAAAGGGCTGTCTCTGTCTCTATCATTTATGCCGGTTCTGGGGTGTTATCCAATTTCTAGTTTTTGTATTGCCCTTGCCCTGGACATACAACAAAATGGAGAGCACCAATAATCTTATTAAAAATTCCCAAAACTTAGCTCGCTCACTAAAAAGTGCTTTACAGCTATCTATTTAGTTGTCACTGCAATGGAGCGTTCTGGGGATAAATGTATATGTTTTTTTAATTACGTTTGCAATACTTTTTGTTTTTTCTTCCATTTTTTTTACAAGTTTATTGGCGTTTTGGATAATTCATTTTCACAACAGTCATTCCACTGAGTGGGTGTTTCTGATTAAGTGAAAGTTTTGAGCAATGTTTTATGCTTATCTATTTACCCATCACCTAGCCTTGTATCTGTAAAGACATCTGAGATAATGTGTTCTATTTCATGTACACACTATAATTTCTCCACCTGTTAACCAGTTATCCTCTGCAGTGTTATCCTCCTTATCTAAGGTCCATCTTATCTTCAGATCAGGTCATCTGTAATGACCGAAAGTACAGGAATCTGTCTGTTTATCTTGCTTCGTATAAGTTATAATATGTTATTTTGATAAGATAGGCTTTATACAAGAAGAGGTCAAGTCAGTGCACTTCATGTGGCTTTAAAAGCCTGGGTTTTCCTCAAGGAGAGAAACCTTGTCAGTAAAGGGTTTTATTTGAAAGGATTGTCTAGTACCCAAAATGCATCTTCCAAATATTAATGCATAAGTGTGACTGTGTTTGTGTAAGTGTGTCTGTGTAAGTGTGTCTGTGTAAGTGTGACTGTGTTTGTGTGACTGTGTAGGTGTGTGGATTTGTATACACGTGACTGTGTGTGTGTGTGTGTGTGTGTGTGTGTGTGTATATATATGTGTGTGTATATATACATATATATATGTATATATATATATATAATGTACATGTATATATGTGTATGTGTGTGTGTGTGTGTGTGTGTGTGTGTGTATGTATGTATATATATATATAAGTCTGAGTAATCTTAACTCAGAGCTCTCTTTCAACTGTTCCCCTTTAGTTGTGGCCATTTTTTTCCCTTTTTTTCTTTTATCTCCGTGTGTGTTTTCTTTGCAACACACGGAGACTGAAGCACCGATGGTCACCATGGTAACGCGTATACAGACGTGTCTAGCCATGCGTTTCTTCTCTATGGTTCTCCTCACTTCCGGTTTCGGTTTTCAGCTTTCCTAAGTGGCAAGGTGTACACACCCGGGTGATGTAAGTACTTTGTCATGTGCTCCTTATTATCATTAGTGTTAATTGACTAATCAAGTGTAGCATACTATATAAGTAGTGCTTTTATGTTTGTGCAAATCAGGGGGGGATATGTTTTTGGACTGGTTATATATATATATATATATATATATATATATATATATATACCCAGGGGCGTAGCGTGGGGGGTGCAGGGGGGGCCGGCCGCACCGGGCGCAATATCTGGGGGGGCGCACTAGCCCTATGCGGCCGCGCGGCCGCAGCCACAACCGCGCGATACTTCCTGTCAGCCGCCGGATGTGAGCGGCAAATGACGGCGTGACGTCACATCCGGCGGCTGCGCGGCGGAGGCTCTTCTGAAACTGCATCGCGGCCTTTCTTCCCTGAGCTGTTGGAAGTGGAATTTGTAAAGGTAAGAATAAAGGGGCTTGGGGGACCTATTGTATTATGTATTGAGGAGGGGGTCATTAATGTATTGGAGGGGGGGTCATTAATGTATGGGGGAGGGGGGTCATTAATGATTGGGGGAGGGGGGTCATTAATGTATGGGGGAGGGGAGGGGGGTCATTAATGTATGGGGTAGGGAGGTCATTAATGTATGGGGGAGGGGAGGGGGGGTCATTAATGTATGGGGAGGGGGGTCATTAATGTATGGGGAAGGGAGGGGGGTCATTAATGTATGGGGAAGGGAGGGGGGTCATTAATGTATGGGGAGGGGAGGGGGGTCATTAATGTATGGGGAGGGGAGGGGGGTTCATTAATGTATGGGGGAGGGGAGGGGGGTTTATTAAATGTATTGGGGAGGGGGGTTTATTAAATGTATGGGGGAGGGGGGTTCATTTAATGTATGGGGGAGGGGAGGGGGTCATTTAATGTATGGGGGAGGGGAGGGTCAGTAATGTATGGGGAGGGGGGGAAGTAATGTACGGGGGAGGGAGGGAAGTAATGTATGGGGAGGGGGGGAAGTAATGTATGGGGGAGGGAGGGAAGTAATGTATGGGGGAGGGGGGCAGTAATGTATTGGGGACGGGGGGGCAGTAATGTATTGGGGATGGGGGGCAGTAATGTATTGGGGAAGGGAAGAAGGGGGGCAGTAATGTATTGGGGAAGGGAAGAAGGGAGGCAGTAATGTATTGGGGAAGGGAAGAAGGGAGGCAGTAATGTATTGGGGAAGGGAAGAAGGGAGGCAGTAATGTATTGGGGAAGGGAAGAAGGGAGGCAGTAATGTATTGGGGAAGGGAAGAAGGGGGGCAGTAATGTATTGGGGAAGGGAAGAAGGGGGGCAGTAATGTATTGGGGAAGGGAAGAAGGGGGGCAGTAATGTATTAGGGGATGGGGGTCAACTGTGTATTAGGGGGAGGGAGTGGTCAGCAGTGTATTAGGGGGAGGGGGGTCAGCAGTGTATTAGGGGAAGAGGGGGGGATGGGAAAGATCTGACTTGGGAATTTGAGATGAGGCAATGATTATATTTTTTACATTTGTGGCCTAATGAATAATCTATATATATGTGTGTATGTAGAAGGAAATGTAAATAGGTGGGGCTACAGGGGTGAGGGAATTATATTTGTAATATATTTATTAGGAACTGTGGAGGGAAGGGGGTTGGATGAGAGCATTAAATATCATAGCATTAAATTTTATATTTATGGGGTAGGAACTGTATTATATATTTTTGGTTTAGTGCAGGGGTAGGTAACCTTTGACACTCCCTTTTGTTTTTTGACTACATCTCCATTAAGGCTTGCAAAGCATCATGGGAGGTGTAGTCCACAACATCTGGAGTGGCAAAGGATGTCTACTCCTGGTTTAAAGCATAGGTGTATAACCATTTGGCTTCCCCAGGCCAAAATAACCCCTTAAACTCTTAAAGAATCACTATAGTGTCAGGAAAACAAAGCGGTTTTCCTGACACTTTAGTACCCTGAGGGTGCCCACACCCTCAGGGTCCCACTCCCGTGGCGCTGAAGGGGTTAAATTCCCTTCAGTTACTTACCTTAATCCAGCGCCAGGCTCCCTCGGTGCTGATGACCTCTCCTCCCTGTCTGACGTCAGCTCCCCGTCCGACCTCACTGGAGCTGAATGCGCATGGCTGCGCGCGCATTCAAAGTGTCCATAGGAAAGCATTTCTCAATGCTTTCCTATGGACACTGTGCGCGATGGAGGCGAAATGTGCCTCCAGGCTCCAGCGTCGCAGATGCGCCTCTAGTGTCTGTCCGGAAGGGGGCGCAAATGACTTGCCTTGCCCCGGGTGCTGACAACCCACGCTACGCCACTGTATATACCGTATAAGCCGACCCGAATATAAGCCGAGGCACCTAATTTTACCACAAAGAATTGGGGAAAAATATTGACTCGAGTATAAGCCTAGGGTGGGAAATGAGGCAGCTACTGGTAAATATTGCCCCCAATCTGCCATTTAATATTCCAGGATATTGCCCCCAATATGTCATTTAATATGCCAGGATATTGCCCCCAATATGCCATTTAATATTCCAGGATTTTGCCGCCAATATGCCATTTTATTATGCCAGGATATTGCCCCCAATATGCCATTTTAATATGCCAGTATATTGCCCCCAATATGCCATTTTATTATGCCAGTATATTGCCCCCAATATGCCATTTTAATATGCCAGTATATTGCCCCCAATATGCCATTTAATATGCCAGGATATTGCCCCCAATATGCCATTTAATATGCCAGGATTTTGCCCCCAATATGCCATTTTAATATGCCAGGATATTTCCTCCAATATGCCATTTAATATGCCAGGATTTTGCCCCCAATATGCCATTTTAATATGCCAGGATATTGCCCCTTAGTATGCTCGTTATGCCACCCTCCTTCCCCAGACCCCAGTACTTACCTCTTTTTTGCTCCGTCTCCCGGTGCTCTGAAGGTCCGTGGCTGTGAGGGAAGCGTTGTGAACTCCCCTCCAGCCGCGCGGATCAATAAAGTTTGTTTAAAAAAAAAAACACTTTGTTGACCGCGCGGCTGGAGGGGAGCGCACAACGCTTCCCTCACAGCCACGGACCTTCAGAGCACCGGGAGACGGAGCAGGAAAGAGGTAAGTTTTAGATTTTTTTTTTTTTTTTTTCCCAGATACCGACTCGAGTATAAGCCGAGGGGGGCATTTTTCAGCACACAAAATGTGCTGAAAAACTCTGCTTATACTCGAGTATATACGGTATATAATGTTTTTTTCTGAGTGAAAAAAGAACGTGGCCCGTGCTCACATACATTTTTGGTGAAGTGGCCCACAACAGAAAAAAATTGGACACCCCCTGTAATAGACTATTCCAATAGTGATTTATTGTAGTGAATAGAAGGTTTATTACACAAAAAGATACTTATAAACTACACCCTGTTCCAAATTATTATGCAAATTCTATTTAAGTGTCACAAAGATTAAATATTTTGTGAGCCCAATTTAAGGAAAAAATACTAAAGGAGGGTGTTCTACATTATTAAGCAGAGCACCATTTTCATGCAATATGGGGAAGAAAAAGGATCTCTCTGCTGCCGAAAAGAGTGATATAGTTCAATGCCTTGGACGAGGTATGAAAACATTAGATATTTCACGAAAACTTAAGCGTGATCATCGCACTATTAAGAGATTTGTGCACAGATGGGTTCTAAGGGCACATTGAGGAAGATTTCTGCCAGATCCATGCATCGGATCAAGAGAGCAGCTACTAAAATACCATTACATAGCAGCAAACCGACATTTGAAGCTGCTGGTGCTTCTGGAGTCCCACGGACATCAAGGTGTAGAGTCCTCCAGAGTCTTGCAATTGTGCATAAACCTTCTATTCGGCCACCACTAACCAATGCTCACAAGCAGAAACGGCTGCATTGGGCAGAAAAATACATGGACTAATTTTCAAACAGTCCTGTTCACTGATGAGTGCCGTGCAACCCTGGATGGTCCAGATGGATGGAGTAGTGGATGGTTGGTGGACGGCCATCCTGTTCCAACAAGGCTGCGACGTCAGCAAGGCGGTGGTGGAGTCATGTTTTGGGCCGGAATCATGGGAAGAGAGCTGGTCGGCCCCTTTAGGGTCCCCGAAGGTGTAAAGATGACCTCTGCAAAGTATGTGGAGTTTCTGACTGACCACTTTCTTCCCTGGTACAGAAGGAAGAACTATGCTTTCCATAATAAAATCATCTTCATGCATGACAATGCACCATCTCATGCTGCAAAGAATACCTCTGCATCAATGGCTGCTATGGGGATAAAAGGAGAGAAAGTCATGGTGTGGCCTCCATCCTCCCCTCACCTCAATCCTATTGAGAACCTTTTGAAGCATCCTCAAGCAAAAGATCTATGAGGGTGGGAGGCAGTTTACACAAACAGCAGCTCTGGGAGGCTATTCTGACATCTTGCAAATAAATTCAAGCAGAAACTGTCCAAAAACTCACAAGTTCAATGGATGCAAGACTTGTGAAGCTGCTATCAAATAAGGGGTCCTATGTTAAAATGTAACGTGACCTGTTAAAATGTTTAAAAAGTTAAAATGTTGTTATAAGTTTGATTGATATAGCTTTTGATTTCAGTAAATATGCTGCAAACACAACAAATTTTCAGTTCTTTACAACCTATAAAGTGTTTTGAAACTTACTGTGCGTAATAATTTGGAACAGTGTATTGTAAGTTTTTTATGTTTAAAAAAAATACTGTTATCATTAGGAGGTTTGTTCAATAAAATTTGAATTGTACTCTTAATAGTTGATAACATGAGAATTATGCTGACTGTTATTTACATCAATTATTTAGGTAAATGAGAAAAATCATTTGCATAATAATTTGGAACAGGGTGTAACAGGCTAATGTCTTAAAGGGCTTGTCTGGTGCCCACAATGCATCTTCCAAATGTTAATGCATATTAAGGTACATTCAAAGTACCGTATTTATCGGCGTATAACACGCGCCGGCGGATAACACGCACCTAATTTTAAGAAGGAAATTTCAGGAAAAAAAACTTAAGAACTTAAATTAAGAACTTTGAAGCCCAATATGCCATTTTAATATGCCAGGATATTGCCCCCAATATGCCATTTAATATGCAGGATATTGCCCCCAATATGCCATTTAATATGCAGGATATTGCCCCCAATATGCCATTTAATATGCAGGATATTGCCCCTAATATGCCATTTTAATATGCCAGATATTGCCCCCAATATGCCATTTAATATGCAGGATATTGCCCCCAATATGCCATTTTAATATGCCAGATATTGCCCCAATATGCCATTTAATATGCAGGATATTGCCCCCAATATGCCATTTAATATGCTGGATATTGCCCCCAATATGCCATTTTAATATGCCAGATATTGCCCCAATATGCCATTTAATATGCAGGATATTGCCCTTAATATGCCAGATATTGCCCCAATATGCCATTTAATATGCAGGATATTGCCCCCAATATGCCATTTAATATGCCATGATATTGCCCCCAATATGCCAGGATATTGCCCCTTAGTATGTTCGTTATGCCACCCTCCTCCCCCCCCTTCCCCAGACCCCAGTACTTACCTCTTTGCTGCTCTGTCCCCCGGTGCTCTGAAGCTGCGTGGCTGTGAGGGAAGTGTTGTGAGCTTCCCTTCAGCCGCGCGGTCAATAAAGTTTGTTTTAAAAAAACATTTTTTATTTTTTTTTTTTCGGCGTATAACACGCACACACCATTTTCTCCCTATTTTCAGGGAGAAAAAGTGCGTGTTATACGCCGATAAATACGGTACTTTTATAATGCATGTTTTACATTTTGCATTGCTTAAAATATGATAATTTTACACTAAGATGAATTTGTGAAACTACAGCCGTTTGCAAGAAACCAGGACTGCCCACACCAGTGAGTAAAAGTCTATTTCCTCAATTTTTATTTTTTTTTGCTGCAGGAACCAATGAGAATAATGGCATTTACATGAATGGTCAATCTGTCATTCTAGTGATAGTAATGTCCTGTCATTCTAGTGATGTGATCAGACAATGTGTTTCACTGTTAAGAGATCTTACGTGTACTAGAGCAAGTTTACTTAGATTCCACACAATGCATTCTATTCCAACCAGCAGAGGAAGTTAAATGTTTGGATCGCATGCCCTTGAAATGTCTAACCATAATTTGTGAATCTTGTCTGTGATTATATGGGAATGTGATGGCCTTGTCAGTACATTCATACCTTGCAGAATAGGGGAATCCATGTGATTATTGGCTGATTTGCACATTTGCTACAGCAAACACAAAGGCATGCGACTGTGACTGTAAATATGCTGGTTATCAGAGAAGGCGATAGATGCACTTGCATACATTCCGACTTCTTTAAGCGTGTTGGCTGTAATACTCCCTCCCTCCAAAGCCAGGCATACCGGTGTTCTGACATTTCCTCAGAGAATGCAGATCTTCCCATCGAGTGAACTGTAAATGCACACGATCACTCAAATCAGAGAAAATGCACACTATCGGGCACCACGCTTGCACGAGCTGCTCAGAAAAAAAGGGTAAGGGTTAGGGTTAACTCTAATTCCGGTTTAAAACCCTCATACACAGATCAGGATTGAGGTAAGGGTTCGCTATAATCTATAAAGTGTACCCTAACTCTTATGCTAAGCCTAGCCCCTCCCCCGAGGGTTAACCCTAAATGTGACCTTCACTCTGTCTCTAATCCCCTGGTCTAATCGCTCAGATTTCTTACAGTTAGAGGCTGTCGGCATCTCAGTCTTTGCTGAGCTGCTCGTGCATGCATTGTGCCTGCTAGTGTGCATCATGGATTTGAGTGATTGTGCACATGTGGGAATATCTGCATTCCTGGAGGAAATGTCGGATGTTCTGTGCTGCGTGGTGGAAATGTTGGGAAATATCCACCTGCCGTTTGTATACAACAAATTCAAACATTCTTCTTCACTAAAATATTATTTACAGAAAACAACCTTAACATTAAGTGTCACAAAAGTGAACACTGATGAGCCAGTGACCTTTTTATAGAACAGAGCATTGAGACACCCACACTGTTTCTTAAATAAAAGTCTGGCTTTTACACACTCTGGAGCTAGTAATAAGTTTGGCCCAAGCTCCAGCTTCATCACAGTTTGTGGGGATTATAGACCCCACACATGTTTCTCTAGCAGGCACACATATAATTCATTCTCAGCTGACTCCACAAAATAATTTCTGATTATGAGCTTCTCTGGGATATTTTCTGGCCAGCTCATAAAATAATTGAGTAAAAGGTGAAAGGGACTTACTTATAATTCACTGAAAGTACCAAGTCTACGTCCTGCCTTTTCTCTGATTCACATAAGCTTCAGGGATCGTTTTATTTCCATATATCAAGGTTTTATTGCTATAATTACAGAACAATATCATAAAACTGGGTGGACAAGCATTAGCACATAATTGTACTATCATGTGTATGGTGCAAAGAGGAAAGTTGAATGCAATCTGTAGCAGTATAGTCTTCATGAAAACCATTTCACGATCTGAGAAATATTTGTCACCAAACCCAAATTGTTGGATTCCTTTATTTCTGAGACCAACAAAACCTTACTTAAAGCTCCCCAGAAAGCTAACTATTGCTGTGTTCTGAAAATGGGTTTTAATAAGTGTAACAGAACGGCTACCCAAGGCTGGTAGCACCAGAGGAGTCACTAGGGTTGGTGTCACCCGGTGCGGTAACTCATGGTGTTGCCCCCCCTGGATTTCCTCCAATACCATGCCAAACAGATTCCTTAGTAATGCCTGTCAGATGGCCCACAAAATATGCCACGTACAGGAGCCCCACAAAATATGCCTCACCTCGGAGCCCCATTAATTATGCCTCGCGTCGGAGCCCCATTTATTATGCCTCGCCTCAGAGCCCCATTAATTATGCCAATTCCCCCCCGGTGCCCAACTAATTATGCCATTCCCCCCCGGTGCCCAACTAATTATGCCATTCCCCCCGGTGCCCAACTAATTATGCCATTCCCCCCGGTGCCCAACTAATTATGCCATTCCCCCGGTGCCCAACTAATTATGCCATTCCTCCCGGTGCCCAACTAATTATGCCATTCCCCCGGTGCCCAACTAATTAAGCCACACATGGGAGCCCAAAAAATTTCTCTCTGTTTCTCTTTCTCCCTCTCTCTTTGCCGACTGCACACAGTCTGCACCCCTCTTGGGGCACTACTGGGTAGCACCTCTGCCCGTTGTAGGAAATCACCTCCTTAGCCCCCGATTGAAACTCAGCATTCATCAAGCAAGTCTTTCCTGGAACCTTGCTTTTTGTACTAAAATAGCAGACGGGACTACTAGCAGTTAGGTACAGCAAGAATGAACATATATTTGTGAAAAAGTACAGACAAATGTGACATCACCTAGGGGGTAGGCACAGGGGAAACAAATTATAACATGGGAACCCTCAAATAATAGAAAACCTAATCTGAAACTGATAATTAAACACAGTATAACTTAACATAACCGTATAACTAAACATAACACCTTTAGATACAGACATCCAGACTACAAGAGACAATAGATGACTCACAGGACAGTAAAGAATTATTGATTGGATAAGTACACATTTCAACACTAGCATATAATAACATTTCTTAACCTGGGGGAAACACAATGAATGGGACAAAGGTACGCATCCTGGCTGACATCCTGAGTGAGCCTGTACTGAAGTCCAGCTCTATTGAAACAGGGTGTCACTGGTGCCCCCAAAGTATGTACTCCCAAACCTATCATAGTCACAGATGGGGTCTCGGCCCTCAGGCCCCTCCAAGAGCCCCTGTAACGCAGGCTGTCCTGAATCACTTTTTGACAGGTACAGTGACAATATTTTTTGTTAATTGCACTTAATAATTTTCAGAAAGGTACTGTATAGTGAGTTACAGCAGCCGTACACGCCCTAGCCGAAACTTGAACACGAGGCCCTCACAGACACTCATAATTAAATAAAATATATGAAATAGTATATTAAAATGAACTGTATAAATGTCATATTTAATACCAGCCTTAAAACCTAGCAGGAATTCACAGATCCTAGAATTGTATTTTTCTCATTATTATTCTGCAATTATCTATAAACAAAAACACTTGTTATAGATAAAATTATGTGGCTGACTAACTCACTATCTTTATTGATGTTTCCTAAATGTGGACACACACACTAGCATGCTCACAGTGTGTGTCTCTGATCAGCATACGAGAGTGAGAATTTGTGTTAGTGTTCACATTTAGGAGACATCTGAGACATAATTTATATGCTGATCAAACACAGCACCGCATTGCAACACCCACCAGACTTGCCAATTATAATTGCAATAGTCCAATAATGTACCCCCAGGCCACAGCACCCATATTGCACCCCCAGGCCACTGCACCCATATTGCACCCACAAGGACTTGGCAACTGCACCAATACTGCACCCACAAGGACCTGTTCCATTTCTGCCCAAAAATCTTGCCAGTGCCATCTGTGATCGCAAACAGCTTCCCAATGCATGTTGTCCCCAAGCAACTTATCAGTGCCTTCTCTGACCTTCAACAGCTTTTCCAATGCCATCTCAGTGCCCAAGCAGCTTGTGAGGCCCATCATTTTACTCAAATCATTGTTCTCATTGCACACATTTATTCATAGACACACTCCGTCAACACACACTCTCTCACTGACCCACTCAGTCAGCACGCACTCTCACTGACCCACTCAGTCAGCACGCACTCTCTCACTGACCCACTCAGTCAGCACGCACTCTCTCACTGACCCACTCAGTCAGCACGCACTCTCTCACTGACCCACTCAGTCAGCACGCACTTTCTCACTGACCCACTCAGTCAGCACGCACTTTCTCACTGACCCACTCAGTCAGCACGCACTTTCTCACTGACCCACTCAGTCAGCACGCACTCTCTCACTGACCCACTCAGTCAGCACACACTCTCTCACTGACCCACTCAGTCAGCACACACTCTCACTGACCCACTCAGTCAGCACGCACTCTCTCACTGACCCACTCAGTCAGCACGCACTCTCTCACTGACCCACTCAGTCAGCACACACTCTCTCACTGACCCACTCAGTCAGCACGCACCGCTGCGTTAAGCTCCTCTGTCAGATCAAAGACAACTAGGAAAGTTAGGCAGCCACAAGGCCCCCATTAGCGCGAGGCCTTAGGCAACAGCCTAACTTGCCTAGTTAGAGAGCTGCCTCTGGCTGTACATGTATCATTCTTTATTTATGGAATATCAAGGACTATCAAAGCCATAACATGGTGTGTAACAAACATTATACCAAGATACAGGCTATAGACTACATTAAATGTTTATACATATTAATAGGTAGACAGCACTAAAAATTAGGCAAAAAATTAAATATAATTTATACATTGGGGGGGGGGTTTAATATATTAAACCTCCATAAAAAGGGAAAGCAATCACCTATAAAACAATGCCAATTCATCAATATGAATAAAATACAGTACTATAAACCTAATTAATATTGTAGATTCCAATGCTTTTTTTAGTGTCCTTTCGTCTGGCCAGGTGGACAGTTCAGTGGGTAAGAAGTTTTTTTAGGTGCCATTTTTGCCCATTATTGTACTTTTGGTATTTGGGGTTGGTATTTCAGTTGCATTCATTCTGGTGGGGTTGTTCAAAGTGCTGGGAATTATTATTCACTTTCTATAGATGTTGGAATAAACAGGAAAACAATGAATCACACAGCCCTCGAAAAAACGTGGGGTGTGTATTATCAGTGGCAACGTTTCAAACCTGTCGGGTATTTGTCAAGCCATAACTATGTGTACAAACTAGGTTTGACGAAGACCCAGCGGGGTTGAAATGTTACCCCTATGGTGATAATAAACACCCCATTTTATCGATTGCTGTGTGATTCATCGATTTTACTGGAGTTGCTATATTACACCGGGTGGATTCCTACGCCCGGCACCGTTTGAAGAGTGCTGATAGACCTTATTTGCTTTCATATGTTGGAATAAACAAGCACCTTAATTGTGTGAAATAAAATCTGAGTCAGAGGCCTAAAACAAAAATGCATACCAGACCTTATCTAATACCATTTAAGTCTGTGCATAACAAACACTGGGAAATCTGGTGCCTAGAAATGTTAGTGTTTTATCGATGTTTATGTGTATAATAAAAATAAAGTTGTCCTTTATGGCTGGCTCTTAACATATATTCTACACATATTTGGCAACCTGTGATTTTTAAAACCAATTGTCCATGATGTGTTGGGAACTTTAAACCTAAAGAGAGCAATATCGTATTTGATTATGGGTCCTCCTTCCTGGAGCGTAGCAAAATACTTTGCACATGTGGCCTCTCTATTTTGTTATTTTTAAACTTCTTGCGCACAGAGATTTTTAATTTCGCAAATGGTGGTTCCTGTAGATGAAATTTTATGATGCGAACCAAACAGTTGTCTTTGACTCTGTGGGAAGTTTAATGGTTTTGTCTCCTGCGAACAGGTTAGGTAGAAACAAAAAATCTTATACACTTTTATCAAACTAAGGTTCCAAATTGGAGGTAAATGGGACTGACTTCTCTTTTGCAAGTAGTTTCTAGGTTGATATAACTGACTTTAGATATTGGTAATTTACTGGTATTACATTTTAATTTCTCAAAATCCCAAACAGAGAACTCCTGAATAAGAAGGGAAAGACAAAATGTTTGTGTCAGGCAGAAGGCTACACATCCCTGACATAAAAAAAAAAACCTGGAATGATTCTCTTATGGACCACTATTCAGCGATAATTCCATGATTTTGTGGTTAAGGGTGAGCTAAAATAAAATGGAACTATATCTGAAATGGGATAAACCCAAAAATGGGTTAAAGATATACATGGAAAGTGCATCAAGGTAGTCCTGAATAACAAGTTAAATAAAAGTACTTTGTGGCGGTCAGACAAGTGAAGTTCAGTGGTTTATATCTGCCGGCATTCTAAAGAGTTTTTTAGTTGGCCCTTTGCCCATTCCAAAATTAAAAAAGGGTTTCTGGGCTGCAATGTGGCTGGGGAGGCTTAAATGGCTCTTAATCCCATGCAAGACTGGTGCTGACTCCGTTGTGTGCTCGACTAGCACTGAGGAATAACCAGCAAAAAGTAATGAAAGAGAGCACTCCCATACTTACAAAAAATTATACAAATTTATTGTGTCCACACAGTGAACATGCAGGGTATGCACACAGCAGGATTAATGCATTTTGTGCTAAAAACACTCAGTCATTAGCTGAAGCTCAAGTGTACTCCCATTCTAATTTAACATTAGGGAAAATGACATCCTTAATTAGGAAGGACCAATCACCACCGTTCAGCACATTTTTGCTCCCTTTGCTCATTCCCACTAGTAATATAAAGAACATGTGCTAAGGCGCTACTAATAGAAAAATATTAAAGGATTAACCTCAGCTGCTCAACATAAGTGTTCAGTCCCTTTTTAAACACCCTAAAAGCAAACATCCAAATACAAAATGGAGCACTGGGAAAAAGAATAAATAAACAAGTGTATACAAATATACAATAAATTACACCCAGTGCAAAAAACATATATAATAATTAAAAACTAATAGAGGTCCAGGAATGGGTGTTCTATCCTTAAGGGTGCACTCTATATAAAGAAAACCGTCCCAAAATGCCTCTGAAAGCACAGTTATGCATCCCAGAGGAGAAATAATACTGCGCAATATGATCACTGAAAGCACGGAGTAACGGATTTCTTTCCTAAATAAGATGTGTTCCATAATGTAAAGATGGAGAGTGCTCGCGGACACTGCTCAATACACCATAAAAACATCCAAACGCGTTTTGCCCTGCCCTTCCTCAGGTACTATCATAGTCACTGTCTCCTATCACTATTTATACTACTCTCCAGCGATGGACTCGTATGTTACAAATGTATCGTCAGTAAAAGTTAAATAGAATGTTAGGAATCGTTCCATTACTTATATGTGTCAATGTATTCCTTTACGATGTTCTCATTTACAACATTGACTACTTGGTGCATAAGGACTATATATGCCATCTTAACAGACATGGTCCAAACAACAACGAGGACAGCATAAAACATCCTCTGAAAGGCAGTTCATTGCAGCTCCCTGTGATGAGCTCTGTTTCCGGATCCTGCTGCATCAAGATAAATTCTGTCAGATGCGGCCACTTTTTACAGGTCAAATGTAACCAAAGCTCAAAGTGAGTGCCAGCCACATTTAACAAAATCGTGCCGTGCCTTGTTCAAGTCTCTTCCTGGCTCAAGATCACTCTATGATCGGGACCAGGAATACAAAATACACCCTTTGATGCTTTTGGACAAAAGCACCAAACAATATGTGGGCGTTAAGGGGTTAAAACGCGACTGGAACCATTTGAAATATTTTCATTTTAATGTTGTAAAAAAGAACAATGGTTTGGGATATATATAGATATATAATACACACACACACACACACACACACACACACACACACACACACACAAATAATAATAATAAAATAATATTGTGTGTGTGTGTGTGTATGTATGTATGTATGTATGTATATATGTGTATATATATATATATATATATATACACACACACACACACACACATACACACACACACACACATACACACACACACACACACACACACACACACAGTAGGAGTGGAATACACTTGTTTATTTATTGTATTTCCCAGTACTCCATTTTGTATTTGTATCATTCCCACTAATAGACACAGCCTGTGATTTACTGCCTGGGTCCCACACGTTGGCAATCAGAGGCATTAAATATTTATAACCAGGAACGTATAAATCTTTAGGGTGTGCAAAAGTGAGCAATGTGACTGCTGCGTTCCTTCATGTAAGTGTTAACTTATTCCCCCACAGAACATGTTAATCTGATCTTGGAGGAGCAGTTACTTCACAATGCATTGTTTATTTTCTTTAACATGTCATATTAATTTATTTGTCCTTTGCAATTTCCTACAAGCTTTTGTCATATAAATCCAAGCTGACAAAAGGGAACAGCTGCTCCCATTTTGTACAATACTTCTTGGCTGAGAAGATTTCGGAGTGGATCAAAAATAAATAGTTTTAGTCTTCAAAAGATTTGACATTAAGCAATGAGAACAAAAAGCCCTTTAAATCATAAAGGCACAGAATGCACTGAGCAGCTACCAAAACACATGCATCCGCTACACAAGATTTCTAACCACAATAAGATTGGTGGGAGAGTGCTCTCTAGCTTGAAAGATACCTTCTGTTTCATATTAAGCTGAAAACCTAATAGATTTTAATAAAAATGGTGGGAGTGTTGTAAGAAGTTCGTATTTGTTCAATTCTAAAGTGCATTATTTTCAAATACGGTATTTGATACCACCTCAACCCAGATGATGTTATACACCAAAAGGTGCTTTTTAGACGTGTGTGTCATTTTGTGTGTACATTTTACAATTGATCATTTAACCACATATTTTTTCTGTCTATATTACAAGCTTTTATTAAGTGCAAATATATTTTATATAAACATTGACATTTTATTGTGTAATAAAAATTTTTTATTGAACATTAGTTTTCAAAGTTTACAAGTCATCAACAAATATTTTTTACATAAAATAATTGAAATAAGTCAAGCTTATAGCATTAAAATTCTATAATTACACATTCATTATTAAAAATAGATCCTATTTTTGTATATATAAGTAAATATATAGCTATTATTATTTATTATTATAATACAAGTTAGATGTGTAACAACAATATAATTGCCTCATAGTACGTACCATATATACCTATTAATTACAATACAAGTATTAATGTTTGGATGGGGAACCTCCACCCCTATCCATTATAGAATGAAAAAAATGTTTCCTGATGATTAATTCGAAGCTGAGCTGGATACATTAAAGCAAAACGTTAAGTAGTGGTCTGAAACAATGCAATCTGTGAAAGGCCAGCATGACAGAGATGGGCAAGATATCCTTGTCATCCTGTCTGTATGTTAATCAGCCAGTAAGTACATGGCGTGGCAGTGGGCTAGACCAGGGCTCGACAAACCCCGGGCGCCAGGTCGCCATGGCGACCTGGAAATGGAGCCTGGCGCCCGGGAGCCGTTGCCCTAATGTTCCCCTTGCCGCTGCCATCAGTCTTTTGCAGCGCGAGGGGACAGACAGCAAGCTCCGCCCCCTCGCGCAACACGTGTGTTAGTGTTCAGCCGAAAGAGCCATGAGGATCGGCTGCGGCACGAATGTTCCCCCTCCCCAGCAATGAGGTAAGGCAGCAGGGAGGGGGAACATTCGTGCCGCAGCCGATCTTCATGGCTCTTTCGGCTAAGTGCTGTGTTGTCAAGAGACGACACCCAGCACTCAGAAGTTAAGAAGGAAAAAAAAACTTATATGTTAGAGTTGTATATGTGAAGTGGGGGGGAGGGATGTATATGTGAAGTGTGGGGGGGAGATGTATATGTGAAGGGGGGGTATATATGTGAAGTGTGAAGGGGGGGTATATATGTGAAGGGGGGGTATATATGTGAAGGGGGGTATATATGTGAAGTGTGGGGGGGGGTGTATATGTGTGAAGTGTGGGGGGAGGTGTATATGTGAAGGGGGGAGGGATGTATATGTGAAGGGTGGGTATATATGTGAAGTGTGGGGGGGAGGTGTATATGTGATGGGGGGTATATATGTGTGAAGTGAAGGGGGGGAGGGATGTATATGTGAAGTGTGGGGGGGAGATGTATATGTGTGGGGGGAGGTGTATAAGTGTAGGGGGAGGTGTATATGTGAAGGGGGGGTATATATGTGTATATGTGAAGTGTGTGTATATGTGAAGTGGGTTGGTGTGTGGGGTGTATATGTGACGTGGGTTGGTGTGTGGGGGGTGTATATGTGACGTGGGTTGGTGTGTGTGGGGGGTGTATATGTGACGTGGGTTGGTGTGTGTGTGTGTGTGTGTGTTTATGAATTGCGTGATTGTCTGGCTCCTAAAAATTTTTGCTGGCTCCTAGAATAAAATTAAATTTGTCAAGCCCTGGGCTAGACATCAGCCATATAATGCCAGTCCCCACCAGTGTCATTTCCTCTTTGAACATTTTTAACTGAATCCCTCCCTCCCATCCCTCGTTTAGTGACATAGGGGTCCCTGAGGTCTGACCATAGTGTTGGGGTATGGCCAACCCCATTAGCAGTAGCTGGGTTAGCTATGTGATGGGCTCCCTAGGGCGCGGAAGCCCTGGGAGCAAAGCCGGACTACTGTGCTGAGAAAGGAATGCCAGTAACCTAGGAAATGGATTGCGCCTATGCCAGATCCTGGGGGACCCCATCCTAGTAAGCTAGGATGGTTTTTATGGTAACACGCTAATGCTCTGGTTTGGGTACTTATGTTATTAGTACCGGTTTTATAGTACTTGTCAGTGATACTGCAAGTTAGTATCCGTTTTGAATATTTGTCATTCCACGGTCAAGTTCTTTTACATATCTGAGAGAACTTGCGACGTTTTGACTGTTGCAGAGTAATCTTGGAAGACTAAGATTTTTTTTTTTCTGAATACAAGTTCTTTAGTCTTATGATAACCAGTAAGAACAGCTTTCTTGTCCGTAAAATTCCGGAGTCTAGCTATAACTGGTCTTGGGCATCCAGTCTTATCAGTAGTATCAGAACCAATTCGGTGTGCTCTTTCAATGAGAATCTGGTCATGTGGTTTGGATAATTTTTAAAGTTTCTGGTAACCATTGTTGTAATATATCTCTTACATTCGAAGGTGGAATTGTTTCTGCAATACCCAGGAATCTTAAGTGTTTACTTCTTCCTCTATTCTCTAGGTCCTCTAACTTTGTCTTGTAAATTTTTTTGATTATGTTACGTTGATTTTGACATTTTCTTTGAGTATTTTCTTCTGAAGTAGATTGTAATTTTTCTAATTCTGAGAATTTTGCTGAATTTTCAGTTGTTACCATGGACACTGCATTGATTTGCTGAATTTTCAGTTGTTACCATGCACACTGTATTGATTTGCTGAATTTTCAGTTGTTACCATGGACACTGCATTGATTTGCTGAATTTTCAGTTGTTACCATGGACACTGTATTGATTTGAATTCTGATAAATCAGCGTCCATTAATGGCATGAGTTCCAATGCTGTAACAGCTGCTAGGGTTTGAAAGGTTTCAGCTTGTTTCATTGTCATGGTAGTATTTTTTGGAGATGGTGGATTTGTTGTAGGTTGTTAATCTTTGGTTTTCTGTTTCGTATTTTTATCTTTGCCTTTCTTTGGCAGACTAGTTAACTGGTCAGTAGGTTTATTCATGATATTTCAGCTAGATCGGTGATGGTTAGGGTGGGGGTTCCAGCGAAAAATAATATTACATAAAATATGTAATACATGTGATCTTATTTAAAACCTTGTATGTTTTAGATTGTTATAATTAGGTTTGTAAAATGTTATCCAGCTATCTCATTTAACACAATATATATAATTTTATATTTATATATAATTGATTCCAATCTAATCTAAGTATGTACATAACTGATTACACACTAATCTATATACATAATTGATCAAAAACGAATCTATGAACACAATTGATTTTTTACAAATTGAAATCTATATACATAAGCAATCTTTTAGAGACAGAGTTGAATTGGTTAATATTGTGAAAGTAATCTGATAGAAGTTAATAAATAAAAACCCTAACCTTAACCTTTTTGTAAATCGAATTTTTATTTATTTTTCTAAAAAAGCATAGAAATGGGGGTGCGGGGTGGGGGGGAGGGGTATACAGAAAAAATAAGGGGGGGTCAGGGGGGAGTTCCGAGCAATAAAGCAATTCACCACTGGCACAGCAGGGTGGTCTCAGATTTCTCTTTTGCCACCCCAGTCTTTCAAAATAAACATACAATATAGTGCTTCCTGTCATTCCAATAAAAAGACAACACAATTCAGTATAAATGCATGAAAAAAATATCAGATACAGAGTAGAAAAATATCAGCCCCGGTACACAATCTATGGTAAATGCCCACAGAAGAAGTAAGTTAAAACGGCACAGACATAATTGATTTTTCGTAAGCTAGGTAATCCTATAAACAAATCGGAAGAAAAAGAATAAGAGGTTGTTGTGTTTTAGTTTTTCTTTTATATATAAATCATTTAAAAAATTGTATGTATTTATGTGTGTGTGTGTGTATGTGTATATATATATATATATATATATATATATATATATATTGCTTCAGAATTGTTTAACTAATTGTTTAATATGGATGTATGTATTTAAAATGGATGAGTATGTTAAAATTGCCGTTGCCTGTTAAAGACCTTACAAGGTTCAGTAGTGTTTTAGTTTCTTTTTGTTTGTGCTACCTTTTTCCTTTTTTTTATTTCACGTTGTGAAGGGGAGTCTGTTGAGTGGTGTTTGATACAGTTTAACAGGATCTGTTTGGATAGAATTGCCTTTTCAGTATTATAGGCACCGAGCTACACCCAGATACGTCTAACCATGTTGGCAGTTGCCCACGCCCCCTTAATAGATATAATACAAATATATCAAGATTCAGTGTATACTTTCATTTTATGTTTTTCTTCCTGTCATTTTTTTTAGAACCTCATAAACTATCAAATATTTGAAAATGAATACAATTTGGAGTTTAAAAACTAGAACTCCTTAGTGCGCTCCCACCATTTTTATCAAAATCTTTCAGATTTTCAGCTTAATATAAACCAGCAGGTGTGTTTCAAGCTGCTGATTGCTGCAGGGAATGAGCGTGTTCGGAATTTGCGCAATTATTAAATTGGTATATGTTTCTGGAGGCTCCTTGACTCTCTAAGCATTGTGTGTTTCTCTGTGTTGTGGCTTTGACTTTCTGGATGTTTGTGATTCCAAAGTGGGGTTGCCAGATCGGGATTTTTTTATTCTGAACATGCATAGATTTTACATGCCCAACAGAATTAGTGTCCAGAAGAAACCAGTTCATTCCACTGTCACCCCCTCCTTTAAGGATCTATGTCACCAAAACTTAAAAAGGATTCATGCACTGCATTAGCAGAACTGTAAACAAATCAAGATGCTGAGCAACAGACCTGCATATGCTCCAAAAGATTATTTTTAGAGGATTCCTCTGTAAAATATATATGACTTTCTCTGTTTCAGACACGTTGGCATGATCTCTTTCAAGATGTTGTGAATAATAAAGATTGTACAATGAATCTTTCAGGAGTGACTCTGTGTGATCTCCTTCATGGCAGCTCAAAGCCCCTGATTGGGAATGAGATTACATTTGTTTATTTATATTTATACAGCAGGTTGATTGATGATGACAGGATTATTTGTGTAGAGTTGGAATTATCACCAAATTTACTCTTAGGTGCTCATATCCCTCATTTTCTGTTTCCTTCCACGCAGACCCGATAGACATGCACTTATGCGAGAGCCCTTGGTTGTCTCTGCCATCACAGTCTTTCTCTCCCTTCTGCATTTGTGGATCTCTGGTATCTTTCTATCCAATTGTCTTGTATGCCTATCAAGCTCTGTACATTATCTGTCAGTGTATCTGTCCTTCCTGTTATTTATGTCTATCTTTGACGAAATGAGTGGACTGATGATGTTGCACCATTGGCCAATAAATAGTTTTTGAACCCCAGGCCGAAAGTTACCACCTCCCCTGAATTACAGTATGACACCACAGTTCAATGTATACTTTTAAACCATGTTGTTTGTAATGTCTTTTTCACGGTACTGCACCCGGTGTACTTAATACTCAATGGATTTGGAGTATTAATGTTGCTATGACTTCTGCCTTTCATGTGAAAAGTGGACGTCTCACGGTGGAGTCTATAAAGGTAGTAGCCTAACCACCAAACGTTTTAATCTGACAAGACAATTTTTGTCCTGAATCAAATTATTTTTGATCACAACTGTATTTTCAGGTTTACGCTCTTTCTCACAGCATAGTGTCATGTTAATCTCTAGTATTGCCTGGGGGTAGGTTTAAAAGCTACACATTATGACCACTGACCAGGTGGGAAGCCAGTGGAGGCAGTGTGATGCCTTGGGCAATGAAAAAAGTGAAGTCCTGCCATTCGTCTGGATGTTGCTTTAGGTACCACCTACCTAAGCATTTTTATAGAGGTTGTACACCCATTCATGGAAATGGTATTCGCTGATGGCATTGGCCTCTTTAAGCAGGACAAAGCGCCCTGCCACAAAGCAAAAATGGTTCAGGAATGGTTTGAGGAACACAATGAGTTAGAGCAGGGCTCGACAAACCCCGGGCGCCAGGTCGCCATGGCGACCAGGAAATCAGACCTGGCGCCCGGGTATCACCAGCTCTGCGTGGTGTCCTCGGCAATGGGATAGTTTTTTATTTTCTTGATTCCAGCAGCGGTGCGCGAGGGAGCAGAGTGAGTGCACCGGCTGCACAGAATTCCTGCTCCGCCCCTTCACGCACCGAAATAGTGCGCGTTTTTTTCATTCCCCCTGAAGAAGCCGTGTAGTATCCTGCGAAACGCGTTGAGGTGCAGGCAGACTCAGCCTCTGATGTTATTCCAGCCACCATCTCTGCTTGATTTACTCTTACCACCGTTTTGTGAGTTCTCCTTGTATTAGGGGCCCATATACATTTACTATATCTGGTCATACACATGTCTGTGTTTTTATTGTGTTTTTTAACAGGAATCATATTACAATTTTGAAGGATGTTATCACTCTTCATTGCAAAATATTTAATTTACGTATTCACTACTGTTGCGCCATTCTGCTTTAGTTCACCAGTGCCTGTCAAAGCAACTAAATAGAGCCAAACCAAACATCCTTACTGCATACCTCCCAACATTTTCTCCCTCAACACAGGATTTGGAATGGGAAAGTGTCAGCACTACTATCTGGTCACCATAGTTGATGATATTAGACGTAATCTGCCAAATGTGCACCTGCTCAGTGATATCATTCAGAAAGGGTTGCAACCTAGATGGTATTTTACTGTTAGACCAGTGAAAAAAGATCGATTTAGGCCCAATGTAAAGTTTATGCAGACAATAGCATGGCCAGTATTTATTTATTTATTTATTTTTTTAAGTTTCCAACCCTACATTCAGGACATAGCTCATCACATATGTACTCCTACAGAATAGTACTGTGCGTTGCCTGCCATGTAACACAATGTTGTACTTCTGTATGGTTACATAGTGATAGTGTATGACCTGTACTCTGATTGAGAGTACACCTAATATTCATGTGGTAACCATGTGTCTTCCGGAACACTCCAGAGTTTTAATTTTTATATTTATGAACTGGGACTGTTTTTGGTTTAAATAAATTAAATAGCACACAACCAGGCTCCAAAGAGTCTGTTTTCCATCATATATTTTATTGTTGGTATTCACATATTTGTTTTTTTTACTTATTTTTGCCACAGAATAGCACTTTTAACTTTTGCTTTGATTCACTGTATTTTGAACAAATAGAAAGTGGTTTATTACTTTTTTTTTTTATTTTTTACATTTTTATTGTGGTACATGATTCCTGCCAGATTATTTCTGGCAATGTTCAACTAGTGTACAGACGGGAAAGCCATTGTAGAGCCAAAATTACCTGTGTTCAAGCAAGATCAATACCTGAAGACAACCTAAGCCTAAAACTGCTATATGCATACTGCTTATATTAAAGACATAAACTGACTTGGCAACAGGTGTTTTTTTCTTTTTTTTTCCAATTGAGACCTGTTTTTAAGCAGGGTAATTCCTCTGTTGTTGTGTAGTCAGGTAAGAAGAACCATTCGGCATTGTGCCTATCCCATAGATACTTAAACTCCTTCACTGTATTAACATCTGTCGCTTCTGCTGGAAGGCTATTCCATGAAACCACTACCCTCTCAGTAATTCTTCCTGATATAACTTTTAAACCTTGGCTCCTCTAATTTAAGACTTTGTCCTCTTGTGTTATTTTATTTTTATTTTTAATACACTCGCCTTGTTTACTGTTTTACTTTATGTATTTAAATGTTTCTCTCATATCCCCCGTCTCATATTTCCTCCAAGCTATACATCTAGCTATCCATGAGCCAATTTCACAGCCCTTCTCGGAAATCCTTTCACAGGTAGTGGTCATCTGGCGTTTATATGAATGCACATTTCACTGTATTTTTCAGGATACAAATGCTATATCCATGTTTATACATTGTGCAAATACCAGTACTGGAAAAAATAATCACAAGACCTTGCAAACTCAAGAAAAGGCTGGATTATTTCTCTCAAGATAGGGTAGTTTTACCTCCTCGGATTATAAAGTAGATATACAAGTAGTTTTAAATTCAGTGTTTTGTGGTTGCATATAAGATATATATATATATATATATATATATATATATATATATATATTCTCTTATTTGCAACCACAAAACTGATTTTATTTATATATATAATTATAAAAAATGTATCCCCTAATTTGGCTAAAGGCAAGAAAATAACATATTCCAGTAGTCTGTAGATGGAGAAATCCCTAGGGTGATGAGAAATGGCCACAGGCCCAAAAATATTTGAAAGTGGTAACTGATGGGAAGGAAACATGCTGGGGTTAGTTTGACATTAGGATTTGTTTAGGATTATTGTGGTCTTAATGTAAATGTCTTCCTCAGTGGGAACAATAGTCATCATAGCCAGGCGCTGAGTTTGAAATTATTAGCCTTTTGTAAAATGTCACAGGTCATTGGGAGCAGTCATCTTCAATTTCAAAACTATATTTTGTTGGTGCTTTTAGTTGTCAGAAAGATGGAAATGAAAAATAACATCTGACTGATATGTAGCAAAGTATTGTGTGAGGACTCATTATATGGAAGCTTGTTAGCCAGAGGGGGAAACATGATCTTCAGTCAGTTTGTCAGGAAAACGCAGATTGTGACCCCTCTCTCCTTGTAATAACTGTACCTTTGCGCTCTATAGGTTCTATATGTTCACTGTAGTGTACTACAAACTCAGCTTAAAGTTTTATGTATTTGGGCCCTTTCCTTACAGATTACTCCAATTAATGATCTCCGAGTGTGAATTCATTTCTCTGCACCCCCACTTCATCTCATTTCTACAATCCTGCTTCCCATTATTTCTTCATGCCATATCCCACATCCTTCCATCTGTTTCCTCATCTTCTTTATCTCCTTTATTTCCTTGCGCCCCTGTATTACACCATTTTCTCTCTACTTCCAGTATTATTCAGGAATTTGGTATAGACCTGTGCCTGTGGAAAAGAGTGAATGAAAGAGGGGAGGTAAAGAAAGAGCAGCCAATATAAACACCAACTGGAGCTGTTCCCAGATCTCGAGGAGAGTACCACATTCTCTATTCTTCCAAGTGCTTACACCACATACTTTTCATTGTGTTTCATTCCCAGTATTATTGTCTATAACGGTGATTCCCAACCTGGGACAGGCTCATAGTCAAATTGGAAAATTAATTAAAGGGCAAGGAAAGAGAATAGAAGCCTTACGCAGTTAATAGAGGCTATTATGCATAAGTCACTGATGACTAAAAACCAATGGGTCTCGAAATACCAAGGGGAGCATGAAACCTTAATGAACACTAGAAGGGGTAAACTGTCCCAATTTTAGAGTGATAGTTCCGATTTGGGCACACTATCCCGCAGTCCCAATTTTCCTTGTCTGATTAACCGAAGAACAAATATTTTTGCGAAGGTGCAGTGGAGCTTTCATTATGACTCTTCATTCCAAAAATCCTATTATAGAGCAAAAACCATTCGCATAGGTGATCTATCTATAACCAGGGCCGACATCAGGGAGTGACAGGCGATGCACAAAAAAGTCAGAGCATCGGGGAGTGCGAGAGGCATCATGGTAGGATATCTATGCACATGTGAAGTGCACTAGACACCATGGAGTTGGATTACAAGGGTGGGTGCTGGCTGGGGTAAGTCTTGGGTGTGCAATGTGGGTGTTGGGGCATGTCCTGGTTATGCAATGAGGGCGCTGAGGCATATCTTGGGTGTGCAATGTGGGTGCTGGGTGTTGTGGATGGGGCAAGTCCTTGGTGTGCAATGTGGGTGATGGGACATGTCCTGTGCATGCTGGCTTGGGGTAAGTTCTGAGTTTGCAATATGGGTGCTATGGCATGTCATGGGTGCGCAAGGTCTATGGCAAAGGATGTTGGGGCGATAACGAAAAGAGAAATTGAGTGGGGGAGGTGGGGTCCCAGACCATTTTTTATTTCTTTTTGTAACCTCCCCCACAATTTCTGTCTGTAACAATCTTTTAGCACCATGCTGAAAACTAAAATATTCAAGACTGCAGAAAATTAGGCTAACTATATATGTATGTGGTACTCCACTTTAACTCTGCCTGATCTGTCGCTACCAAGTGCTAGTTGTTATTTAAAGTCAACATCGGTAACTTTTTACAGGAGAAGGAAACTAAGGTAGTAAAACTGCCTTCTTCAATTGAAAATGCAATATGTACTCCTCTTCCATTTTCAAGGCAATCTGTTTTCCATACAGATTTATTACATCGCTGGTGATCACTTGGTGTCATGCATTTTATTATGTTTTTTTTCCATCTATGTTATACTGTATTTGCTCGAATAAAAGACGACCCTGATTATAAGATGACCCCCCAAACTTAAAATATTCCTTTAGGGAAAAAAAACTAAAAGCCTGAATATAAGACTACCCTATAGGAAAAGATAACTTGTATATATTCACATGTAAATCGCTTTTTCATAGTTAATAAAAATTATGATTTTTGTATTTTCATTTCTTTTTTATGTGCCAATGCTGCCCCTACCCCCCAGACTTGCCCAATGCTGGCTCTCCCCCCTCTCTCCCCCCCAACGCTGCCTCTCTCTCCCCACACCCTTGAATCTCACTCCCCCCATTCTTGCCTCTCTCACCCCCTCCCTTTCCTCTTTCTCCCTCCTCCCTTGCCTCTTTCTCTCCCCCCTCCCTTGCCTGTTTCTCTCCCCTCTCCCTCCCCCCAATGTTGGTGACTAGTGGTGGCAGCCGGGGGATGTCTGCACGATACATGCGGACATCCTCCATGCTGCCCGACACTTCCGTCTATTATGCCCAAATCTCCCTGGTGGGCAGTGGGGGCAGTCGGAAGAAGTCTGCACGATACGCGCAGACATCAACAGCTGCTTGCGAGGGGGATCCAGGTCCCCTGCAGCTCTGCGGGGTCCTGGATCCCAGTCTTATAGTCTGACCTCGATTTGAGGTCAGACTATAAGACGACCTTGAATGTAAGAGCATCTGAAAAAAACCCTGTCTTATATTCAAGCAAATATTATTTTTGTTATCCTCTCTTCCTTTCTATTTACATTCTAACAAGAGGCTGAATTACGCTAAATGGATAAGGTGCCAAAGCATTCTCTGAGATCACCTAATGAACTGTGCTCTTTCAATGCTTCAGCGGATGCCTTGCACGCTCAATTACACTTCATCAACTTTCTAAACAGTGTGTAATTTGTGCACTGGTGTTAAATGTTTTGCTAAGATTTAATTAAGTTCTTCCAGTGCTCCACCCTCCTTAATTACCCAGGTTGCCTTTAGTCACGCATTCTTCTTTCTTTACCAAGAGTTATCCTGTCTGCACTTGCCTGTTAAGTGTGAGCTGCTAAACATCCTAACATTTCATTAGGAAAATGACAATGTTTTTGGTCCTCCCGCACAGGTAGAGTGCTGCTGTTTACTGGCTGTACCAAATCCATTCAGGAATTGACATTAAAGGGACTCTGTCTATCCTATCTAAATATTGCTCATAATGTGAATTTGGAGAATAAAAACCTGATGAAAAATGATCAATACATTGTGTTAACAGGACTGCTATTAAAGACTTAAAGGACAATTTTCTTTTTCCCAAAAATGTACTGAATTGAACTTATTTGTTGGGGGTGCGGGGACTTACTTTATTTTGCTCAGAGTCCCCAAAAAATAAATAAGTTCAATTAAGTTATTGTTTTAACTCCGTTTTATAAAAGTTTAGTTGTCCTTAGTAGAAAAACATTTTTACACGTCTGTGTAACACATTGTATAGATAATTTTTAATATTTTGTATCCTCTAGATTCACAGTATAAGTTTAGATTGTCGGAGTGTCTTTAACCCCTTTGTGACGATGGACGTGTCAGGCACGTCCTGCCGGGAACTCCGTTCCCAACAATGGACGTGCCTGGTACGTCCTGCGGTGAATCAAGCGGTTTTCGCGATCAACGATTTAATGGTGCTGGTATATTGCCCGATATCAAGGCAATAGCCAGCACCAAATTTTCTTTTCTCGGGCACCCACGATTGCCCCACAGAGCGATCATGGGAGCCATATTGACAAATTACATGCTCCGTCAATATGGCTATGCCCTCTGGAGGTCTGAGCTTCGGAAATGAAAGTAACTTCACTTCCATCGCTCTGAATATGCTGCTTGACTGCCCCTAGTGGTAGCTAAGCAGCATAGCAATGTAAACATTTTTAAATAAATATTTAATTAGTATAAAACTGGTTAAATAGTTAGATTAGCCTATAGGGTTAAAATTAAATAATTTTTAGCATAAGGGATAGGGTTAAAATTAAATTAAAATATATTAAGGGATAGCATAAGGGTTAGAGTTGGGGTTAAGTTTAGTGTTAGGGTTACATTTTGGGTTCGGGTTGGGGTCAAAAGTTCAATATAGGAAAGAAACACTATTTTTGTTTTTTGCCCCATAACGCGCAAAAACATACCGAAAAATATGGAAACATGCATATTTCTGAACTCGAGACAACATTTAGAAACTATTTAGACAGGGTCTTTTTTAATGATTGTATTTGTCTAAATTAAATTTTAGGTCAAAGTTTTTTTCATCATATTTTATGATTTTTTTTGTAGTACATTTTAAGAAATGATGAACATAATGGTATCTAATGAAAGCCCTTCTTATGACGATAAAAACAACATATAATTTGTGTAGGTACAGTATGTGAGAGGGAAGAAAATTGCAGCTAAACACAAACACCCCAGAAATGTCAAAACAGCCATTGTCACCAAGGGAAAGTCAAGGTAAAAATGTCTATTCATGCATCAAGGGACAAATGGCCAACATGCATATTGCTCTAATGCAGAACTTCTGGATATTATGCCTGCTTGAAAACACTGGAGAGTAGAATAAAAGGCTGAGGTTTCTGGAGACCATCGTTTGTAGTGATATTAACCAATTGGCTTTGTAGATATACTGGCCCTCTGGCCCTATAAGACTGATTGTAGTCTTAAAAATCAAATTTTATTGAAGGGTCCATTATCATACTAGAAATATTTTATGACCAAATGTGTACTTAACCTTGCGGAAAGCCCTACTCATTTGGGTGAAACTGATTTACTGGTTTCATGGGGTGAAAGGGGCTACTACATGTTCTCTCCCACCCTGGAGCTGAGTGATCTATGAATAGTTTGATACTATGGAATGTCAGTTTTCTGTAGGAGGGGGCACTAGTTTAATTTGGCTTAGTACAGGCCATGTATACAGTGTGCCACAGCTGATTGAGCTGTAAGGTCTGGTCTCTGAATAAACATTTCAAAGTGAAGATGCAGTGAAAGATTGATTTCACCATTCTGTGGTGCCACTTCATAGCCAGTCCTCATTGTACATGAAAGGTCTCTGAAATCATTAGAGAATTTGATCCCATCACAGTCTTGCTAGTGTAAGAAGAGATTAACTCTTGTTAGTAAAGATTGTTAATCCTGTATCGGATGATGCTCATGCCATTTGTGCTTTACACACAAATGTGTTTTGCACACCCTTTATTCCCTAGCTAGAGAGTTTTGGTCGGACATCTCATCCTCTCACTGTTCCTCTACATTCTGTCATAGGAAATGGACAATAGAAAGCAGCCATGTCATTGCACTTGGTGACTTCATTGTAATTTGCCTGATATATCCTTATTCTTCTGAGCTTCAGAGGCTTGCTCCATTATGCTGTGTGAACATTACAGTCTGTATACAGTGGGTGCTTGGAAAAATAAGCTGTTACCTCAGTAAATATTTCTCTGTTCACAATGCCAGCACTGCCTTACAGGGTATACTTTTACAAATCTCATCCCTCATCATTGTGTGCTTTGTGATTCCAATCAGATGATTGGTATTCTGAAGTGCAAGTAAGGAATTAGTGTTTTTGTAACCCTGTCCATAAGATTTTGTCCTGGAGCAAGCTGAATAACATGAAATAAATGCAATACTTCTGTTCTTTGAAGCTGCACTGAAGACAGCGATTGGTTGGCAGAAGTTCATAGGATTAATTTGTGTGTGTGGCAAAAAGATTGGTAAAAGATATGGCATTTGAGATTCAGAGTTGCACTGTGATCAATTTGCTCTCTTTCACACACCCTTACAGTAGGGCAGACTAAACCATGTACCTTTCTAGCATTTAGTAATTATAAAGAATTGACCGTGAGGAATATGTGCATATCTATATGATTAAGTTATTAGAGATTGCAAAGCACAAGCAGAAGAAAATAAAATGTTTTCTTTTAGATACATACATGAAAAAGGAAAGTATAACGAGGATTAGTGTGATTTTAAAAAGGAGTAAGATGTGTAGATGATAAAGTTCTAGCTCACCACCTCAATGAATATTATTGTTTTATTTTTACAGTTGAAAAATTAAGGAAATGGACCTCCAGTTAGGAAAAAAGTGTAAACAGTCATAACCCATATACTGATTTGTCTTTTACCTTAAAACAGGCCTCGACAACCCGGGTGCCAGGTCGCCAGGGCATTAGACCTGGCACCCGGGTATTGGCACTCTTTACTTGGCGTCCCCTCACCTCTGGGACCCATGGGGGTTTTATTGTTCTTGTGCGCAGTGTGAGGGGGCAATATGTGCCGTTTTGCACACACTGCCAGCTCCGCCCCCTTGCGCATCGTGCTTCAAAGTCTGAGTGCCGGGTGTCACATGACATCCGTGTCACATGACATCCCAGCGCTCAGCAGGATGGAATGGAACGATAGTCTGTGCCTGGCAGACCAAGATTAAATGGAAGTGATCCCCTCCCCTGCAGTCAAGCAAAGCAGCAGGGATGAGGACACTTTGAAACACAGACCTTTCATTTTATTTTTTTTAAACAAAACAAAAAACGCTGACTTGTCGTGGTCTGTATGTCAATGTGTCTGTCTCTGTTTGTCTGTGTATGTCTTTTTGACTCTGTTCCTGTCTGTCTATGTGATAGACAGCTCCACTTACATACACAGAAAATCACAGGCAGTCACAGAGACAGTTTCACTTACATACACAGTAAATCACATGCAATGTGACTGTCTGTGATTTTCTGTGTATGCAAGTGGAACTGTCTCTGTGACTGTGATTTTCTGTGTATGCACATACTCACACACACACACGTACAGTTGTGGTAACTGACATTTAATGTGGATTAATGCAAAATAATAATATATTTTGCATTTATCAACATTAAATGTCCATTACCACAACTCCAGTGGCCAGTGTGCAGGTGCATACACTACATCCCCATAGTCAATGATTGGCATTAGCATTTATTGTACTATTTTGTTTTCTTACTGTGGGGCCGAGGCAGGATTTATTCCTGTACAGGGCACATAGTTTTGGATAAAGTTTTGATGAGAGTTTTTCAATGTGGGGGCCAAAAGATAGATTGGGGTCTTACCACGCACCTAGATGTTTGAAATAGGTGACAGTAGTCAGTGGCCTATTTGAGTTTGGATGGGAATTTTGTCTTTGATGTAATTTAGGTACTGTTCCAAAGAGCATTGTGACAGTTTTGTCGGTGTTTAGGAAAAGTTTATGTGATCCACTTTATGTGATCCATTTTTTGTGATATGGTCTTGGCGCACAGCCTAAAGTTGTGGTAGATTTGGTTTGCAAGCGTAGATTATAGTGTCGTCTGCGTACATGTGTACATTTGAGGCAGACGTTGGGTAGATATTTTATGAATTTATGAATAGTAGGGGGCAGAGTAAAGATCCTTGGGGTACACTAAAAGTGACTAGGAACAAATAAAAATAAAAGGTTCAAATACAGAATGCTGAGACTTTTTGCCACAATAGACAAAGCTGATATTTTGCCACACTTTACTGATCCTGCCTTCAGGAACGTACCACACAGAGTACCCAGGAGCCAAATTGTATTCACAGGACCTGCCCAGAACCCAGACAGCATTCATAGGGCCACCCAGCACCCAGATAGCATGCGCAGGACTTGCTCCAGTACCCAGATAGCACGCGCAGGAATATAAATCCCATGAAGCAGGCAGCTGCTGCCCCCAAGAGCCTATGACGAATGCTTTTGTATTGTTAGTGCTTATCTGTCAAGCTCAAAGCATTCAGTTTATTGATATGTCTTAAATAGGTTTGTTCACACGGGATGCTGCAAACTCGTAATAACGAGTACTTGTAATAACATACTGTATTCCCCACCGTTAACCACTGTCTTGTAAGCTTTAATTTGTTAGAGTGCCAGTCAGTTGCTGTTGAGCTAACCATATATTGGGTACAAAACGTTATCACATGCAGAAATGCAGGGAACTATATTCTAAAATATAGTTTCTTTAGCATTATAGTTATAGTTTAGCATTATAGTTGTGTGAGAATATCGTTTTCCATTTGACACTTGCCCAAAATATTAATGTAATTTCAAACTACTTTCAAATGCGTGTTTTACATTTTGAATTGCTTAAAATATAAAATACAGCTAGATGAAATTGTGAAATTTCAGCAGTTTGTAAGAAGCCAGGACTGCCCACATTAGCTGAGTAATTGTAATTAGTTTTTTGCTGCAGGAACCAATGAGAAGAATTACATTCAAATTAATGGAATATCCTGTCTCTCTAGTAATGTCATCAGACAATGTGTTGCACTATTAAGATATCCTACTGTGTACAATAGCAAGGTCACTTAGAGTCGACATAATGTAGTCAATTGGAGGAGCACAGGAAGTGACTAAATGAAACAAAACTTTATATCCTCAGTGTTTATATAATCAATGCTGCCGCACCTGCAGTAAACATACAGAGCAATCACCGGAGAGGGCTTGAGTCAAATATTAAAAATGTGATTTATGCAGAATGCCTGCATCATATCACACTGGAAAAAAGCCTGTGCACTATACAAGCAGTAATCTTCATCTTGAGTTTGGGGAATAGGCTGTCCCTTTTAAAGTTCAAGAGCAAAATCTTGTTGCATGTTTATTATTCTGGAAAAAATAATGTGACAGATGTGCATAAAACACAAAGTGCAACAGTAACAATAAATAACACAATACTTGCTGTATCGCACTGAAACAGTCTATTGTAGCACTCTCCAAACTGCTTACAATCAACAAACAAAAATAACAGAAAGCCGCAGAATCATTTAAACCTTAAAAATATGTAAATACCCTTTCTGTTATTTTTGTTTATTATTCTGCAAAGATTTTAAACTGTTATTGGTGAACTAGACTGGTTAGTTGGCCAACGCATTCATAATATCATCCAATATAGCTGATTAGACTGTTGACCATAATAAAAGTGAGAACTAGATCTGAAAAGGTTTTGACATTCTGACAAGTTCCTCTCTTTTAGCGGTGAGAGACCATTGTTCTTCTATATGTATAATCAATAGAGGGTGTCACTTCACTAGCTGAGAGAGAAGGTCGGCACTTGTCAGACCCCGTCACTCTGATTTGGCAGAACATGTGCTGATCCTGTTACAATGCGCCTACAGGCAGATCAACTCTTCCTTTAGTATCTCTTAGTACTAAACTATTGCCTTTGACTGAAAAGTAAAAAAAAAATAAAAAAAATACTTTGACTATTTTGTGGTCCTGTCCCTTTAATTATAAGTAGATTTAGTTTTTATTTTTCTACCAAGACTGCATTCTTGAATTAAGGCTGGGGATCTTTTGTTGTTGTTCCTCCATTTCTTCTCTGGTTGTTTATTGGTAATTTTTGCGACTTCTGGGTGACTTGTAACTAACTTCCTGTTACTGCAGCCACCAGCATTTGGAACAGACTTGGCTGGATGTGGATCCGAGGGAATATGGCCCACCAGTGAGCAATGATTTATTTCAATGCAACATCAGCTTTCCAATATATAACTATAATATCCAAATGTAGAGTGCAGTGCAGTGTGTTGCTTGGTTTACAATAAATATATCATTATGTACAGCTGAATACAAGGTCTACTGCAGTTTATGGCAGGTCTCATTTTACCAGAAAATACATTTTCAAACCTTAAAAGTTGGCATTAGAATACTAGCCACTTGGGATAACTGTGCTATGTGTTATGAATAGATTCCTCCTTTGAGCGAAGGCTGTAAACCATTGTGACTTCTACGTAAACATTGAAAAGAGAAAAGACGTTCATGTACAAACGGATTTTAATGACAGAACAACAAATGAAACAAAGCATTGTAGATATCCTGGGACTGCAGCATTTTTGGGCCCCTTACTTTCGCCCCCACAGTCCGGCTTTTTCACCATTGGCTGACATGATGATTACCAGCAACATTCGAGTACTGTCTGAAAACATTTTGAAATCTACATTTAAATGTTTTTAGCATTGTCCTTGTATATTTTACATTTCCAAGGGAATCCATGTTGTGAACATCTGCTCCAAACAATTTAATTTAAAACCGTGAACAGCTTACTTGGCGCAGACGGCAAAGTGAGTTATCCGATATATGTCAAACATGGTTTTAATTATCAGTCCTCCTAGTAACAATGCATAGAGTATTGAGAGTCTGTCCAAATCCCCACTAACTCTAAGTTGTGCTTAGTAACCATGTTTGCAATGGGCTGAAAAATGATGCATAGGAAGCTTGTTGCTTTAAAGGGGACCCTCATTTAGGAGCAGTCTTACAGATGTTCCCAATATACAGAGATTCCCAGACATGGGTCATAGTGAGCCGTTGAAACATGCTCTTTTGATTTTAGTTCAGGTAACACGTGAAATGTAATCCTTTGTCTTAATACAAACTGGTCTCCTGTGAGTGAAGCTTGTGCCCCAAGGTGCATGGGTGGGAAGTACGTCAGGATCATTTTAAATGGGGGCACATTCTTCTCTGAACAGAAACTATCCTGAATGATGAGGTGTTTTTTTTTTTTTTGTTAATAAACGTGGAAGGAATTAAATTATCTCAGTGTAGTGTGTAAACTATGTGCATTTTATATATTTCAGGTGGAGCCGAAACGTTGATGTATATGACGCTTGTTATATAATATAGATTTTTGTTCTACTTTTCTAAAGCCTATGAGTGCGTGTCTCTTTCTTGTTTTTGGACATATAATATATATATATGTGTGTGTGTGTGTGTGTGTATGTGTGTGTGTTTAGCTATACATTGTATGGGGACAAGCAGGGTGGATATGATTTTAAATCACAGTCAGTAAGACTTGATATGAATCATGATTTTTAAATGTAAACATTTTATTTTGCTGGTAGTTATATTACGGTATTTAATATTTGCAACAAGATAATTTCATATTTGGAATAACCTGTCAGGTTAGTAAAACATCTAATTCAGAACTGATTATAGTTTAATAGGTTAATCATGCATATTTGGAGAACTTCTTAAATTGTTTTATTTAACTAAAACATTATAAAGTATACATATTCTTGTATTTGCTAAAATGTCCATTTTTTTTTTAAATTTACTGGTATTGTGTGAAGGTAATGTGTTCTTTGTTTGTACATAGATTTGCAGGACAGTACTGGGATTAGGGTATTTTCCTGAAATTTGTTTATTTTATACCATTTTTACTGAGAACAAGTGCATGTTATCTCAGCTTGGATAACTTGGATTAATCTAATTGGTTTACCAAAAATGTAAATATTGCATGAATATATAGCCTCATGCTGCATAACTAAGTCTATTTCATAAGATACATATAATGGACCTTAAATGATAATCTTGTGCTTTTGAGAAAATCAGAGTAAAAGACATGAAGCCATGTTACTACAAAAGTTTGGTCACTCGTTAGATTCTTGAAAATGGTTCTTGATTGATCACGCCCATGCTTACTCATCATTGTGTTCTTTATCACTCTAATGAGAACCTGTGTTCTTTTATTCACAGGAGAACAGTGCCATATGGACTTTCCAATTACCGAGGAAAAAGGTCGGTGGAGACAAACCATGTCGGCTTACAGCCCCTGTCTCGGTGTTCGTGTGAAGATGCTGGTGATGAGCATTGTGCCACTTTCTGCAGCCGGAGGTGTGTAGCATTTTCATTATGTTATTTATAAAGTGCTGTGTTGAACAATGGTCTAAACAAACCATACAATGAATAGGCAAAGTGATAAAGTAAACAAAGGGTCAGGAGGGACCAAATGGGCTTACTGTCTAGTATGAGTTTATGGTGGACCAGTCTTGAATATCTAAAGAGAAGAAGGTAATGAGTTATACACAAGGAAAGGATGATAAAGAACAAGAGGCAGAAGTCCATTGACCTCTCCTTCTGGTAAAAGAAAAAAAGCACACTATAAATGTAAAACTATTTTTGAATAAAAAAAAAAAAAGTCGTGTGATAATATAGGTATAATACAAAAAAGTGATAGGCAGGGATCAGTAGGAAGCACAGCTGCAATGTGAAGAAAATATTAAGATAGAAGGTGAAAAGTGGCCTGAAAGTACGTTGCTATCAAAGTATGCACAGAGACCTTTCAATGAATCTAACACAGTGTAGTCAACATTACAACATCAAATAATGCACAAACACACTCAGCACTATAAAATGCTTTTGGTGGTGATGGTTATATGCTTCATACAATTTGTAGGAAGGTGGATAAAGAGCCTGCCAGTGAAGGAAAAACGCAGAATTTCTCTCTTCCAAATCAATCTGAGATAACAGTAATAATCAGCACGCCATCCAAAGAAAGCAATCCGCTTGTTCTCCTCTTGCTCCGGTGGGTGATAGGCTGCCCCACCTTCTGATGTAAGGAAGGAGGAGAGCGGAAATAGTGTAATAATGTTTACAAAACTTTATTGGCAATGAACAATAAAAAAACATGTGGAAGCGGTGAATCCGCTAGGCAACCAAGTCAGAGGAGTAGTGCTGCCACTACTATACTTCATGACCCTGTTTTAAATTTGAGTTACAATTGATTCCCACTGCTAGCTCTCTATTTATTCCACTCTCCTTCTGGTAGACAACAATCCAGGCCCTCTCCTTTCATGCGCCTATATAATTTACCCTGGAAGTGGGATCTAGACAGCAGGATACATCCTAATCTAATGGAGAAGCCAATGTGATAAACCATGACTAATGGAAGCTGAATTCCAGGAGCTGCATAAGGAAAATGTTATCCCTTTTTCCTGAGGCGGTATACTCAAGTGTATGAGGAAAGGCAGGAAAGTGGGAGGCCTTCCAAGGTGGGTATTTCATTAGACTAGACAGAGATATTGGAGGCGATGTATGCAGGTGGAAAAATAAGTGTCCCTCTTTGGCCATTTGACCATATTCTATAACAATTGAGCATTCTTGGAATAAGTAGGATGAAAGGAATCTTCAAAAAAGGAAAACTCATCCACCATTACTATAAAGTGGCAAATCATGTTAGTGTAGGAGCTTTCTACCTACTTGTGCATGCAAACTATTTTTCATTAAAGAACAACTAAACTTCTTTTACACTTGTGCTAACAGCACAGAAGCACTAGTATAAGGATAAACTGCCATGTGCTTTTGCCAGTTTATACTCTGATCAGCAGCCTGAAAAAGAAAGCTAACCTAAAGAGGCTGGCAAGAAAAATGATCACAGTCTAAACCCCGCCAGGTAAGCTCCACAATACTCATCAAAGCAATTGAGATGTTTGAAATCAACCACAAAGACTGGAGGTTAGGTGACTGCGGTCAGTGTTTAATCCACCGTGATGCTGTTTGTTTGTAGACTTTGGGAACTATTCACTAAAAATGAAGTTCAGGGAAGTTGTGGTGACTTGAGGTGAGATCTATTGTAACCTTTAAAAAGAAACCAGTATTTATTTAATATAAATGTTTAATTTTATCCGATAATAAACTGTGGACTACCATTGTCCTCTGAGTTCGCTTTAACCTCCTTTTGTTGGTATAAGTGACTGCAAAATAATTATTTTTGTACTTTTGTCGATTGTTCCTAGTTCTAGATCTTCACAAAGGGAATGGAGAAACCGCCAATTAAGGAGACTGAGGGATGTGCAGTAGCCAGACTGCCTGAAGCTTGGAGCCTACAGCACAGAGGTGAGAATTTCATGATGAATAGAGTCTGATTTGGAGGTCGCGTGAGCATTCTTCTAAAAAAAAAAAAGCAACCAGCATATACACTATAGTCACTCCCAGGTTTGAACATGTTAATCTGGTCACCTGAGGCCACTGACTTCTAACAACTCAAGTTGAAATGATATCCAGTAGATGCCATTGTGTGTACTTTTATCTAACCAACATTTTACCAAGTCAGTTTCTGGTATTACCTGTATTCTTATTTGACCAATTGATTCAAATATAATGATTTATAAGATTAGAAATATACACATTCATGGTTTTATAAACTTGTTTATAGCTATTGTAACTTGCTAGAAAAGGAAATGACAGATCACAGTCTTCAATTTGTAACTTTTATTCATATAAAATATAATATAGTGCAGCACAGCACATGAAACAGTGGGTGGTCAGAGAAATAATATAGAAATCAAAAGCGTATTTATAACCTGTAAACCCTTATGTTTAAATTAAAAATTGCATCATGTGTAAATAGAAATAATACAAATTAGTACCTAATTGAGTTTTCTTTGCTCTGTATGGCTCTACCTGGCTGACACATAGTTCAGAATCTTGTCAGATTGGCCTGTTCTTCCTTTTTCTGACCGAAGATACTGAACATATGTGAGCCCCCGAACAAAGGTAAAGGGAACAAAGAAGGCTCAATAAAATACTTGTATTCCTTCATTAAAACATTTCCAATTAAATTGTAAATAATGGCTGCCTTTTCTACCACAGTCCTATAAAAAGCAATGTGCAGACATGTTGACCACATTCAACATGCCACCTAGTTTATAAACGCTCCATATTCCATCATATTATGTGATGTATACTTAGATAAGATGATTAAAGATTACATTTCTGATGTCTGGAATAAATAAAATGGTCTCCAAAAAGAAAGGGAGTTCAGGCAAAAGCTTAGTTTGGTTAAATCTGAAATGTATATGGAAAGGATTCTTGGGTGTCTGTGAGTATATTTTTTATCTACTGAATGTTAGGTGTGACTATTTTAAGGAATTCAAGACTTGGTGACCATTTTTAATTGTTCTTGAACACTACCACATGAGCTTGGTTTCCCAGTACTTCAAGAATGTTATTGATATGATATCGGCTATAAAACCTAGTTTTCAGAGAATACACTCCAAACTTTTGATTGGGGTAATACATTTGGACACCTCTGGGGCTTGTACTATGATTATGAATCTTAATTGTTTGTATTTTACGTGCATTTATTAACAAAAGGTAATGCTAAAGATCTGAACGTGCAAACGAGAAAAATGAAAGTGCAAAGTGTAATACATACAATGAAAGAACCAAATGCTAATCAGACTAATTATAGAATGTGTCAGTGGATCAGAACCATTCGGTCCATCTTTAATCTTCCCAAATTCTTAATTGTTTTAGAGATTCTATAGGTGATTGTATAGGTAATTTTAGATCTGAGTAAGTTGTCTCTTCTCTCCCACTGCATTGTGATTTCACTCTTGTGTTTATTTTCCTAGGTTGGAAGATGTCGTTTTGGACAAATGAGTTAAGAGATACTCGTGATTAATGAGGGCGAATGGATGTTGTAGGCTGACACTCTGACAATGGACATAGCAGCCCTGTTGAGCATCAAACACTTTGATGAAGGCTTGTGACTTTAAGCATGTTGATATTGTAAAAACCTGTCCTTACCTCACACATAGTGAATGGGAGAGAAGAGATAAACCCCTCATCACATACGGAAGAAAGGATCTTATCCACATAAAACAGGAGTCAACTTCTGCAAAACCAATCATAGAATCTGAATATAATCCCATCTGTTCTAGAAAAGAGTGGGTTAATGCTTAAATTCTATGCAAAATACCTGTATATCCATTATGTGTCATGTACATAGTCAAATATAATAATCATAAATTATACCTGTAACTATTGCTGGACTCTGACATGAAAGAAAAGTGACCATGTATCACACTCACCTAACCTCTCTCCTCAACTCGAAAAAACATGCCATTGTCACGCTGCTAACATTAGAAAACTGGAGAATTGGACTAAGGGAGAGCTTATGGTCTGCTGTGTATGTGCTTAATAAAAAATATTGCTATAAGACTGAGATGCTGGATGCCACATTGACTTCCTAAGGAGGGTTTCCATTGGGTATGGATCGTAACAAGAAGAGCCACATGTCTATATTTTTAACACAGAAACGAGTTAAGGATGTTAAATGAGACCTGAAAAACCCTTATCCAGCATATTCAATTTTAAAATACTTGGCACAGTCTGAATCCTATATTAAAAAGTGTAGTGTAATCAATTACTCTGGAAATATGCCTAAAAGTGTTCAGCATCCATTTCCACTGGAAAAAGTCCACATCTCTGTTGGATCATTGTCTGCAGCATTGTTCTGAATAAAGGGTTTAATATTCTAATACTTTTTTTTACTTCAAAAAATTCCAATTTAAGCTGCAAAGTATAACATGTTTTGTAGACATTAAAGATTATTTTAAGGTTCATGTTTGTCTTGTGAAAGGGATAAACCTACTTAAAATGTATAAATAATCTAAAGTAAGGAACAAACTCTTTTCAGGGCAGTCCAGTAAAGTATTGTTAACCAGAGAAAGGAATAAGTAAGTAGGACAAAAGGTATGTAGAGAAAAATGTATTACTATGGTCTGCATTCAGAACAATTTATTTTTTCTTCACTTTTGTATCAATGAATGTATTTCAGAGACCTTCTACTCTATATTATTAGATTGTTATTAACACTATGGTCTGGCTCTTGGTGGGAATGTGTTCTATTACATATTTCCTCGTTTAGTTCTAAGACCTTAATATAAATACTGTGACGTACGTCTGGCCCTTGTATTTTGAAATCTATTGGTTGTGTATAGTGGGCGTGTCTTCAAAGAATAACGTTTTTATTTTTTTCTGCAGTTTAAATATACATTTGAACACTGCACATTTGCATTGGGTTAATATGCTTAAAATATAGCTTGCCAATTTAAGTATTTATTAAGTTTCACGAAGCATAGTTTGAAAGTATTATTTTATAGTATCTATGATACATCACTTACTATTTCCCAACACTTGGAAGGACAGACTCTCTCACTTAGATTTTAGCTGTTAATTTTCTGCTTGAATGTTAAATACACCAGATGTGTATTGCAAATTGATATGCATGACTTTGTTCAGAAATTAAAACATTTATAAATCAACACCACACAAACATTATTAACATATTTTTTGTTGTTGTTGTCAAAAAAATTAGTGATAATTGTCCAAGACAATTTGTAATTCACATATTGCTAAAAAAAAAAAAAAACCTAGAAATTATAACCAGGAGGCAGGCTCCTGAAGTATGAAATACTTTGGAGTGTGGTTTTCAGAGAGCTTAATTAGATACAGGTTGAGTATCAATTATCCGAAAAGCTTGCTTAACTGATTCTTTTCACTAATAAGAAACTCATGAAATGCAGTAGTATCATGCCAAATACTGTATTGAGCAAACAGTTCCCTTTTACTGTGATAGAACTATGATGTGAGGCATCTTTGGGAACCTGCTATCAGTGTTTCAGGCCTAGACACATACCATTGTTTTACCTTTTGTGGACGTGCTTGCATTGGGGGATCTGGGCATGCTTGGAAAAGCTATATTTCGGCTTAAGGGGGCTTGACACTGAATAAACTATTGTGTGCTTGCATTCTGGTTTTGAAGATTTGCAACTTATGGTGAAAATCCGAACACATGTTTTGATTATAGATCATTTTTGAATAAGGGATACACAACCTGTATATAAATTCTGGAAACAAAACAAAAAATCATGATTTGAAGAAATTTGGTAACTTTTGTGGCCAAATATTTACACATATTTATTGAAAATAGCCTCTAAAAATCCTTTTATTTTGTCTTCTCCCCAGAAGCACTGCCTAGAGCATCATTGCTAGCTTTATTAAATCTTAATATTGAAATGTATGGATATTCAATTATATTATTCAGCTGATTGTAACTGGTCTTAGGTCATATGGTTTTATTTTAAAGATAAGACATGTATATGGTGGCATTATGTAGTTTCATTACTCTGGATATCCCTCCTATCTGTGAGAATATTTTATTCCCCTTGTTTCATTATAGACTGTCACTGTATTCAACACTGAAAAAATACAATGGTCATGTTTTTAAATGCTTTAAATAGATTTTTGTTCTCGTAAGATAGAATAAGATAATTAGTAGGACTCCGCTAATAAAAGGTATATTCTAGATTCAAGATAACCAATTATAGCAAGACTATAAATAATTCCTGTTGTGACACTTACTTATACTCCTTTTATCTTCAGGTATATTCTTTGTACAGTTAGAAATGTATATTATTTATTGGGAAAAAACACTTTAAATACTGTCTTTTTTATAATAATGATTTTTCTTTTCTATTAAATTGGCTTTTTGTTATGAACCCATAGCTTGCTGATTCCTGTTTATTTGTTCTTAGACCTAACACTACTCCCTTCACTGTCTGGCTTATGTCCAAGGGTTCCATCAACATGTTAAGGTAGTTTTGTACCTGGAGGTCATTTCTATATAGTGCTGCACACATGCTAACAGAAAAACCAGATGCAAGGAAGGTGAAAATAAAATGGTCGTGGGGCGTAATTAAAACTAGTGATGAGGGAGATGTGGACCGAGAATAGTTGAAACAAGGCTGGGGAAGGACCATTTAGAAGGAGCATTAGGATGGAGGCAGATTTTTTTCCCCAACCTTTGGCACCTCAGTTTCTCCAAAAACAACAAAATGCTCCATCTTGCTACATTAAGCACAGGGATAAATAAACATGGGCTATGGTTGGCTGTAAACATTTGCTGTCAGAGTGGCATAGGGTTGTGGTTTGCAGCAGAAGGGTTACCGTGGATTAACCATCACTGCTCCAGCCTTATTTCACCCCCTTGATGATGGCTCACCTTTTTAACTGCACCTGATGTGGTCTGTAGGCCAACCATCGGGAAAGCTATAGCTTACAGTTTCAAAATGTTTGCCAAGATTATCAGTCAGCAACCTAGCTGGATAAGTTTCATGTGATAATTAGCTACTCTATGCTCTACTCATGCTTAGGATAATGGGAATTGTAGTCTACAGTAACATAACTTTGTTCCAATCATGCTATTCAATGAAAACATTGTGGGCATTTTAGAATATTGTTAAAAATTAGCACTGCAACTGCTATTCTCTAATTCCCATGATGCAAGCATATGACTTTTAGTTACAGTATCCACAGTCTACAATCCTCAAGATGTCCAACCAGACAGACTAACAGGCTCAACACCATGCACACCATAAACTGGATAACATTAGAAATTCAATCAACCTAAACACTGCTTACACTATGAATGTAGAGCATAAAAAATGATCTATGCATTGTGCATAAAATAAGTTAGAAGGGGAGCATGAGAAGCTTATTGGATGTTAAAACCCATCAAAGCTAAACTAATGACTATAGTTGTATGCATCATTGGTGGTTATCATTGGTCCTAGCGGCAGCTGAAATCGTGACCAATCACTCCTGAGGGGGAAAGGAAGGAAAATAACATATGTCTGCAGCAGACGGATCTTTTTATCATGTAGCTGTGAGGTTCTGATGGATGGCTGCTCTTCCTCATAAAACAAGAAGCAGCTTATCAATAGAATGCATCGGCCACTGGAAGGATATCAAGATACAACTGTTTTGAATGGGGTTTTCTTGTAATACGCCACATCAGGAGACAATAAAACATTTGTAATTTCATTAGAAATAGGGATTCTTCTAATGCAACCAAATCCTTTTTGTTGATACAGCCGGATATGAATTTTCAGAAATTTCATACTAAAAATAACATTTTAAAGATGCTCCCACTGTACTGTTTGCTTGTTCAGTCTCATAATCGTCCAGCACAGCGGTTAGTATAATCTTCATAAACATTAAGGACACAATGTACGGGGCAGGATCTTCCAAGAGCATTGCTGCCCCATGGTATTAAAGCGACATCTGCAAACCCATTGTTTTACAATTCTCATTTATTTCTGAATATTTTTACATATTTATTCAATATTGTTATTTACAGTTAAAACAGGAAATTCAAAACATTTATATATAACATGACAGTAATATATTAAAGTGACTACATTAAGCATCATGTTGTCCTCAAGGAATATAGGGGGTTATATGTAAAGTGTTGGGAAGTAAATCTAAAGAAGCCGTAGCCTTTCGTTATGTATAACAGTGATTGCTGAATGCACGTTTTTTGTTTTATTATTCATGCCAACACTTTAGAGTGCGCGGGGAAGGACCCGTTTTTGGCTGAGATTATCCAACACTAATTAGTCCTGATTCTTTATCAGCACGCACCCCAGAAGTGTGCCGGAGCTGTCGGGAATCTGCTTTATAGAGTGGTGCATATGCAGATATGGCCAGGACTTGTTTAAAAATAACCCCCATAGTCTAACATCACTATTGCGATGAGTTAAAAAAAAAAAAAAGTCTGTGGATTCATCAAATACATCTTTAGGATTTTTTTGCAGTAGTCCATTTTGTGCGTCTCACACATTATTTATTTTCACTTTAATAAAACATTTTGGAGATTGTTGTAAGTGACTATAAAGAAAATGACACTATACGTTCAGCAGTGGTAACGACGACCAGTCTTTTTCCTGAGTCTTCGCTGATTCCCATGTTTGGTAAAAGGTCACATTTGATTTTACGAATATCTTAAATATCGCTGCCAGTGATGAATTTACAGTTCTGTCTCCGGGTCACTACAAAGTAAGTACTCTCTCATGGGAATGTTTGTTGCTTGTTTTGGAATTGTTTGAGACGTTCTTGGGATCCAGCTGCCACAGAATAAAATAACTATAATATTTCTGTGACAGATGATGATAGAACTTCACATGATTTGCAGCACTTTCATCATCAATGTGACAGGTCTGGCAAACTTGAGATTATGTAAAATTAGAGAATCTGCCATAATTGTCCATTATAGGCCAGTGATAGTGAATGGTGTTGAGGCTGAGTGCACAATCTTTTGCAGAAGTTAAGTTACACATTTCAAACTTCTCTCTCAGCTTTTGTGATCATTGTCATTTCACTCATTTAAGCATGATCTAGAAAGACCTGGATAAAATTACTTTGGAAGGGTAGGGGGCGGGAGGGCGTTATAGGGAGGGGGTCAGATTTTTTTTTTTCCATAAGGGGCCCTGAAATTTCTCATGGCGGCTCTGCCTCCACTTACCTACTAACTTTCTGACAGAGGGTCCTGGGACTAAGAGGGAGGGTGATGTTGAGTGACCCCCAATATTGTAATTGGATTAATTCTCAAGAACAGTCTGACATGAAGGGCTGTTGACTGAAAGTGAACTTACATGTGAATGGCAAACATCATGAATCAATAACGGCTGTGGAAGGATGAGGAAATTTGAGATATATAACAACTCCACTATAAATGCCTGATTTTTGCAGTTCACTTGTCAATTATCTTTAAGTGAATAATTCCCAGTGTGTAGTTTCAGAATGTGTCAGGAGAGCTGTGAATAATATCGCAGAGAATTCTAATAGCTCATTTCACTGGATTTTAATATTAATCTCAGTCTACAAGAAACATCTCTATGTGAAAGTGATTTACCAGTAAAGCAGTGTATTTCTTATGGGATCATCTCCAATTTAAAGGAAGAAAACCGTGTATTTCTGGGGTTTGTGTGCTCCGAAGAGCCCGGAAAAATTCGGCAACAGAGACATTCACATGTGTATACTTTTAGTGCTGGTCGAATTGGCAACAGAGTAAGTGACTCTATTGCCGAACTTGTAGCTGACGTCGGCCCCTCGGATCTAAGTTGTGTATTTCTGGGGGTTTGTGTGCTGGCTGTTCACAACACACAAACCCCCGGAAATACACGAGATACATCGTGCCTCCTAGTGACAGGTGTGCTCCGGACTGGCAGCACGCTTGTCACTCAGGGGCACGATACGCCCCTGAAATAAACATCCTACCGAGGATATCAGATGCACTTACAGTTGAGACTTTGCTAACTTAGCACCATGGGAATTGTAGATTACAGGACTTTCAAAGATGGATTTGTAACAATACTGGCTTGGATTTCACATGCTGAACATGTTGGCAACTGGGAGAATATGCTCATGTCTACCTCAGCTACTGGACCGGGTTCTTTCTTCTTTTTGATTAAGTATTGCTAATGTATTATACCTGACTCTTTTACACATTAAAATGTTTCTTTAAAAAAAAAAAAAAACAAATGCTGTATTAGTGCCTCACATACTGTGGTGGTATCAAGTCCTAGTCTGGATTGCTTGGTTCATGCTCTTGCACCGACTGTTGCGAGTGGGTACCTGATAGACAATTAATGTCTTACGGTTTCTTCTGAAGTAGGCCACAGCAAGCACCGTGATGCAGATGATTGGCACTAACAGAAAGATAATGGGTTGCCACTGGCTGGGAATTTCCTTCATCATATGGCGTATGCTTCTTCCAGTCACATGTCCGATCAATTCCACCGGCTGTAGGATGACTCTCCCAACGGCTGAACAGATTGCCTGGAATTCAAGTAAATAAAAAGGTGGAGGCAGAGGTAACTATTACATGTATAAATTGAAATGAATTATTTTGTTTCGCATTTATACAAAGAACTTCTAGGTCCATGCACCGCCAAACCCCAAAGTTACCCATTAGGATTATACTACGCAGTATATTACACAGTGATGCAGATCAATTTTGACACTTCAAAAATAAATAGGCATTCGTGTGTTAGATATTCTGTTTTTAAAATAGTTAACTTGAAAACCTAACATTGCAGGCTTTCTCCTGTGGGGCTTCAGAGGAAAAAGTGGGGGACATTTCTAAGGACTGAATGGGATGAGCAATTTCTTTGTTACCAGTTCAGGGCAGCCTTTTCATTGCCAATAAATTGAGCATATAAAGGGGGAAAAGAAGCTATAAAACATGCCAATAAAAGCATTGTGTAATGATTTACTGCCAGTAAAAGCAAGGAGAAGAAGCCTTTTTTTTTTTTGTATATTTTTTTTGTTTTTACATTTCTGTTCTGATTTTTTTTCATCATTTTAGATAGGAAAATTTATTTATTTTCTTTGCTTGTCTAATCCTTAAGAAAACCATATTGTAAGTAAAAAATAGATCTCTCGTTAATTAGCTGTGAAATATATTTTCCTGCATGCGTAGAATATAGAGTCCTTTTATAAATACACGGATGAAGATGTGATTAAATGTATGCTGTGACCGCTAAATGCTGATGTGATTAGGCCGGTTTTTGTTTAGTCAGATACACTGTATGTTCTTAATGCTGGTTACATTCAAATCTTATTAACCTGAATAAAACCAGGTAATATGACATTCGCTGCTGATGTCAGAAGTTTACTCTTCTTCAAGGCATAGGGTTGGGGCAGCAAGAGGCTTTTTAGTTTTTGACTGATATTTAATTTAAATGAAAAACAGCGTGAACAAACTTTGCTGTGGTTACTGCATGATCCCAAAATACCATCTTTTAAGCCTACTGTGGTTGATAATTTATAACGATATGATGGCAGGCCCGGTCGATGCCCCAAACCCAAATTTTCTGTTGTCTGCACAGTGCCCCTCGATAGAAATGCAGATCCTCTGAATGAGAAACCAGCAGCTTGAGGCCTATTAGAACCTTGGTTGTAAGGAAACTACTGAAACATGCATACAATTTATAATAAATAAAGCAAAGCAATAAATTATTCAGAGCTAGAACTAGACAAGCATACTTATATAAATTATAAACCGGCCCTCTCACCAAGTGTCACAGAGAGGACAATATGTATAAATGAACTAAAATGACCAAACACTGCAAAATACCAGTTACAAATTATAAATGCTAGAATATTTAATTTAACATAGATTACAGGTTTGTAAGGGCATTGATTGTACATGTAGACTGGGAAGGATGGTTTGCTGGACAAAACACAGAAGATTAGTGGAATTCCTTTGAGCACACATTACAAAAGTACACATCCCAATATATACCTTTATGAAACAAATACAAAAGACCCAAATCAAAACCAATGTAGCTTACCAATAAAGTAAAACAAAACAAGAAAATGGCATTCAACCATTATAAATGCAAGGGGTCAGCAGTATCATTTATAGAGTACAAAGATGCCAACAAGGGCTGCAAAAAAAGTAATTAAAATGGCTAAATTGGAAAAATCTGGCCAGACCATTATTTTTGGGATAATCTTTAGGGATTCTTTCAGTTAAGGTATAGTGCCAACAGACTAACCAAAGGCAGATGTCATGCCAATATTTAAAAAGGGATTAAAATCTCAGCTGGGCAATTATAGGCCAGTGAGCTTGACATCTGTAGTGGAGAAATTATTTGAAGGATTGCTAAAGGTATACACTCAAGAATACATCTTGAATCAGAATATAATTAGTAAAAGTCAACGTAGCTTTGTGAAAGACAATAACAGTAAAGATATAGATCAAGGTGTGGCAGTTGATGCTAAAGCATTTGATACAATTCCACACAAAAGGTTACTTTACAAATTGAGGTAAATCAGGGGACTGTTTTGGGCCCTCTTCCTTTTAATTTGTTTATTGATCTCCCAAGTTGTGCTGAAATCCATGTCTCAGTGTTTGCTGATGACACAACATTAGGTAAGTTAATACAGACTAACCTTGATGTTTGTTCTCTACAGGAAGATTTGGACAGAGTGGGAGACTGGGCAATTAAGTTTCAAATGATGTTCAATATAGACAAATGTAAAGTTATACATTATGACATGTGAATAATAACAAAGCACCATATACTTTAAATGGTATCTCCCTGGGAAAAACAACTATTTCTTCACCTGTGTTTACCAACTACATTATAAGAGTCTATGCTTTCTTTTTCTCATTCTTCCTTTTTTTTTGACAATTTGCACCAGAATATGCTTCATATTTTTTTGTGCACCCTCACTATCATTATGTGAGTGACAGACAGTGACTTGGAGCCAATGGAGATGTTTCAAAACATTGCCTTTGCATTGAGATTGGATGTAATCACTGTGATTGGTTTACCACTACATTCACACAACGGCATACCACTGATTGGGTCCAGAAACACTGCCTCCTGGAGTCCAGGACCCCCAAACCGCCGGGGTGTGCTGCGTACGGAGTGCAATACTAGCTTAAATACATGACTAGTTTACTCGTCATAAGGTCACGATCAACAGTAAAACCAAAACTGGAGTAGTAGTACGCGGGGTCACATGATGTCATTGCCCATCATCACCTGGGCCTGCTCATACTCCCTGTTAACTTTGCACAGGAGACACGAAGCGTGGAGCAGTGGTGTATCTTGATTTTGTGCTGCCCTAGGCAGACAAAATCCGGGCACCCCCCTACCCAAGCTGCACACCAACGTTACACACCTAAGACATGCCCCATCATTCAGACTCACATCAAGCTCACACTCCCATCACACTCAGTCACACACTCCTACTCCCATCACACTCAGTCACACACACTGTCTCCCATCACACACACTCTGACTCCCATCACACTCAGTCACACACACTGTCTCCCATCACACACACTCTGACTCCCATCACACTCAGTCCCACACACTGTCTCCCATCACACACACTCTGACTCCCATCACACTCAGTCACACACACTGTCTCCCATCACACACACTCTGACTCCCATCACACTCAGTCTCCCATCAGCACTTACCTTTCCTTGGTGGCTAGTGGCAGGCAGCATGGTCCCTCCATGCTGCCTGTTCGGCTTCCCGGCGATTGTGCTGACAGGTCACGTGACCGGGCGCGCGTATGACGTCAGCGCGCCCGTGACTATCGGCACTTCCGTGTCGGCACACTGCAAGGGGAGCCAAACAGGCAGCACGGAGGTTTCTCTGTGCTGCCTGTTCGGCTCCCCGTGCAGCCTGGCAGGCAGAGCGTTAGTGAGGGGGGATCTTCCGATCCCCTCTCACCTCCGTCTCAGCCTGCAAGCGCGGTCTTTTTTTTTTTTTAAAGGGACGGGTTTTTTATTTTTTATTTTTTTCAGTGCTGGGTTTGCCAGTGCCATCTGCATCCCCAAATGGCTTGAAAGTGGCACGTGTCCTCCAACAGCTTGTCAGTGACCCCTCTGTCCCCAAACAATCTGCCAGTGCCACTTCTTTCCACAAACAGCTTCCCAGTGGCCCTTCTGTCCCCAAACTGCATCATGTTGCACCTATGTCCCCAAACAGATTGCCATGGGCACCTCTGTCTCCAAAGTCTACCAGCGACACATCTGTCCCCAAACAGATTGCCAGCAGCACCTCTGTCCCCAAATGACTTGCTGGGGCACCTCTGTCCACAAACAGCTTGCCAGTGTCACCTCTGTCCTCAAATTACTTGCCAGTACCATAAGTCAGTGTTTGCTTGTCAGTGCCCAAAGGTGATCCAATCCACCTGTTTGATATAGATGTTGTTGGTAATTATGTGGGTTAGGCACAGTGGGAATCTGTTTGGGGCAGTGGGTGTGGTACATTTTCAAGTAAGTAATTGATAGCTGTGCTGCAAAGTGTCCCTGATTTTTGTTTTTACAGAATGTTGGCAAGTATGGATAAACAGAGGAATAGTGAGACAAACACAGATAGTACAGGGCAGACAAGAGGATAACGATCACAGGGTTAACATGGAACAGACGTTGGGACACTGGGAAAATGCTTATAACTTGTTACAGACACAGACAACATAATATATAGACTATGGCTTTTTGTAAATTATATGTGACTTGGAGATTGCTGTAGTTTTTTTCCAACTTATTTTAAATGTGATGAAAATATTTATCTGTCTCATTATAAAAAATTACTGATTGAGAACCATGCATAAGTGAAAGAATAAAGCCAGTCAAAAAGAGAACATGAGAAATAAATATCTATTAAAGCTGACATTATGCATTTATTGTTCCAGTTTTATATTTACATCTTTGCAATAAATAAAAAGACTTTCTACTCAGTTTTGTAAATCTCTCTTATGGTATCCACAAAATGGGCATCATAGCATCTCTTGCAATCTAGTCTGTGAATTTGCCTTGCACATTGTCTCTAACAGGGGCCAATATCTTTTCTGCTATTTGGTCCTGCACATGTTTCTTTGTCTTTAATTGTATTTTAGACACCATTAAATTTTAGAAGAAATCAAGTTACCTTGAGATGTTCATTTTCCACGTATGTTTGTGAGTGCACCCATTACAAGCCATCTATTTTTATATGTATGGTTATTTAAAATATTGTACTATCACTGTACACTTTATCAATTTTTCAAGGTGCTCACTACCTTGCGCCATTCTGGTTTTGTTTTGTGTATCGTTTATAAGCATTTTGGAAAGTGCTCCAGAGGGCTGCGTTATTTTGTGTGGTAATGCAAGTATTTCAGTTGTGCCGCTGTTGCACTTTGTTTATTTGCACAAATCACTTTATTTTTGCACATGTGCAGGATATTAGTGATATCATCAGCAACTTAACACAACTGCTATAAGTACCAAAAGGGCTGGCGCTAACTATAGGTGTTCGCCTAGGACGCCAGTGGTGGGTTTTTTTTAAGCGTGTGTAGCGCTGGCCTGGGGGGGAATGTGGACTCGTTCCGAGGTGAACGGAGGTGCCAGTCTGCCCCACACAGGGAATCGAGCAGCATCAGCCCTGTCAGTGCTGCACACGCTCCCTGCATTTAATGATGATGCAGAGCATCGGAAATAACATGCTCTGTGTCATCACTAGACACAGGGAGCGTGTGCAGCACTGGCAGAGCTAACAAGGGAATTTGACCTGACATGGGGGAGGAGGGAGGGAGGGGAAAAAAAAAGTGTGACACCAGGCATTGGGGACGGACGAACGAACTGACAGCAGGAATGGGGGGGGGGGGGGGAGTGACATCAGGCATTGGGAGGGATGGGTTAAAATGCGTGACACCTGGTATTGAGAGGGTGGGAGCGGTTAAAAGAAGTGACACCAGGCATTGGGAGGGAGGGAGGGGAAAAAAGAAGTGACACCAGGCATTGGGAGGGAGGTAAGTGGGGGGAAGTGACACCAGGCATTGGGAGGGTGAAAAAAAGGAAACCAGGCAAAAAAAAGTGACAAGAGGCATTGCCTGGTGGAGGGAGGGACGGAAAAAAAAAGAAGTGACACCAGGCATTGGGAGGGTGAAAAAAAATGAAACAACACATTTGGAGGGAGGAGAGGGGGGAGTGAAGCCATGCATTGGTGGGGGGGGGGGGGGGCACCAGGCATTGGGAAGGAGGGGGGGAAAAGTGACACCAGGCATTTGGTGAGGGGAGGAGGGGGGAAAGTGACACCAGGCATTGATAGGGGGAAAGAAAATGTCCCCAGGCATTGGGGGGGGGGGGGGGGGAGTGACACCAGGCATTGGGAGGGAGGGTAAAAAAAAATTGACAAGAGGCATTGGGAGGGGGGCAAAAGTGACACCAGGCATTGGGGGCAAGGGCAAAAGAGATACCAGGCATGGGGAGGGGGGGGGGGGGAGTGAGGGAGAGAGACACCAAACATGGGAGAAGTGGAAAAGACAAACATGGGACAGAGGTACAAAAGAGGCAAAGATAATGGGGGAGAGGAGAAAGACAAAAGGTGGAAACAGGCAGATAATTGGCATTGGGGAGAGCGAGACAGACAGGGATGGCATAGAGGGAGAGCGAGACAGACAGGGATGGCGTAGAGGGAGAGTGAGATAGACAGGAATAGCATGGAGCGGGTGGTGCCAAAGATAGGATCACATTGCATGTGTGACTGTTTATGCCTGTGTGCCTGCATATGTAGGTCTTACTGTGTGTATAAATGCCTGAGGGTGGGATCAGCAAAGGGCCGCAAAATATAGGTTCACCTAGGGCGGCAAAAAGTCTTGCACAGGCCCGGACTACCAACATTTAAAAAATTAATTAATTAAAAAACAGACAAGCTTGAATGAGTTGCTCTCTATACATGGTCACAAATGTCCTCCCAATTCAGACAAACTATTCTTTACCAGTGTAAACAACAGCTTGAAGGAGGCCTGCAAAAACCTATACAGCTACAGTTTAAAAACTACTACATGCACCAGTCTGATGGAAGTGTATTTGGTGGTGTGATACAATAAACATGAGGAGTAAAGCAGTGATATTGGTAATACAGTATGAAATACTAGTGTCAATAAAACAAAAAAGTATTCTCCGCAAGTACAGCCCCATCCAAAGTATGCCAAACACAACTCATAAGATATTAACTTTTACATTTTATAGGATTTTGAAATAACTTCTGCTGGAACATCATTCCATACATGCCTTTGATTCAGTATGTCTGGGAATTATAGTGGGATACTGTTCACACAGTTTCATCCATCATATTCTGTGGGGAAGGATCTGTCAGTATGGGATGAGCTCTGTTCCTAACACCTGGTCCAACACAACCTAGTACCTTTCTAAAACCTAATTGCACTCCCTCTACATATCAGGTTTATGAGCAGGGATCTCCCTACCTTTGACTCTATCTGTTTCTTGTAATACTTTAGCCTCTGTCCCAAGAGCTGAACAAATTGTTGGCACTATACAAATAAACTGTTTTGTAATGTAACATATTTCTTCTTTTTTCAAGAAAAAAAGTCTCTGGTTTGCCAAATGATGAACGAGGTGGAAAACAACTTGACCTTCAAGAAAGTGTTCAACTGCTCTTGAATTTATTATAGCAGTGTGTATTAGAGATTATTATACTGGAATATGGGACCCTCATAAGGGGACAGTGTTAGCGCCATAGACTAAGATGGCCTCATTATTCTTTGCGTTTATATGACTATGCAGATCAATCAAGGGATGTAATAATATCCCATACTATGTAGACTAGTTGGCAGCTGGGACTGAAGGCTGAAACATCCTTTGGCTTTTTCCAACTGTAAACCTGTCCGGATGTAAGAAATAGCGTGAATTATGACACACCAGAATGTATTCTTTTTTTTCCCATTGCTCGAGGGTCCAGGTGTTGTGCTCCTTAGACGAGGTTACACATCTCTATGTATTGAGATTGAACACAAGCAGTTCCCAATGGCAGTCCTTACATAAATTCTATAACGTAGTTTATGACGTACAGTTTTTACTGAAAAAATTTTCGGTTTCCATTTTTGCAGCATTTAGGAACTATCCCATTAAGTGTCTAAAAATCTCTGTCATGAGCTTTGACTTGTGAGCACAGTTCCTCTTTGCCAGTGCAGATTGTCAGTTCTTGCCATCTGCTGTTATGGTTTTTGAAAGTGTTCTCTTTTACAAATTAAATAATTTTGCTGATTTTTTGACCAGTGCTCTGCAATTTTGGCACCAGCTATTTGGCCTCTTTGGATTTTTTTTTCTTCACATATTAAGGTTCCAATCATCAAACACCTAATAGGACACACAAATATATAAATATACTGCTAATTGGCAGCTATCTCAATATGACTCACCTTTGCAGCCGTTTGTAATTGTGATCTACCTTTAGTTTTACGTAAAATACTTTTTTTCATGCAGTGTCTGCTATTTTGTCCATAGAGTATATATACATTTTGTATATCCATAAAAGAATTCAATATTTTTTAGGGTAAAGTATGCAGTAAGGGTAACTAGATATTCCATTGTTAGTGAAGGTTTAAGGCTGGTCTGTGATGCTCTTTGATGTGTGCAGAACTTCAGTGAAATGTATGTTAACACCCTTAGGGACTGATTACTCAAGTCACAGGTCAGGGGCAGGTCACTCCTTAAGGTTTCAAAGCTGCTGTTTCTCTGTTTAGTTCTTAAAGTAAGCATAGGAGTCAACTGTCTCTCCCTACAAAAAATATTCCAATTGAAGTGTTGGAGAAAAAGGAGATCCTTCTGTACACACACTCATTTAATTATTTAATCACCGTGCAGTAGTCAGTGACGGGTGTTAGCTGCTCGTCCATATTATTTCTTCTATCAACTGGGCACAGGAAGTAATCGGATTTGGAAATGTCTCCATTCTGGAATCTGACACACTAAAAAGTGTTAATTGTCCGTTTTTGTCAACATTTGTAGTTTGGGTCAAAAAACACAGATTCATTCACCCTCTTCAGTATGTAGCACATTACTGAGCCTGATGCTACATTAAATACCATTATCTGTATTACGAGCCAAGGGGTTATGTAATTAGCCATTAATATTCTGTATCAGAATTATAGATAGCATGCGCTTTCAATTTTAGGACAATGGTAGAAGGTGACAGGAACTCCCTTAAGGATCATTATACAGGACTTTAAATTTTTCTATTGTAACGATTTTGGAAACAGAACGCGTGCTCACATGCTTCCAACAGGAGGCTACAAATAACAAATAAAAAAAAAGCATTGGTTACAAAAACCTTAACCAGATGGCATTCAATCATTTCTAACAAAGAAACAAAAGCAAACTAATTGATTCCACACATTTCCATCCCAAAATTAATGAATTATTCATGTTTTCCTTTGCAATGCTTAAAATATCTATTTTTGTCATTGATGTTTAGAAATCACCACACAGTCTTGGATTATGTTTCTTTTTAAGAAACTCATCATTTAACCAAAAATATTCATCAATAGATATGAGTTTAAATGAAACTGGCAGATTTGTACTGTACAGTTGAGGGGCTTCAAAAATCTGTAACTGGCGTTTATATTCATAGTTCACCCAAACACTGCATATAGAGCATATGTGGATTAAATGCTGTGTATGGTGTAAAGTTTATAGGAAGTCAGTCTATAGACTAGTGATGGCACTGGAAAGATGTTTGGGCACAGAGATGGCACTGGAAAGGTATTTGGGTACTGGGGTTGCACTGCAAAGATATTTTGGAACAAAGATAGCACTGGTAAGGTGTTGGAGGACAAAGATGATAAAAATATGCCTTCCCATATTTAAAGAACTCCGTCAGGGGGTGGCCTCATGTGGTGACGTGACAAACTGCTGTCAATACTTTTAGTTGAGCTTCTCCTGTACCACATTTGTCTTTTGATATGTTAATGAGGGCACACCTCTAATGACCTCACAAGCCATTCAATATACCTGTTGAATGAACAATCTGAATTCAGTCTCTTCCTGCCTCTTGGATGCATGGGTTATAATGTGTCTTTTGGTTGAAAACTACGGTTAGTCTTGGGAGAATGTGGTATCGTGTGTTGGACTGTCAAATATCTGTTAAAGTAGAATATATATATATATATATATATATATATATATATATTATGTTTGGTGATACACCACAGCCCAGTCCTTTAAAAAAGAAAAAAAAAAAAAGCATGCCGACAGAGACCCTGGCTGGGGAGATCAAAAGATCTCCCCAGCATCCACTGACCTAACATCAGAGCGCCAGGGGTTATGTGACCTTCCAGTTCTCAATCAGATCAGAGTGTGAGAGAATGGAAGTCTGCTGTCTCTAGTGAAGGTACTGGGGGAAGAGGTTGGGAGACTGGCAGTGGCATATTAATGGGCATACTTGTTGTGGCATAATAATGGGCAAATAGTGTCATAGTACTGGGAATACTTGGTGTGGCATATTATTGAGCATACTGGCTGTGGCACATTAATGGGCATGAGTTGATATTAATGGGCGTATTGACTGTGGTATATTGGGCATACTAGCTGTGGCCTTTTAATGGGCAAAAAGGGGTATACTGACTGTGGCACATTACTGGGCATTCTGACTGGCATATTAATGGACATGGAGTGGCATGTTAATGAGCATACGGGCTGTGGCATATTAATGGACATGGAGTGACATATTAATGGGAATACTTTTGTGGCATTGTAATGCACATACGGGCTGTGGCATATTGATGGGCAGAGTGGCATATTGATGGGCATACTGACTGTGGCATATTATTGAGCATACTGGCTGTGGCACATTAATGGGCAGAGTGGAATATTAATGGGCATACTGACTGCAGCATATTAATAGGCAAAGAGTGGCATATTATTGGGCATACTGATTGTGGCATATTAATTGGTATACTGGCTGTGTCATTAATGGGCATACTGGCAGTGGCATATTAATGGGCACAGACGGTTATATTAATGGGCATTCTGACTGCGGCATATTAATGGCGATACTTGCTGTGTCATATTAATGGCCATACTTGCTGTGGCATATTAATGGCCATATCTGGGTGCTGGGGTAAGTCCATGGTGCAATGTGAGTGCAAAGAATTAAAAACAAGAAATGGATTTCAATAACCTTTTTATTACATATGTAAAAAGTTGAATTATAATAATCTTTTTTCTTTGGCCCCGTGAAAAATGTGCAAAATGTACAATGTGGCCATCCTACTGAAAAGTGTGGACTGAAAGCCCCTGCTTTCAATTGTATACACTGTATCACTAAACACCCGATACCCCATGTTTTGACTATGGATTCACTGATGATACAGATCTTTGACCACGCTCCTGTTGCCCTGACACTTGACTTACATTTAGTGGTGTAACTTGGCTGAGGCTTAGGGCGGCACTGTGCAGGGGTGAGAATTTTTGACGTCCCCACCCGAGGCATAAAAAGATGTCTGCTACTTTTTTTTAATCCCGCACGCTCACTATGTTAAACACACACAGAGCTCTGTCCGTGCTGCTCGCGCTACCTCCGCGTAGTAATGATGCACGGCATAGGAAATAGTTAAGTAAGCATGGAGGATGGGGTGGGGAGAAGGGGAAGAGAGAATGAATGGGGGGAGAAAACTTATGAGGGGAGGAGCGGGAGAAATAACTGATAGGGGAGGAGGGGAAGAAAAGTGATAATGTGAGGAGGGGGAGAAGGAACTGATAGGGTGTACTAGGTGGAGAAAGAACGGATATTGGGAGGAAGAAACTGAACAGAGGTATGGAGGGGGGGGGGAGAACAGAAATGGGAGGGGAGAAGACAGGAAAGATATGGGGAGGGGGAAAGCGATAGAAACAGATCTGTGGAGGAGGCGACAGAATAGATATGTGGGAAGATACCCGATATGAAGGGAGGAGGAGGAAAGATAAAAGATATGGGGGTGGGGAGAGACATACATGAAATGGGAGAGAGACAGACATGGCAAGGGAGAGGGAACATACATGGGAACAGAGAGAGACAGACATGGCAAGGCAGAGGAAAGAGACAGACATAGGAAGGTAGAGGAAAGAGACAGACATAGGAAGGGAGAGGAAAGAGACAGACATAGGAAGGGAGAGGAAAGAGACAGACATAGGAAGGGAGAGGAAAGAGACAGACATGACGGTAGAGGGGGGCGGAGTGCCACAGGGGTGGCCTGCACATGGTGCCTAAACACTTAAGGCCGGCCCTGATGGCACTGGGAAGGTGGTTGGGGACAACAAAAGTTGATCCTAAACAGGAAGAGTTGTGGCCTGCACAGGAAGCAGTGGGGAAAATGAAGATTAGGTGGTACGGGTGTTTAGTCAGGCCTAGGGCAGCACAAAACCTAAATGAACCACTGGTTATAAACTCAACATCCTAAATTTGAATGTGAGTACAAAATTATATGCAAATTCTAAACTGAATGGTTAGTAATAATAGGCGTGAAGTAGGTGGGAGTGCCAGAGCCCCATTTAAGATGTCAGCACTGTAGGAGAAGAGGGAGCAGAGAATATAAGTTGTTTATTCCAGGACAATAGACCAGGATACAGGCTAAGTATTAAAGGAACCTTTTAATATGGTGAATATTTATTTTTATGGTTAAATGCCTTTTTAAACCCATAATGATTGCAGTCCAACACAATTTCACCACGCAAATAAACAGGTGTTTTGCTTTTAACCGGTGCTGTATAAAGTCAAGAGATGTGCTGTGATTTGTGATTGGAAGGAAATAAAACCCAGCTGTTTAGTCTATGTTCTGAGGTTTTAATGAATACTTGCTGAATACAAAACATCTGTTATATCGATCACCGGCAAGACCACAACAGAATGTGTCCTGTTCTGCAGAAGATAACTTCAAAAGGACAGGAGTAATTTATTAGGAATTCCAAAAGGATACTAATATGGTATATATTCTTACTAAATAGACCAGGAAAGGCTGCAACACCTTAATACCAGAGTGAAATAACTGATAGAGGAAACATGATATAATCATTTTAACATATAGCATAGAGTATAATAAGATGACTTTTGAACAGTACTTCTAAAATACACTGTTCAAAAGATATTTCCATTTCTTTGGAAGTATAACGAAAGATTTCCAGGCTGGCATTTCACTAAAACATGAGCCCACTCTATGGAGCTGCAGCTCCATGACATGGCAGCTCACAGGTCTTTAGCTCTATTTACTATTATGTACTATTCGTTTTAAAAAAAAAATACAGAAATTGTGCAGTTACATTAAATAAAAGGCTGATGAATAAACTTGCTCTAAGTCACAGTTTATTCAAATAAACCCATCCCTGGATTTGTGGGATATAACAACTTTATGATGAAAATAAAACATCTTGTGAAATCCCTTTATGGCTTTATTTGGTATGTAGCATGCCTCTTTTAGATTTTTGCTGGACATCCCAATGTAATTGTGGTGCAGGGATAAAACAAACACTGGTTTAAAGACACAGGAACTTTCCAATCTAATCACAAGTTGGTGTTGGCATCTGTAAAAAATATTAGGGCTTCAGCCAATTATTTAAAAAAAAAACTATTGTGTCAGATTCCTGATCAGATTGCACATTACTTTACTGAAAGTTTCTCAAATAGCTGATACTCATATATTGCAGATGTGACCCCAAAAGCAGGGCAAGTTGTGACTCACAGAGTAACATACTAATTTAAACTCTGATTGGTTTGGAGGGTAGATATACATAACTTAGCAGGTCAATGCATTCAACTCTCTATTCTCTTCTCATCAAGTGGGTCTATAGGGACTGTAGGGAGGGAAAAGATTCAAACACTTGTAAACTGGAATATATGCCTTTATTGATAAACAAATATGTAAATTGTGGCAATAAGGTTAGCATAGAAATAGGCAAAATATCTCTCAAATTGAAGGAATTCAGCTGAAATCCTTTATTAAAAAAACAATGACATTATAAGCACATAAGGTATGTTTGTTTTTTTTTGTTTTTTTTTTTAGGAAAACTAATCAAATGGTTACATTTAGAACAAGATACACATTTAAACTCTCTATCTTGAAGAATCTCATACACAGTTTTAGCCTTTCAGTGATAGAAGTAGATATTACATAGAGTAAAAGTAAAAATACAAAAATTTAGAGTGCCTGACCAGTAGGAGCTAATGTGAAGGGAAGGGGGACTCCCCAATCCTCCAAAAAGCAACAGCAAACAAAATACAAAACAATAAGTGTGCTGAGTTCACACTTTAAATATACATAAAGTGAAATCACAAGGGAGAAAACAATATACAAAAGAATACTTATATTGTTCTTCTAAAAGATGTTTTCTAATTTAAATCATAGAAAGAAAAAAAAAAACAGCCAAATAATACCATATAGTGCTTTTCACAGAGCATAAGACTTGCTCTGGTGTGAATAGCATTCTCCTTGTAGTTTTACTGCCCTGAAGGAGTATAAACGGCACCTCTAAATGGATATCTGGAAATACAGCAATCAAAGAAAGTGATGCTTTCTTAGGTAGCAGTAAACATTGAAATTTAATAAAAATAGTAGTATATTACATAAAAAAAAAACAACAACATCAGTCCAGGTGCAGGCAGCAAAGTGTAGAAAACCCTGAGTACCTTGAATACTCCAACTGGTCCAACTGGGAATAATTTCTAGAAGGCAGAAAATCAAATAGAAATGGGATGTCTTCAATACAGGCACATACAAAAAGTGTTTTTCCATGGCTGCCCAAATGTCGTTAACAACATGTTGTCAATATTGCATCATTGCATGCATGTGGGTCGATGTGTGTTTGTGCATGAAGCGTTAAGATGATTCGGGGGAGAAGTTTGCTTTAACGCTGTGCCCAGTGGAGTCGCTAGGGTGGGGCAGAGGGGTCCATGGCCCCTACATTGACAAGGAGAAGGAGAGTGGGAGGCATACAGCTAATGTCTTTGCACTGCCAAGGCACACAGACATGCTCTTAGACAGCGTCTCACTCCCCACACATCACCTGCAAAGTAACAGGTTATGGCGCATGTCCTGGATCCCATCTACTTGCTGGGCTAAGTCCCATGGATACAATCAGTGTACTGGGGTAAGTCCTGTAAGTACAATCTAAGTGCTGGGGTAAGTTCTGGATGCTGGGGCAAGTTCTGTGAGTGCAATCTAGGTGCATAAAATGTATGCAGCATGGGTGAAGTGCATGGAATAGTGGTGGGGTCAGAAACGGGTGGCGAGGTGAGGGGATTGATGGCAGGGGGGCACCCAAATGTTCCTTCACCTGTGTAGACAAGAATCCATGCACCGGCTCTGTGCATAGGCATCTACGGGGGAAATTCACTAAAAGATGAGTTGTGGTGAGCTTTCATCTCACCAATTTAGCTATACCTGGTGACAATTTAGACAAACTTGGTGAGTTTGCTTAGAAGGGGAAAACTCATCATGTTTGTCCTTACACAATATATAGTTAAATTGGTGAGATCAAATGTTCATCTCACCTGCAACTCACCTTTTGGTGATTAGCCCATATGTGTATGCATGTATGTGTCACTGTATGGTGTTTGAGTGAGCCTTGGAACCAAAATGCATTATTTGTTGTGGTGCTCTGAGCCCGATTTGTAAATTAGGGGTCTGGTTCCAATGATTTAATAACATTTTTCAGTCCCTATCTAAAACAGCACAAAACCTGGGTCGAGTGGAAATGTATAGCCATGCTAAAGTTGAATTGTCTCCATCAGCTAAACATTAGGTTCTACTCAACATGTTCTACCCTATCTGTTCCAAACTCGATTCGGATTGGGCATAATAGTCAAATCGAAGGGATGCCTGAAATGCGGTTACTCAATACCTCTGAATTAATCTCTGAATTTTCTGTTCTAGCTTTCTGAAAACTGAAGAACCAGAAGACTTTAAATCAGAACAATTTTGCCATGTAAACCATAGATTTTTGGCTTCCCAATATTCCCAACCAGGGATAACTGTAGCATTTTGGGCATTGTAATTCTTCAGGTCAGATGGAGAATTGAAATGCAGATAAAAACATTTCCAATGGCCCCATAAATAAAAAATTAACTCTGCTCCCAGTTAAAATTGGGAGGGGCAGGGTGGGGCGGGGCAGGGAAAATATCCCTCATGCTCCCACTGCACATATAGGGGGGTAGTTCTGACCCACTCACTATATTAAATTGGGATGGGAACTGGGCACTATATAACATAGACCCCCCCCCCCCCCCCCCCCAGACCCTCATAAAATAAATAACCACCTTAGTAGAGGAGCTTACACCTAGGGTTGCCACCTTTTCTTCGAAAAAATACCAGCCTTGGTACTGTCTCTATAGACTTAACATTGGCCTGATGCCAATTTTTTACCGGCCTGCCGGTAAAATACCAGCCAGGTGGCAACCCTTCTTACACCCCCTCAAGTTAAATCTGACTTGATGCAATATAGACCTAGCTTCTAGCCAAGCCAACACCCCCAGAACAAGTGCAGTGTATCTCCCAACAGTCTGAAGAAAACAGACTTTTAAAAGAAGTCATGAAAAGCAGAAGAGCCTGGTTTACCTCCAGCCCTGCATAGTATTGCTTATACTCCACCTGATCTCTGCCATGCTTCTTCTCATCTCTGTATAACTCACAGAAATATATAATTGTTTTGACATTTTTTTGGGTGAGCGCTCCTCTAGGAAAATATAAATGTATCATATTTGCACTTCTGTCTATTAGCTTTCATGTATATAACTTTCCCGTACTGTGTGTTACTCAATCTTCTGTCATTTTGGCAAACTGTGCCATCTGTCTTGCACATTGAGCCAGAAGATTTATTAGTGGTTTAGCTTTTTAGTTCTGCAATTTATTAATTTTTTTATTAAGTGCCTAACGCTGTTATTTTTCTCCTTTTTCTGCCATATGTTCAACATAAAAAACAAAGGCCCTTCATCACAGCGAACAGAACAATTCTGACACAATTTCTCAGTTCCGATTTTGTGGACCATTGATTTTTCAAACCTCTTCACAAATCCTTTCATTTTTTTTTATTTCCAATTAAAGGACACTGATCTCCATTGCAGGCCTGAAAAAGGCAGACAACTTCCATATGATGAACTGGTTCTTGATGTATCTTGAGGCTTTCTGTGGGGAAATAAATCTGTAGCAGGCTATTCCCCAAAATATTAAAGGGACACTCCAACCAAAAAAACGAAAAGGTTTTATTTTTCTATTTTGTTGATTTCAGATATATCTTTTGTTTTTGTTATTTGACTGTATTTAATAAAATATGTAACTAAACAAGTGTGACTGGGCGCCGCCATTTTGTGACATATAGTGTTTTTGGGTGCCACCCCTTAGCACTAGGATCTCACTTAGGGGCTGGGGACAGAGAATACAGTCTATACCGTATTTGCTCGATTATAAGACGACCCCCCAAACTTTGTGTATTCCTTTAGGAAAAAAACTAAAAGCCTGTATATAAGACTACCCTATAGGAAAAAAAGTTTAACTTGTATATATGTAAATTGCTTTTTAATATTTAATACAAAATTTATATTATATAAATACATTTCTTGTTTTTATTTCCTTTTATGTGCCAATGCGGCCTCTCCCTCACCCCCAAACTAATCTCTCTCTCCCCTCCCCCTTGTCTCTCTCTGTCCCCCCTCCCCGTCGATATCTCCCCCCTACCCCCTGTCGATATCACCCCCCTCGTCTATCCCCCCCCCCACCTTGATTCTTTCCCTGGTGGCTAGTGGGGGCAGCTGGGGGATGTCTGCACGATACGTGCAGACATCCTCCATGCTGCCCGACAGCTCCGTCTATTATGACGGACAGCTGGTCCATCATAATAGACGGAAGTGTCAGGAAGCATAGAGGATGTCTGCACGTATCGTGCAGACATCCCCCAGCTGCCCGATTGTCCTGGTGGCTAGCGGGGCAGCGGAGGATGTCTGCGCGATGAGCGCAGACCTCCCCTGCTGCCGCCCGTCACGACCGCTGGGACTTTTATGATGAACTTGGAAGGACCCGGCTTCATCATAGAAGTCCCGGCTGTCGTGCCGGGCGGCAGCAGGGGGAATCTGCGCTCATCGCGCAGACATCCCCAGGCTGTTAGAGAGGGGGATCCAGGTCCCCTGCAGCTCTGCTCGGGACCTGGATCCCTGTCTTATAGTCTGACCTCGATTTGAGGTCAGATTATAAGACGACCTCGAATGTAAGACGAGGGGTATTTTTCAGAGCATTTGCTCTGAAAATACCTTGTCTTATATTCGAGCAAATACGGTAAGTCAGAATTCTGACCATAGACTTGCATTGAATGGGAGGGTAATGTAACTATTATATGACAAGGGGCAGAGTTATGATCCTGTTTGATCAGGTTAATCTCCACTTTGTGTTGGAAGCCAGTAAAAAAAAAAAAACGTTCTACACAGCCACCTAGTCCTGCCCACTATGATACACAGGAGCCAGTAAGAGAGCAGGGGAGTATCTTATGACATCATCATGCAGACTTTGGCGACAGTTGTAAAGTGAGACTGAATGGACGATTTTGGACGATGTTGCATCATGGGAAATGTTCACACAATGGAGCTGGGAGAAACACCTAATTTTGTTTTTCCTTTCAAAAAACAAAACAGTGGCATATGATTTATATATGTGTTTGTTTTAAATGACCAGGTTATCTAGTTACATCTTATATAAGTAGTAGTGTCCCTTTAAGGCAACATTTTTTATTAAAGAACTAAACTTTTTACTATATCATACAACACTTATTTATAACGGATCAAAGTGATGGATTTATGCAGAACTTACCAACACACTGGATCAGGCACTTTGTTACCTTGTCCCTGCACGCCAATATGTCTACATATTTGACATTTTCTGGAAATTCTGTAGATTTCTAGTTATTATAAAACCTGGAAGAGATTTTGCAGATGGCAGATAGTGAAATCTTTCCATATGTTGACTTATACAGACACCAATGTTGAAATACATCGGTGTGGTAGGCTTAAATCTACCTTACATAGTGGAAACCTCCCTGGACTAGTTATCCCATTCGCTTCCCTCCACTTCTTTACCTCTACCATGCATCCTTCTTCTCAATCTCCCTTCCTCCATCATACCTTTTTCCATTACATTATATAAGGTTAGGTTAACTATATATATATAGATCATGAAAAACACCTGTCAGACAGGGAACTTCAGCAAAAACAAACAAACATTTTTTTACATTTTATACACCCCCATGTCAGAGTGGTTTGGTCTGCTCTCTCTCGGTCTGACTTTATCACAGAATAGAAGGGGCAGCTGCCCTGAGTTCAGTCACACTGCTACTTGAGCCCTACAGTTTCTGAATCTTTTTCTTCATATTGTCACTTTTCGAAGTTGGATGACATTATACTGGTTTAAATCATTATTCATTTTATTCTTTCACTCACCCATAAACCCCTTTCATTATGGTATTGCCCAAGTTCCCTTAGCTTCTTCCAACTACCATTGATATCATTCCCCACATTGGCCACCAACTGTCCGTCTTTCACACCAACTGTCCCTTAGATCCCTCTTTTCCCCCTACTGGTCTCTCTCCCAGTCACTCTGACTTCCTTTGACTTGGGAATGGCTGGTTTGTGTTTATTCCCTCCACTTTATTCATGTTTCCTCTATCTGTGCAGGAGCTGTTAACTGGTAAGAATATCATTATTTTGTAACCCTTTTTTATTCTAAAATAAAAATTGAGTTAATACTCCAGCTGTTGAGACTACATTTCCTAGGACTCTCAGTCAGTTTATAAATAATCATGGGAAGGAGAGTACTCAACAACTAGTGCCAAAGGTTAGGTATTATATGATTATGGATTGGTACTGCAGCTGCAGGGGAATGCATTTGGCTGGCTGAATATCATGATAAATGTAATAACAGCTCCTGTAGTGCCAAAGGTTTTATTGCCTCTAAATGCCCTTTGTAATCACAAAGCTGCACACAACACAACACAACTTTTGTTGACTGCAACTCCCATGATGTTAACCAAGTAACATTACTAATTGCTGGATGGGGCTGTGCAGGGAGGGGGCAATGGGGGGTATCAATAAGTCTACAGTACAAACACTAATTGTTGTTGACTCAATATTCAACCAGACATATTGCTAGCTTAACTTTATGGGATTTGTAATTACAGGCTGGGATTGTTACACTGCACACTAACTATTTTGTTGTTGGCTGCAGCTCCAATGACATACAGACAGCCCATTACTGGCTGAATACCATAGGGATTGTAGACTGGGGTAATAGTGGCTGAATATTTAACCCCTTAGTGACATGACTTTTTTGGCTTGTCCGACGCTTGGTGACATGGGCTGTTTTAACATTTCTGAGGTGTTTGTGTTTTGCTGTAATTTATTTCTGTCTCATTTAGTGTACCCGCACAAACTATATATCGTTTTTATCGCTATAAGAAGGGCTTTCTTTTGATACCATTATTTTGATAATAGCATATAATTTGATGAAAAAAAAATAATAAAATATGGCAAAAAAAATTTAATTTTTTTTTTATGACTTTTATTTGAAAAATCGTATACTCATGTACAAGAGACAACAAAAAAACACTGCTAAATAGTTTCTAATATATGTCCTGAGTTCAGAAATAGCCCATGTTTTATGTTTTTGTGCTTTTTTATTCATGTTACAGGGCCAGAACTATAAGTAGTGCAAAGCTATTTTAAAATCCTTTCTTTCAAAATTAGCGATAGTGATTTCTGTACTAAATCCATGAATGACCCCCAACATGTACATATTTTTGAAAACTAGACCACTCAGGGCATTTAACTTGGGGTATTTTGACACATTTCATGTAGCCATTTTACCACCAATCTATGCCAAAGTTTGCAGCAAAAAATCATTTTTTTAAATTTAACACATATATTGCAATTTAGGTAAACATTACAATGCATTTTGGTTTTCCAACTTGGAATTCTGACATGCAGAAAACTTGTGCCCATGTCCCATTTGGGACATTTTTGAAGCCAGAAAGTGTATTCTACCCCACAAAGCCATATATTTTTGAAAACTAGACACCCTAGGGTATTTCAAATGGTAGTATTTTAACACTTTCCATGCACTAATTATACTACCAGCCTATGTCAATGTTTTGGGTAGTAATTTTTTTTCACATACATTGTACTTTGGGCATGAATTCACAGATCCTGTTATATGTCAGTGCCAAACAACACCTCAATATGTGTTCAGCAACATCTCCTGAGTACAGGGATACCACCCATGTATAGGTTGGTTAGGTTATTTGGGGGTTAAAAGGCCACATTTGAGCGGTGCGCTTTTTGGTTTTCCAACTTGGAATTCTGACGTGCAGAAAACCTTCGCCCATGTCCCATTTGGGACATTTTTGAAGCCAAAAAGTGTATTCTACCCCACAAAACCATATATTTTTGAAAACTAGACACCCTAGGGTATTTCAAATGGTAGTATTTTAACACTTTCCATGCACTAATTCTACCACCAGCCTATGTCAATGTTATGGATAGTAATTTATTTTCACATTCATTGTACATCGGACATGAATTCACAGATCCTATTATGTGTCAGTGCCAAACAACACCTTAATATGTGTTCAGCAACATCTCCTGAGTACAGGGATACCACCCATGTGTAGGTTAGTTAGATTATTTGGGGGCTAAAAGGCCACGTTTAGGGGGGGGTGCATTTCCAACTTGGAATTTTGACATGTAGTCAGCCTGCGCCCATGTTCCATTTGGGACACTTTTGAAGCCTGTCAAAGTATTTTACCCCATCAAACCATATATTTTTGAAAACTAGACATCCTAGGGTATTTAAAATTGTGGTATTTTAACACTTTCCAAGTGCTAATTCTACCACCAACCTATGTCAAAGGGTTGGGATGTCATTTTTTCCCCACACACATTGTAGTTCAGGCAGGAATTTTCAGATTCTGGTATTTGCCACTGCCAACCAACACCTCAATATGTGTTCAGCAACATCTCCTGAGTACAGGGATACCCCCCCATACTTGTTGGTTTGTATTGGGGCTATTTTTTGACATGTAGTCAGCCTGCGCCCATGTTCCATTTGGAACATTTTTGAAGCCGTCCAATGAATTGTACCCCATCAAACCATATATTTTTGGAAAATAGACATCCTAAGGTATTTCAAATGGTGGTATTTTAATAAGAAACAAGAGAGAAACACACTGCGCCCAATTGTGGTGGAAACTGCTGCAGCAAATTCTACCAGTGTCTCACTCCTGGCAATAAACAAATCAAAACAACACACAAGTGAAAACTTTGAAAAAGCCCTACTTTGGGGGTGAAACGCGTTGTGGACAAGAGGAGACTGCTACTGGGACTCTATATATGTATTGGTCAAGTGGATCTTTGAATGTAAGATTCTTTATATGTTTTTATTGGTATTAAAATCGTTGAAGCTAAATAGTCTCCTCCTTACCCTCTCTTATACTACTGCTGGGAGTACCTTCTGGGTCTGCCACCCTGAATAAGCTGCCTAGGATTCCTCTGTGAACCAGTTGGATCTTTAACCCCTTGGTGGGCTCCCTGGATGCAGTATAGACTGAGCAGGTTTCTGCTCAGGAAGATGTGAGTGTGTTCTCACTTATTATTTGTTATCAGCACTTTTATGTGATATACTACACTATATTATTTCTGTTCTGTTTTGTTTTATTTTTTTCCCTTCGGATTGAATATTGAGCTGATTTACTTTAAGGCTGATTTACTTTAAGGGTAACAATTTATTATTTATTTTTCCTGAGTTGTGTGTTTTGAAGTGTTGGGTCACAGCGCACGTTTTCACTTGTGTGGTGGTATTTTAATACTGTATAGGTACTAATTCTACCACCAGCCTTTGTAAAAGTTTGTGGTAGTACTTTTTTGGGAGTTTTTTTTTCCACATGCATTGTACTTCAGGCATGAATTCACAGATTCTGGTATATGTCACTGCCAAACAACAACCCAATATGTGTTCAGCAACATCTCCCGAGTACAGGGATAGCACCCATGCATAGGTTTGTTGGTTTGTTTTTTGGCTAGAAGGCAACATTTGTGAATTGCGCATCTCAAAATTCCAACCTGGAATTTTGACATGTAGTCAACCTGCGTCCGTGTCCTTTATGGGATATATCTTTGAAGCCAGCCAATGTAATTTACCCCCATCAAACCATATATTTTTTTAACGGTAGACCCCCATCACTCCTTGTGGCAAGGGCTCAGCAGCCACCGATACATCGCTAGATAATGTATCAGAAAGCTGACTAGGGTCAAAATCGAACACTGAGTCCGCAGCCTCAGAATCAGTGCGTAAGCAGTGATCTCGAGCAAAGAAGGGGTTAATAGCTCTTAGAAGAGCCTATCTAGTACTGTAATACATTACAGTACAAAGAAATTAATCCATAACACAGTGCAGACACCAAAACATACTGTTGCTGTGCAAGATTACTGCTTACACAGTGATGAATGGCAGGGAAGGGGTTAATACACAGTGAAAGACTTTCATAAAACATGCCAATTTTATAAAATGTTATTTTATATCACTAATACTGATCTGTCTCTTTCCGTCACAAAAATGTAAGTGAGGAGAGGGAGGCAGATCAATATTTGTGAATATTGATCCGACCAATTTTGATCTGACCAGGGCGAATGGTGAGCTTAATTGAGAAATCACCAAACCGCCTTTGCCACTAATTCGCTGTTACTGATCGCAATGCGCTCAGGCAGCTTAAAAAAAAAAAAATCTAAAATATTTTTACTTTACATGTAATCCCCTAGCTGGTATGTGTAAAAAAAAAATAAAAATAAAAATATGCAGACAGATAAAAATTGCTTTGGCGTCAATATCATTGCGTAAGCAGTGATCGATGGCAAAGAAGGGGTTAATAACTCTTAGAAGAGCCTTTTTAGTACTGTAATAAATTACAGTACAAAAAAAATTAACCCCTAAAAAATGCACAAACAGCAAAAATAAATGCGCTGATGTGCACGATCACTGCTTACTCAAAATTAGTGGCAGAGAAGGGGTTAAACGCAGGGAATTGCTTTAATACGTTTTTTTATTGTTTTATTATTCGTGTGTTGTGTATTTATTGTTTTTTTTTTTAACTTTTACTTACTTTTATAACTTTGATCTGTCTCTCTCCCTCACTAAAAAAAATGTGAGGAGAGGGAGGCAGATCATAACTGGTCAGATCAATATAGGGTTAATATTGATTTGACCAGTCAGTGGGGATGCTCAGCAGAGCATCCCCACTGCTTATCTGTGTGCCTGGCAGTCACTGATAGCCTCTGTGAAGAGGTAATCGTGTGACAGTCAGAGAGCACAGGAAGCAGGTACTTCCTGCCTCCTGTGCTCTTGCCCTTAGAAGGGCAGCGCCATCTTGGTCACCCGGTGATTGCGAGGCAATCAGAAACACTTTCTGAGCATAGGAAGCGAAAAATTTGCTTCCTATGCTCGTTTTTTAATGCCCGTCGTTTTAAAGGCTCTGTGCCTTTAAAACCGGCATTTCTATCGCTCTCCGGAGCGATCGAAATGCCGACGGGCATTTTTTAAAGTATTGTACGATGCTTCCACACGGAAGCATCGTTACAATACCCTTAGAGCACTGAAAGCGGAAAAACTCCGCTTTCAGTGCTCCTTGTGTCACTAACGCCTCGGCACACAGGACGGACCTAGTCCGTCCTGTGTCGCCAAGGGGTTAATTCTCCTATTAATGGGTAACTTGTGTAACATTTGCCTCCGACCAGGAAACCCCTCTCCTGACCAACAAAGGGGAGGAGGTAGGTGCATTAGTGGTACAAGAGAGAATATTTTGCGCTAATAGTATGAAATGTGCTGAGCTGTCAGAAGTTGAGTTCAGGCCTCACTTTGACTGTTATTGATTCCATGGATATGTCTGACCAATTTTCTTCAATAAATTGCTGATTTCCACAAGCTGCGAGTCCATTCCTGCTTTGATATTTTACCCCCCTTCCCCCGAAAAAAATCCTGTGGACGCCCATGGCTGGAGGTGATGGCTAACCTTTGCACTAAACTTGATGACTACATTTCCTATGGTGCACAACCAGAATAATACTAGCTGAGCTTAATGGGAAATGTTCTGCACAGCAGCTGATTTGCATCCTCTGGCTCTAAATATATTCCCCATGATGCTGAGCTAGAATACTGGCTGTGAATCCTGTTATCTACAACTGCTGGAGTGAATGCTATGCTTTAGTGAACAACAGTTCCCATGTTCCTCCATCATTGTTTTGAGGGCTTGTGATATGTACTGTGATCCATTGCCACATACTGGTCCTCTCCACCTGGTGCTGGCCTGTCCACCTAGTGTCTGAATGTGATAAAGTATTACTGCAGAGATATGCTGGTGGATGCATGGAATAACCTTCTAGTAATACAGTGAAGGAAATGAAGTATGCATAAAGCTATTCTGAATGGAAAACAAAATCGAAGACCAAATAAGTCTTAAAACTTTATAGCAGGTAGAAAATTTGGCAGACCAGATAGGCCAAGTGGTCCTTATCTGCCATAAAATTCTATGTTTCTCTGGGAAAGAGTATCAATAACCAGACATAAAAGCTGGAATTTATTTTCGATAATCACTCTTCCAGTGCTGAAAGACCTTACAAAGACAAAGACAATCAGCTGAGCTTTTCCAATGTATTTATGTAACTGGATCTTCTTATCTTGACTATCGACACTTTCTCACTGACCATTTGTATTCTTTGGGGAATTTATGTCACAGGCTATGAAGTTCCCAGCTGGTTTTAACACTGCCTTTGTTTTCACGTGAAATGCACACCCAGCCTGTCTGGCCCTCACTCTCAGTTTTCATAGTGTTTGTTTAGAAGAAAAATAAATTCTAGATTAATTACCAGCAGAAATCAATAGTTATCAGCAGAACACAATAAACAAGTTAGTTTGTACTGGAATAGCTGTAAGATCTTTCATCTAAACCAGCTTCCACAATAATGTGATTCAAACATGTCTGTGTGCTGTGATAAGACACCTTGGAACAAATGTTTAACTTACAACTCTCCCAACTGCCTTATAAAGAAAACTGCCCCCCACACTGAATAACCCTGATCCTCGGCGGCAGTGTACACAATACAATAGATTGTAAGCTCATTTGTCAAAGACTAACTCTCATGCAATACCTCAAATGTTTTCATATTCGACTATGTGTTAACACAATATCAATGTCCCACATGGTCCCTCATTTGTTCTAGTAAGAGCGTGTGGCAGTGTGAGAGTTTGAAGATAAGTGCTATTTCTATGGGCAAAGTGACACTGTCATATACTTGCTGGTTGTGAATATATTACAGAACAATTCACAAGACTTCTCAATCCTCCTAAAAACTGTAAAATTCCAGAACCAAACTTTAACTGCAAGTGAGAAAGGAAAGCCCTGTCATGTTTGCCTTCTGTGCTCTTGGCACACTGATTTAGGAAAGACACATGGCAGAGAGCTCCAAGAGAAATGGACTCTAGATCATATTGTTTCACAGTCTATACACCTGGTATCAGAACTAAACAAGGTGGGGCCCACACAAATAAACCAGTCACCCTTTTAGCCCAAATATTACCCGTGTCTTATTTTTCATTTTGGGACACCCTGCTATTTGACATTTTATGGATAGCAAATATCAAAGGAGTGCTTGCAAGTTAACAGTAAAAACAAACTCTGTTTTTCATTGGGTGGTCTAACCATCCTCACAGTGGACCATGAAGCTTTGATAATGCACAGACTCAGTAGGTAGATTACATTTACAATACCAAATCCATTCTGTAAGTGGGGTTATATATGATATATAAATATAATTCTCAATAATGGTTTTCTACAAGTTTAATAATAAAGAAGAAACCAATTCCCTAATGTCACGCACTGTATTGGTCTGCAGCAGAGTGTTATGGATTAGACATGTGCATTCGTTTTCGGACTAATGCATTTTCGTCCATTCGTCTGAAAAACAAATAATGAATATGCTAAACTAACGAAAGCCGAATGAACAAATGGTTAATAAACGAAAATCATTCGTGCTATTGGCATTCTATAAACCGAAATAGTCGGTTTATAGAATACCAATAGCATTACATACATTCCATAAACCGATATAATGAACGACTTTCGGTTTATGGAATGCATGTAATGCTATTGCTATTGTATAAACCGAAATAGAGTCCCTATTCGTATGAATGGGGACTCTAGTTCGGTTTATAGGAAGCCAATAGTATTACATGTATTCCATAAGCCGAAAGTCTATAAACCGAACGACGTTCGGTTTATAGAATACATGTAATGGTATTGCTATTCTATAAATCGACGAAAACAAAAACTAAAAATGTAGTTTCGCTCATGTCTATTATGGATGGCCAAGGACAAAATGGATTTTGGGTGGAATAAACTTGGTGCACCTGTGTTTAGGTTTAGATTAGTCTCCGGGTTTAACTTAATTCAGATTCACTTTAATGTGTCAAATAATTAAAAACATGATGTTTTGACTTTAAATCCGCTGTATGTATTTCCACTAGCAAATTCATGGAAAGCTTATATTTGAAAGTCAGTTTAAATGGTCAAACTACTTATAACCAAGATACAGTTTATGGTGGGAGAATTTTAGCCCCCCACACTAACGTGGGAAAAATGTTAGAATGAAAGGGTGTGTATGGGAAACGATTGGATAAATCAACCACCCACCTCTTATCATAAATCCTCGTAATCTGCTGCACCTTCAGTGTTTCATCTGGCGCTTAATGGTATTACAGGTAGGATTTGTTGGGAGAATCAGAGAGGGCCATTACAAACACTGAACACATGGTTCTTATTCCTCTACCAGAAAGGAATTACTCTAACAGCTTTGTTAACTTGTTAGAAAACTTAATTATGCGTGTAATTGTGACCCCAATATAAGACTTTGTCCCCCCCTCTGTCATAATGCGAGCTCAGTCCAAGGGCTTTACTGGCTTTATACCCTTAGGATGAATTTCCTGCACAAACAAAATTACATATACTTTCTGCTAAGTGCATAATCTTTCATCAACATTTACAAACTCTCTGTGGAGAGCCTTGCGCAAATGGTTTATTTACTTTATACTAAATCTTCATACTTTCCCATAAGAAAAAAAATGATTGTAAACATTTTCCCTCTCCAACTGGTAAAAAAAAAAAATTCTGTGAATTTTTTTATTAGAAATATTCATGAAATATCTTATAATGTTTTCTTATCCCCTGAGATGTGTCACTCATCATTCAGAAGGTATTATAAACATTATACTCTAATTTAACAGTAAATGTTACTTTTCACTTGTGCTTCTAACACAAGTGAAATTTTAGTTGTTCCTATTGTGATGATGAACTGATGTGAACTTTTGACAGTACACTGCAGTTTATCCTCTGCATTAGCAGAGAGAGCCCCTCGTTTTTGTATGGTATCAGCAGGGGGGACCTTAACTAGGTCCCCCCTGCTGATCCTATGCAAAAAAGAGAGTCTCTCTTTGTGTTAGCAACGAGATACCCTTGCATTCAGAATTCAGAGCGGGGCAATCCCAGGAACTGCTGTGTCTCGCATGTGAGACACAGCAGATAGTAAACTCGCGTGTATCTATTAAGATACACGTTGGGTTTACTTCAAAGTCCGGGGACATGTTTTGTTTAACCCTTACTTCCTTCAAGAAAGCAAGGGTTAAACATATTATTTGGCTTTTTAAAACAATTTTTTGTAATTTCTCAGTATAGCAATGTTTGAGAAGTACATTAAATTGTAATTCGGGATTAAACAGGGGGATGGGAAGCTCCTTTGCGGCTGCTTTATTGCATCCGCTTCAGCACCAGTTCATCGCAGAGAGTCCATGGTGGGACAGTTCATCGCGAGTATTATGGCTTAGTGTTAGAGTTACGGCTTAATGGTTAGTGTTAGTATTAGGGCTTAGGGGGTTAGTGTTAGTATTAGGGGTATTAGTATCAGGGTTCGGAGGTTAGTATTAGGGTTCGGGGAGGGGTAACTATTAGGGGGGGGTTTTATTTATATGGGGGATCACTCTGATTGTAAGCGCTGACAGTTCAGCACTGAACAGTCAGCACTTACATTGCCGCAGTGAAACGGCCACGTTAAGTTACACCGCTGACAGTCCAGCGCTCAAACTGCCATGCTGAACTGTCAGCGGTGAAACAGCTGTGATGAATTGTCCTAGACCCTAACTAGGGATCAGGAAGACAGATTAAACATATTTGGAGAAACATTTCATGCTGTGTTAAATGGTTAACACGAGCTGTTTAGCAATCTCGAATATTTGCAACAGGTTCAGTTTAACAGTCAGTATCTAGCCATAGATAATGGCCTAACAAATGTCTAATACCCTCTTAGTGAACAACATTAGTGAAGAGGAAAGCTGTGATGTATTGCATCTCTGAAACATGCATATTTTTTCCATTATGAATCTTTGTGTATGAGGTAACCAGAGACATTGTCTGCAGAAAAAAAGACAGGCTCTAAAGTTAGGAGAAGAATTTAAACTTCAGTGAATATATAAATACGTATATGTAGCTTTCAAAAACTGTTATGGATGCTTGGGATCAGTGGCGTCCTGAGGGGGGTGCGGACCGCACCGGGTGACACCTCCAGCGGGGATGACACCCATGCTGCCGGCATCCCCCCGCAGGACATCGCGGTCCTGTTCTTTTATTTTTTTTTCTCTGGCAGCCGCTTCCGCTAGATTCGGCAGCCGGAGAAAAAAAAAGTTTAAAAAAAAAAGTCCCTGGGACGTAACGTCACATCTGGTGTCAGTGTTTCCCTCCTCCGTGCAGGAGGGAAGGCTGCACGGAAGAGGCGTCCGGGGACACGGAGCATCAGCCAGGCGGTAAGTTCAGGGGGAAGGGGGGAGGAGGGAGGAATAAAACGAGCACTGTAAGCACACTATTACTGGCATTTGAATGGCAAATATTAAAGGCATCTGAATGGCACAATATTACAGGCATTTGAATGGCACAATATTACAGACATTTGAATGGCACACAAATACAGGGATCTGAATGGCACAATAATTCAGGCATTTGAATGGCACAATATTACAGGCAATTGAATGGCACAATATTACTGGCATTTTAATGGCACAATAATACAGGCATTTGAATGGCACAATATCACAGGCAATTGAATGGCACAATATTACAGGCATTTGAATGGCACAATATTACAGGCAATTGAATGTCACAATATTACAGGCATCTGAATGGCACAATAATACAGGCATCTGAATGGCACAATATTACAGGGATTTCAATGGCACAATATTATTGGCATCTTGATGGGCAAATTGGCTGGGGCATCTTAATGGCACAATCTTACTGGCATCTTAATGGCACAATCTTACTGGCATCTTAATGGCACAATCTTACTGGCATCTTAATGGCACAATCTTACTGGCATCTTAATGGCACAATCTTACTGGCATCTGAATGGCACAATATTACTGGCATCTGAATGGCACAATATTACTGACATATTAGGCAAATTGGCTTATTAACAGCAAAATAATACTGGCATATTATTATTGTGTGTGACATAATTTGTGTGGCTGCTGTATGTGGCATATTTAATGGGCCATCTGACTGGCATTACTAAGGAATCTGTTTGGCATGGTATTGGAGGAAATCCATGGGGGTGACACCAACCCTAGTGACGCCTCTGCTTGGGATAATCTTACAGGCTAGGTGAAAGATAATGGTATTAGCTGATACAGTAATGCCTTCAATGGCAAGAGATATAATCAGGAAGTAAAGTTGCGTTGAATAAGTCATGAATAGCCAGACAAGCTTGGTAAACAAGTTTTCATCTCCCTGAATAATATATGTTTTGCTCACGTTATACCAATCATGCTGCTGTGTCACCTGATCGGCCATCAAGCATCGTAGAGAATTCAATAAAATATGCAATATCATTATATTATCAACGGGCATCCTGTACCGTATGAGGATTGTAACATATGCATCCGGAATATTCCATACGTGTCTGGTAACAAATGATAGCTATGGCATTTGTTTCAGGAACTGAATGCATTTTACAAAATTCAAGCCACATAGTGCTTGTATAAGATCTCTTTTAAGATAGATGTAGCATGTAACTGTGACATTCCCTAAATCACAAGGTCACATATGACAAAGAAAGCCAACCTTTCATCACATTATAAGGAAAAAAAAGAAAAAAGAGTCACCAACACAAATGTTGTTTTACAACACAAATAAGTCTACTAAGCAGTTAGAAAAAGGTTTAATCCAGCAGGTAGCAAGAAAACAGTGTCAAATAACTAATAGGAGACAACACTTCTTCTTCTTGAGAATCATTGGTGCGTCTGTTTCTCATCTATCCAGACCTCCCGCGCTGCAGGACTGTAATATATACACTAGCAAAATTATCAGCTTGTGATTCCTTGGGTGTGGAGGCCGAAGAGTTCACCCAATCGAAACAATGAGGCTTACTCTAGATATGAAAAGATTCAAAGGTCTTCGGCGCTGTTCAGAATAAATATCCAGATGGCATGTAAATCGAATTACACATGCAACACAAGCAAAACAATTGTTTCCGGTCTACATTAAGAAGGAAGAAATTGTCTTTGGGCTCCTGATGTTATTTTTCTCAGAGGGAGATTTTTAATAAAACATTTATTCGCCCTTTACACTTTTTTTCCATTTAATGAGGACAGAAGTACACATTCCTGTTTTTCTGTTTGGAGAACCCTGAACTCATGAGAACAGACCATTGTTTTTGAATACGATGGAAGTTGTTCCAATCACAGACTACTCAGGGGGATTGTGTCCTGCAGTTGCTTTTATCAGTTTGTCACTCTCTGAAATAATACCATTCCGTGACATAGATTATTTCACAAAACCCTTTTTTTTTTCTAAATTAGAAATCGTCTTTCATTTTATGAATACCAGGCCTATTTTGGTGTTTTATTAATTAAGTGTAGTATTTCTCTGTTCATATTAATATTGACAAATAAAATGAAAACATCAGTGCAGGACAGGAACGAAGCTATACCGTGGGACTCAGTAAAAAAGAATAATCAAACAGATTTACTTCTCTCACCGAGGTTACATAACAAGCAGCTTGTAAACTGATGAAGATCAATTAAACACTTCAAGAAATAACACCATTAATGTGAACTTCTCTGCCCTTTTACAGAGGTTTATTGTTGAAAGGATCAGCACTCTTAGGAATTAGCAGCTGATATACTGAGAGTGAAAGGAGAATTAAGCCTGGATAGCCTGCTAATCTCATAAGTAAATTCAAAGCTCTTGACAGAAGTACAGAAATCACAGGCAGAGTACCACTCTTCTCTATGGAGACTTGCACGGTGTGTACAAAGGTGTGTATAGAGTTGCCACCTTTTCCTAAAAAAATACCGGCCATAAATGTGGGTGGAGCTACAAAGGGTGGAGCCACTGAGAGGCAGATCCACTCAATGTCCCTATCAGATTAAGCTTCAGGCTCCTTGGTACAGGTACTGAGTGCCTGGAGCTTAATTCTCATTATCCATATACTTCTCACTGCCATGATACCGACATGAATATATTTGTATATCATGCCAGTGTGAAATATATAAATATGTATGTGTTATATAAACATATATCTGTGTGTGTATATATACTGCTAGTGAGAAGTATATACATAATATTTGTATCTCATGTCAATGAGCAGACACATACACACATGTCACACATACATGCAAACTCTCTCTCACACAGTCACATAGACATTCCCACACGCAGAGACAGTCACATAGACATACCCACATGCAGAGACAGTCACATAGACATACCCACACACAGAGACAGTCACATAGACATACCCACACACAGAGACAGTCACATAGACATACCCACACACAGAGACAGTCACATAGACATACCCACACGCAGAGACAGACACATAAACATACCCACATACAGAGACAGTCACATAAACTTATGAACAGACAGTAACAAAGATAGACATATTCGTATTTTATGGGGGGAGGGGGGGGGGGGAAACGTGCATAACTCAATGTGTCCTCCTGCCTTACCTTATTACATGAGAGGGGGACGTTTCTACCACAGACTGGTCTGCCCTGCACAGCACAGCCCATCTCATCTTCTTCCTGAGAGCCGGGTTGTGATGTTATCGCGCTATGTGCGAGGGGGCGGAGCCGGCAGTCTGTGCAGAAAGCCCAGACTTTCACCCTCGCGCTGCGCTCATGTCTGGAGAGCCTGCGTCTTCACTCCCCCAGGTACACACAACATAGATCCACACAGCGCGCTTCAGGCACAGCAATATTTGTATCATGCAGACTATGCCTTCTCTCCGCTCCCCTGCAAATAATACCGGCCTTAGAAGCGCCGGTATTTTGTTTTTTCCGGCACCAACTCCAAGAGGTGGAATACCGGCCGTGCCGGTAAAATACCGGCTGGGTGTCAACCCTAGGTGTATATGGTCATTAGCCTTCCAAGCGTGCACTATTAGCCTTCCAGCCAATCAGAGCTGGATTCACCACTTGGATCTGTCAGACCTAGTGTCAATAAATTGACTATGTATAAAATGAGGAGCTTTCACTGCAGTATCAGTGAATACAACCAGTGAGGTCAGTGAGGAGATTTTCAGTAAATGGACTGCCCCTTCCTACTTGCTGCACAACTTCAAATAGAAATGCAAAAGAATGAACATAAACCAATCTACATTCCTAATTTACTATTGTTTCCTTACCAAATAATTTCTCAGCAGTCGTTACTAGCTTTGTTCACCAATGATGGGAAAGAAAAAGGAGTGACAGGCGCAGTGACAATGTGAAGGGTATAGACAGAGGCGTAACTAGAAACCACCAGGCCTCGGTGCAAAAATTGCCTCGGGGCCCCCTGACCCAACCATGCAACTCCACCCCAGAAATGCCACTTACATGCCTCCCAACTGTTCCGCTTTGTACCTGGCCTTGTCTTATATCTAGGATAGCCTTATTCCTATCCCATGCATGCTTAAACTCCTTCACTGTATTAACCTTTACCACTTCTGCTGGCAAACTATTCCATGTATCCACTACCCTCTCAGTAAAATAATACAAAGTTTCTGACCTCCACTGTATTAACCTCTACCATTTCTGCTGGAACACTATTCCATGCATCCACTACCCTCTCAGAAAGTAATACTTTCATTAGTCTCTGGCCTTATCTTATATCTAGGATAGCCTTATACCTATCCCATGCATGCTTAATCAGATGCACAAACCGCCGTTTAGTAGATCTCACGCCTCCCCCCCCCCCTCTGACTCCCGACCCCCCCTGACCCCCCCCCCCCAATTACGAGACCACGCTCTGCGTTGAGGGTAAAACATGAACTGCTTTTACTGTGGGCTACCCGCCCGTATTTATGCAGGTCTCCCACTTGGTGGACACTCCCCTAGGGGACCCAATGGGAGACTGTAACAATAGACAGACATAAGGCAATTTAGGACCCACAGACACAGATTATTCCCAGCAGGCATTATGATTTCCTCCTCCCTGCCCTGGAGATAATTGGGAAGTAATTCAATTATCTCCAGCACAGAGGCGAATTGCCATTTTAATTTCAACACAAAAAAAAACACATAAAAATACATAACTTTATAATGGTCGAACATTTCCCATTCGTATCACATATCCCCAGATAGCCTGGATCTGAGTGCATATGATTGGCGAATAGCGCTCAGATCCCATACGCATAGTTCAATCGCCAGGGAGTCCAAGTCCATTACAGTCTTTCGCATGGTTTGAAATGGCCGCCGCCTCGTGGTCGACATACGAATGAGTAATTCCACAAAAAAACGGCAAAACAGACGAACCAGCGATCCCAGGTTATACAGATGGATCTGTCACAAGTAATATTTTCATTAGTCCCCGGCCTTCTCTTATATCAAGGATAGCCTTATGCTTATCCCATGCATGCTTAAACTCCTTCATATATTAACCTCTCATCCACCACCCTCTCAGTAAAGTAATATTACTTTTCTGGACACAAAAAAAAACGTTAAAATATTTCCAGCCTTATCAAAAGCTTGAGGTGGACCCCAAATATATGTGTATAACTAGCTGCATGTATACTTATATGAACTTTTTAATATTATATTCATAATATGTATGTAATGAAAATGTTATTGAAAATTGTTAATTTCTTATGTTTCCCTACACCCACATTGGGGGATGGGACACTTCATCGCGGCTGCTTCCGCACAGCCGCCTCACCGCAGACTCTACAGCACAAGACAGATCGTCGCTGGAGATTTCATCGCGGGACATTTCATAGCTAAAGGTAAGTATTTTACCGATTTTAGTTGGTTTAGAATTAGGGTTTAGGGGGTTAGAATTAGGTTTAGTGTTTAGTGTTAGGGGTTAATTTTAATATTAGGGGTCGGGGTTAGTATTAGGGTTAGTATTAGGGTTAGTATTATGGTTTAGGGTGTTAACTTTAGTATTAGGGGTCGGGGGTTAGTATTAGGGTTAGTATTGGGGAACTTTAGTATTAGGGGTCGGGGGTTAGTATTAGGATTAGTATTAGGGGTCGGGGGTTAGTATTAGGGTTTAGGGGGTTAGGTTTAGGGTTAGTATTAGGGGGTTAACTTTAGTATTAGGGGTTGGGGGTTAGTATTAGGGTTAGTATTAGGGGTCGGGGGTTAGTATTAGGGTTTAGGGGGTTAATTTTAGTATTGGGGTTAATTTTAGTGTTAGTATTGGGGTTTAGTGTTACTATTGGGGGGGGATCATTTATTAGGGGGGTTATTTTAGTTTTACTTTTAGATTTGTAAGAGCTGACAGTTCAGCGCTGAACTGTCAGCTCTTACATAGCTGCAGCTGCGGTGAAACGGCCACGTTATACTTCATTGCTGACAGTTCAGTGTTCTAAACTGCCGCGCTGAACTGTCAGCGATGAAAATGCGGCGAAGAAGTGTCCTAGACCCCCCACATTGCACCTAAAGGTCTTAACACAGCACTATACAGTACCCGCAGCACTTGACTTGTACTCATATTGCACCCACATGATTTGGCATGCTGCAGTATAAATTTTCCCGCCAGAACATACCACAGTGTCACTTTGTCCCACTGAACTGCACCTGCAGAACATGCCACAGTGTCACTTTCCCCCATAGTACACATTATTTTGCCCCACAGAACATGCCACAGTGTTCCTTTTACCCCATAGCACATGTTATTTTGCCCCACAGAACATGCCACAGTCTCAATTTGGCCACAGCCAATTTGCCACAGCCAGATTGCCAATATGCCACAGCCATTTTTGCCCATTTGCCAGTTATGTGCCCATTTGCAGTTATTTGCCTGTTATGAGCCCATTTGCCAGTTATGTGCCCATTTGCCAGTTATTTGCCTGTTATGAGCCCATTTGCCAGCGTTATTTGCCCATTTGCCAGCGTTGTGCCCATTTGCCAGTGTTATGTGCCCATTTGAAAAGTATAGAGCCACCCTGCTCTCCTAGAGAAAACAGTAATAATATAATGAAATAAAGTAATAATGATAAAGGTGTATAGCACCTCCCACAAAGTCAATATGACAAAGAGAGGTGGGTGCCACCAGACCTAATAAAAACTGCAAAAAAGCCTCAGGACTGGGGTATCACAAGGAGATAGTCCCAGTGCTGAGAAAGCAGGTCTGTTACATAGGGCACTCACACCTTATACTGTATACTCAAGGCACTAAAAAACCATACCCAAATAACAGGTACAAAAAATATTTATTAACGGTCCTTGGACAAAAATACTACTAAATTAGAGTGTGTAAATCTATATAGCACCCCATGTGCCACATAGGTAGTGATACAATATATGTGCAGAATATCAAAAAATCACAATATAAATACATATAACATAAAAGCAAATAGCACACATGAAAATTTGCCCATTTGCCAGCGTTATATGCCCATTTGCCAGTTGTGCCCATTTACAAGTGTTATGTGCCCATTTGCCAGTTGTGCCCATTTTCCAGTCGTGCCCATTTTCCAGTGTCATGTGCCCATTTGCCAGTGTTATGTGCCCATTTGCCAGTGTTATGTGCCCATTTGCCAGTTGTGCCCATTTGCCAGTGTTATGTGCCCATTTGTCAGTTGTGCCATTTGCCAGTGTTATGTGCCCATTTGTCAGTTGTGCCATTTGCCAGTGTTATGTGCCCATTTGTCAGTTGTGCCATTTGCCAGTGTTATGTGCCCATTTGTCAGTTGTGCCATTTGCCAGTGTTATGTGCCCATTTGTCAGTTGTGCCATTTGCCAGTGTTATGTGCCCATTTGCCAGTGTTGTGTGCCCATTTGCCAGTGTTGTGTGCCCATTTGCCAGTGTTGTGCCCATTTGCCAGTGTTGTGCCCATTTGCCAGTGTTGTGCCCATTTGCCAGTTGTGCCTATTTGCCAGTGTTATGTGCCCATTTGCCAGTGTTATGTGCCCTCAATATGCCAGTGTTATGTGCCCTCAATATGCCAGAATTTAGCCATTCAATTTGCCATTCTTTTGCCATTTAATATGCCATTCCTTTGCCATTTAATATTACAGTATTTTGCCCCCCAGTATGCAATTCTTTTCCCATTTTAATATGCCAGGATTTTGCCACTCTATATGCCAGGATATTGCAATTTAATATACCAGGATATTGCCAATTAATATGCCAGGATATAGCCAATTAATATGCCAGGATATAGCCAATTAATATGCCAGGATATAGCCACTTAATATGCCAGGATATTGCCACATAACATACCAGGATAATGCCACTTAATATACCAGGATAATGCTAATTAATATGCCAGGATATAGCCAATTAATATGCCAGGACAATGCCAATTAATATGCCAGGATAATGCCAATTAATATGCCAGGATAATGCCACTTTATATGCCAGGATATAGCCACTTAATATGCCAGGATATAGCCATGTAATATGTCAGGATAATGCCACTAAATATGCCAGGATTTTGCCACTTAATATGCCAGGATTTTGCCCCTCAGTATGCTCGTTATGCCACCCTCCTCCCCCCTTCCCCAGCCAGTACTTGCCTCCTTGCTGCTGTGCAGGTCCGTGGCTGTGAGGGAAGAGTTGTGCGCTCCCCTCCAGCCAATACGCATTCCATAAAGTTTGTTTAAACTTTTTTTTTCCAAGAAACTTTATTGATTCGCGTGGCTGGAGGGGAGCGCTCAACGCTTCCCTCACAGCCACGTACCTGCACAGGGAGACAGCAGCAAAGAGGTAAGTACTGGCTGGGGAAGGGGGGAGTCACACGGGTAGCGGGGGCCCACGGGGCAGCTGCCTTGGGCCCCAAGAATGAATGGGCCCTGGGCAGCTGCCCCGTTTGCCCGCACATTTTTTTTCAATTTTCTTTTTTCTGTGTAGGGGTCACAGGGCGGCCGAGCCCCTGGAGTGACAGGCACGGTCGTAGCTGCGGCCCCTGCACTAGTGGTAGGTACGCCACTAGGTATAGATGCAAAATCACAGCACAAAGTACAAACAGCAGAGAAAAGAATATATAATTAGTACAGATTGTCTGGATGCAACACAGCTTACTTTCAGTAGTTCTTAGCACTTGCTAAACGCTGGTGTAATTTTCACATGTCAAAATAAGAATTATTTTTCTCCAAATATGCGCAAAACTTAGCATGCGCAAATATAAACGCAAAATATTAGGGCAACAGGAAAAATGCACACTACATAACAATAAATGGAAGAGGTGCAAATCGGAAAAAAAGCTCAAAATATTCGCAAATTGCGCCTTACTCATGTTTTACCTACTTTTTCCCCCCACTGTACTTGTTTAGTACATGACCCCCTATAAATTGCTTTCATTATACAGTTATGAAGGTTACATGGTAGATTTAACATTATTAGGTACTGTAATTGTTGTTTATCAGAGCCCGCTGTTGGGCAAGGGAGACAGGAATTCCAAATCATAACAACCTACCAAATTACATGCAACATATTTATATTTTTAAAGTAAATATGATTTTTCATTATTTCTTATATTTCTTTATCTTATCCCTTATCAACATTATATAATGGCAACTAACTGCACATCTCTTGGGACTATTCACAAAAATTTGACTTTGGTGTCGACTTTCATTTTGAGACTAAGGCAAACTCAGCACCCGAAGAATGGGCTCAAGAATGACTCTACCTCCCCTCTATAAAGTAATGTGAACACCAGGCAAAACCATATTTATACTGCAAATATCAACTTAAAATTGTGTTACTGGTAGTAACTTACAAGGTGCAGAATGGATTAATCCAGACTGGTCAACCAGAAGAGCACCATGGATTAACAATGTGTCCAAGACTGCACAGAACAAAACTTTAGACAACTTTGTTATAGGGCCCAGCTCATATCAGCCTGACATTAATGATGTGGTAATACTCAGGACTTTACTGAATGACTAAACCAGAGATTACACAAGGAGTTGGCATCAAACCTTGAGTAACACCATAGCAGTTGGTGAATGAACTGGACACGGTTTAAGAAAATCAAGATAGGAAACGTTAATAAAAGTGTGAAGGTATTCTTACCATAGCTGGGTTCACTTCCCAAAATGGATCAACGAGAAGAGCTTTGTAATAGTCCTCGCAGGCATCGTTATGCCAGGAGAAATTCCAGTAGAGCCAAACCTTAAGGGTTTCCCAGAGAGACATATCTTCTCTCGAATAGCAGTGTGCATTTCCCTGTAAGAGACAAATCAGAGCAAATGATCATCAAGTATATTACAGTCTTAGATCAATAAGATTATTTTAGCATCACATCACAATCAATTAGCACATGCCTAGGGCGACAAATTTTTGGGGGCGGCAGCGCCCCCCAGCACTGAAAAAAAATAAATCCGCCCCTTTAACCCCTTAAGGACAGAGCCTTTGAAACATTTTTGTCCTTTCTGGACAATGGCTATTTTAACATTTCTGTGCTGTTTGTGTTTAGCAGTAATTTTCTTCTTCGTCATTTGCTGTACCCACACATATTATATATTGTTTTTATCGGGACAAGAAGGGCTTTCTATGGATGCCATCTTTTTGATCATATCTTATCATATTATTAAAAGAAATAATAAAATATGGTAAAAAAAAAAAAAATACACAAATTTCTTTGTTTTTATTTGAAACAACTTCTCCTCATCGACAATAGCGAACGAAAAAACATGATAAATAGATTCTACTATTTCTCCTGAGTACAGGGATACCACCCATGCATAGGTTTGTTGGGTTGTTTGGGGGCTAAAATGCCAAATTTGTGAGGTGCAGTTTTTTGTTTTCCAACTTGAAATTTTTACATGCAGACAGCCTGCACCCATGTCCCATTTGGGACATATTTGAAGCCAGCTAGTGTATTTTACCCCATCAACCCATATATTTTTTTTTAAAGAAGACACCTTAGGCTATCTCAAATGGTGGTATTTTTACACTTTCCATGCACTAATTCTACCACCAGCCTTTGTCAAACTTTGTGGTAGTAATTTATTTGTGTTTTTTTTTCACAAACCTTGTACTTCAGACATGAATTCACAGATTTTGGTATTTGTCACTGCCAAATAACACCCTAATAAGTGTTCAGCAACATCTCCTGAGTACAGGGATACCACCCATGCATAGGTTTGTTGGGTTGTTTGGGGGGTAAAAGGCCAAATTTGCTAGGTGAAGTTTTTGGTTTTCCAAATTAAAATTTTGACATGCAGACCGCCTGCACCCATGTCCCATTTGGGACATATTTGAAACCAGCCAGTGTATTTTACCCCATCAACCCATATATTTTTTAAAAGAAGACACCTTAGGCTATCTCAAATGGTGGTATTTTTACACTTTCCATGCACTAATTCTACCACCAGCCTTTGTCAAACTTTGTGGTAGTAATTTTTGTGTGGTTTTTTTTCACAAATATTGTATTTTAGACATAAATTCACAGATTTTGTTGGGTTGTTTGGGGGCTAAAGGGCCACATTGTGAAGGTGCGCATTTTCAACTTGGAATATTGACGTGTAGTCAGCCTGAGCCCATCTTTCATTTGGGACTTTTTTTTAAGTAGGAAAGTGTATTTTACCCCAAAAAGTATATATTTTGTAAAAGTAGACACCCTAGGCTATTTTAAATGGTGTTATTTTAACACTTTCCATGCACCAATTCTACCACCAGCCTTTGTCAAAGTTTGTGGTAGTCATTTTATTGTGTATTTTTTCCCACATACATTGCACTTTAGACACAAATTCACATATTTCGGTATGTGTCACTGACAAACAATACCACAATATATGTTCAGCAACATCTCCCGAGCACAGGGATACCACCCATGCATAGCTTTGTCAGCTTTGTTAGGGGTTGAAAGGCTACATTTGAGAGGTGCGCTTTTTGATTTTCAAACTTGGAATTTGAACATGTAGAGCAAGGAAGGGGTTAATAGCTCTTATAAAACCCCTAAAAATGCACAGACAAGAAAAAATGTTCTGCTGTGCAGTGATCAGTGGCAGGGAAGGGGTTAATACACTACACTATACAAAAGGTATGGCTTTTATAAAAGCCCTTGGGACTCACAATTTATTAACAATTTAAAAATAATTTTATAATTTATTACAATTTAAAAATTATGTTATACAGATCTGTCTCTTTCCCTCACTAAAACTCAAGTGAGGAGAGGGAGGCAGATCCATATGGGTCAGAACAATATTTACGAACCAGACGAATGGTGATGCTCATCTGAGAAATCACCAAACCACCTTTGCCACTGATCGGCTGTTACTGATCGCTATACACGCGTTGAGACAGCTTCAAAAGGAATACACGTAATCCCCTAGTGGGTATAATTAACCCCTAGTGAGTCTGACAAAAAAAATGCTGATAGCAAAAAAAAAATCCTTCGGCGACTAGATTGCTCCATATGCGCTGCTTAGGCAGTGACCATATGCACTGCTTAGGCAGTGACCATATGTGCTGCTTAGGAAGTGATATACGGCAAGGAAGGGGTTAATAGCTCTTAAAAGAGCCTTTGATATACTGTAATAAATCAAAGTAAAAAAAAATAACCCCTAAAAACTGCACAGACAGCAAAAAATGTGCTGCTGTGCAGGGGCGTTGCTAGGTCTCCAAAACATCCGGGGCTGGAGCCCATGATAGATTTTATAGAAGTAGAGTAAATAAAATCACATGGTTAGGCAGCATACAGACTGATATAATTGACGCCAATGAACAATAGGTATATATGGGTATATTTCGGGGATCAACAAATCCCAGGCACCAGGAAATTATACCTGGCGCCCAGTTATTGTTGTCCCTGCATGGTGCCCTCGCCGCTGGGATCATTTTATTTATCCAGCGGAGCGCGGGGGAGCAGTGTGTGCACCGGCTGCACAGTCTTCCTGCTCCATCCCCACATGCACCGTACTATAGTGTCCGAGCGCTGAGTGTGCTCAGCAGGGCTAGAAACAACAGCAGGGCACAGACCAGGCTAGAATGAGGTATAGCAGCCAAGAGGGGGACATATTGATAGATGCACTTTTTTTTTTATCATAAACAACAACAAAATTGCTGACTTGTGCGTAAGTGTATGTGACAGAGTGTGTGTTTGTGTGTATGACTGACTGCATGTGTGTGTGTGTGACTGTGTGTTTATGTGACCCACTGTATGTGTGTGTGACTGTATGTCTGACTGTGACAGAATGTATATGTGTGTGTCTGTGACTGAATGTGTGTGTGTCTGTCTGTGACTGTATGAGTGTGTTTGTGTCTGTCTGTTACTGACTATATGCGTGTGTGTGACTGACAATAAGACTCGCAGCACACAAATAACTCACATTACTCAAAGTTACACTTATACACAAAAATACACAGCCACAAATACACACACATACACATGCAGCCACACATACACACACATTCACACTTGCACAGTCACACATACATACACACACCCTTACACACAGAGACACACAATCCCACTTACACACACCAACTTACATCACACACACACACTTGTATGTGAGCAAATTCCCATGATTTAAAAATAACTGAGCATATAAAAATGACTCAAGCCTGACCCCCCCCCCCCACATAGATACCCTTACATAGACAACCTTACACTCACACACACATCCAGACAACCTTACACACAGACACCCTTATACACACAGATGGCCTTTCCCACACAGACATTCTGCCACGCAGACTCGTGTGTAAACCTGCAACTCTCACACTCACATCAGAAATATTTTTAATTTTTTAATAAAAAGGGGTAAAAAACTTGGGGAGAATAGGCTGAGGTATGAAGGTATGCTCCTTCTACAAACCTAATAAAAGAGAGAAGTGCAGGGAATTGAGATGGGAATTCAACTGAATGCGAGAATTTTTCCAGCTCTGCTACTTTAGCCTTAATTTTGAAATTCCCATCTCACTTCCCTGCAATTCTCTCTTTCATGAGTAAAGCCTATAATATAATGAGCAGCTCATACACTCATAATGTATGGGTTTAATAGTATAACGAGGTCCATGTGATGTTTAATGCCATGTGTATGGACTCATTTCCATCAACATAAAGACTATATATAAAGATGAATCACTATTATTCATATTGAATGTGATAATCAGGTGTGAAAATAAAAATGGTATGAGCACTGTTTCACACTTGATTATCACATTCAATATGATTAATAGTAATTAATCACATTTTCTCCTAGTAATCTCACTGCCACTGACACACACTCCTAACTCTGCCACTTATGCTTTCACTCTCGAACACTTACACTCTGCCACTCACACACACTCATAACTCTGCTGCTCACGCTTACACTCACACACACACACACTCATATCTCTGCTGCTCACACTTATACACTCCAAAACTCTGCCACTCACCCACACTTACACTCTGCCACACACATACACGCACACTCATAACTCACACTCTTCCAAACACTCACACTCTGCACACTCACTCATACAATCACACTCTGCCACTTACACACACTTACATTCTGCCACTCACACACATACACACTCATAACTCTTCCACTCATGCTTACACTCACACACACTCTCTTCCAATCACACTCTGCCACACTCACACACATACACTTACTTATACTCTGCCACTCACACTGCCACTCATATACATACACATGCACACTCATAACTCTGCCACTCACACCCACTTACACTCTGCCACTCATATACATACACATGCACACTCATAACTCTCCCACTCACACCCACTTATACTTATACTATGCAAATTACATTCTGCCACTCACATACATACACATGCACACTAATAACTCTGCCACTCACAGTCTGCTACTTACATACACATGCAGACTCATAACTCTGCCACTCACACCCACTTACACTCTGCCACTTACCTCACATACATACACCTGCACACTAATAACTGCCACTCACACTCTGCCAATCACTCACCTGCAAAACTTGAGGGGGCGGAGCTAAACACGAGGGGCGGAGCCTATCATGAGGGGATGGAGTCTGCTGCTGTTCAGCATACAGCATGCAGGAGGCGGGATCGAACGTGAGGGGGCGGAGCCGAGCGCGAGGGGGCGTGGTCAGGGTCTCCATTCGGGGCTATGGAGGGGAGATCCGGGGCTTCAGCCCCAGTAGCCCCCCCCTAGCGACGCCTCTGCTGCTGTGTAAGATCACTGCGTACACAGCGATCAATTGCAGGGAAGGGGTTAAATACTGGAAACGGCTTTTATAAAAGCCTTTGGGTCTCAATTCTATTAAATATATTATAATTAAAAACTTACATTATACAGCTCTGTCTCCCTCCCTCACTAAAACTCAAGTGAGAGGGAGGCAGATCTACACGGGTCAGATCAAATATTTACACATATTGATCTAACCAGACGAATGGTGATGCTCATCTGAGCAAACGCCAACCCGCCATTGTCACTTATCAGCTGTTACTGATCGCTATACATGCGCTCAGACAGCTAAAAAAAGATTTTTACGTTAAACGTAGTCCCCCAGCGGGTATAATTAACACGTGATGGGTGTAATAAAAAAGTTTTAAAAAAATTAAAAATGCTTCTGCAGCAAGATTGCTGCATTTGCGTCAGATCGCTGATTAGGCAGTGATCTACGGCAAGAAAGGGGTTAATCTCTCTTAAAAGAGGTTTTTTTATACTGTAATGAATTACAGTAAAAAAAAAAAATAACCCCTAAAAAATGCACAGACAGCAAAAAATGTGCTGCTGTGTATGATCACTGCGTACACAGCGATCAATGGCAGGGAAGGGGTTAAATGGCTTTTATAAAAGCCCTTGGTGTTTAAAATTTTATTAAATATTTTTTTAATTATTTTATTTTATTTTTTTACTTGATCTGATCTGTCTCTCTCCCTTACTAAAAGTAGTAAGGTGAGGGAGGCAGATCAATACTTGTCAAAGGCAATATTTAGTAATATTGCCTTTGACAGTATGGTAAGTGCTCATCAGAGCACTTACCATACATGCCTGCACACAGATCACATAGATCTGCTGTGCCGGCATCGATTGGCTCCCCCTAGAGCATCGGAAGTGAAATACTTTCACTTCCGATGCTCTTGCCATTAGAAGGGAAGCGCTGCCTGTACAGGCAGCGTTCCCTTCTACTGAGCCGATGGGGTCGCTCAGGAGAGCGACCACCATCGGCTCTGGGGAGCTCGCTGGCGAGGCACTTTAACAACACCTGAGATGCTTAGAAAGCGAACGATCGTTCGCTTTCTAAGCACGTGTGCAGAGGGCGCAGCCATTTTTAAATGGCTGCTACGATCACTCCGTGGAGTGATCGTAGCGCGCCCCTGCACATTTGGGTGGTGTTGCACAATGCCTCTACCACTGGTCGCTTTCTTTACTCCATTTAGTGCATGACGTGCCAGGCACGTCAGCTATCGGCAAGTCCACGATTTGCCGTGACGTGCCTGGCACGTCATCTGTCGTTAAGGGGTTAAATAAAAAATAAAAAAACACCACGCTTGCAGGCAGAGACGGAGGTGAGAGATCGGAAGATCCCCCCTCACCATCGCTCTTCCTACCAGGCTGCACGGGGAGCCGAACAGGCAGCACAGAGAAACCTCCGTGCTGCCTGTTCGTCTCCCTGTGCAGTATGACACGGAAGTGCCGACAGTCACGTGATGGGCGCGCTGACGTCATACGCGCGCCGGGTCACGTGACCTGTCGGCACAACCGCCGGGGAGCCGAACAGGCAGCATGGAGGACTCCATTATGCCTGCCACTAGCCACCAGGGAAAATGTAAGCGCTGGGGAAATGGGGGGATTTGGCCAAATTAGCAGGAGCTTATTAAATGGCAAATAACACTGGCATATTACTGGGCAAATTAGCTGGGCACATTAAATGGCAAATCACACTGGCATATTATTTGGCAAATTGGCAGGGGCATATTAAATGGCAAATCACACTGGCATATTATTGGGCAAATTAGCAGGGGCATATTAAATGGCAAATAACACAGGCATATTATTGGGCAAATTGGCAGGGGCACATTAAATGGCAAATAACACTGGCATATTATTGGGCAAATTGGCAGGGGCATATTAAATGACAAATAACACTGGCATATTATAGGGCAAATTGGCAGGGGCATATTAAATGGCAAATAACACTGGCATATTATTGGGCAAATTGGCAGGGCACATTAAATGGCAAATAACACTGGCATATTTGGCAAATTGTCAGGGGCACATTAAATGGCAAATAACACTGGCATATTATTGGGCAAATTAGCAGGGGCATATTAAATGGCAAATAACACTGGCATATTATTGGGCAAATTGGCAGGGGCATATAAAATGGCAAATAACACTGGCATATTAGGCAAATTAGCAGGGGCATATTAAATGGCATATAACACTGGCATATTGGGTAAATTGTCAGGGGCATATTAAATGGCAAATAACACTGGCATATTATTGGGCAAATTGGCTGGGGAATATTAATGGCAAATTATACTGGCATAATATTGGGCAAATTGGCAGGGGCTGATTAAATGGCAAATACTTGCATATTATTGGGGAAATTGGCTGTGACTTATTAATGGCAAATAATACTTGCATTTTATTGGGCAAATTGGCTGGGGCATACTAATGGCAAATGATACTGGCATATTATTGGGCAAATTAGCTGGGGAATATTATGGGCAAATAATATTGGCAATGTGTATGTAATGGGGTGATAGAGGCATGCAAATGGGGTGATGGGGCATGTCCTTGGTGTGCAACGTGGGTTATGGGTCATGTCGTGGGTGTGCATCGTGGGTAGGGGGGGTGCCCAAAATGTGTCTGCCTAGGGCAGCATAAAACCAAGATACACCACTGTCCTTGGGGCAGACTCCCACAGGCAGACTGTGATCTCTTATGGACAAGTTTATTAAACTAGTATATTGCAAGCTTTTTAGTATAAGGCTAGAAAGTAAAATTGCAGATTTCAACCCAATTCCAGAAAAGTTTTTTAGATATTGTATAAGTTATACAAGCGATATACCGTTCTGATTTTCATGACCCCAGCATACACAGCCATTGCTGTGTGAATGTTCTTTTTATTATTCCTTGATATAACTGACAATTCCCCAATGTTGAGTGAAGCTGGTAAAGAATGGGAATCAGAGATACAGTGCATTTTGATGGACCTGCTTTAAATCTAGAGGATGAAAGTAGTCTTTTATTACAGAAAATGACCACGGTCCATTTTTGGGTGTAAAAGACCTTTACACTCTCAGAAGTTTTTTAATAAACTGTAACTTCACTCATCGTAGTGGCTTCCAAAACCTGGGGTTTAAACTGATGCTCCTTCCTAAGAGGAGAGTACTTGGTGTCTTTACCTAACTGATTACACACACGTGTTCTCCATGTGTCAAATTTCAATGGGATATGTCTAAGTGTGCAGGAGAACATGTAACTCCGGTGAAGCACTGCCCTGTGGAATTATTTAGGAAATCCTAAATTGAAAATTGCTTATGGAAGAGAATCAAAAGAGGTACAGATTTCGGGTAGAATGTGTGTAATTACCTACACAAGTTATGTTATGGCTGATGGCCGGTGTATATACATATGTATATATATTTGTATGTAAATACATATTTTAAATCTACAATGCACTTGTGGAATACCTGTCCCTGAATGGCAGACAGGTAATGTGGTCACACTAGTCTGATGCTGGATGTCAATTAAGTCAATCTTGGCAATTTTATACAGTTTATGGACAAAGCGGATTAAAAATATCAAATAAGATGTCACAAACACAGTCAATTTTACCAGTACCCACTGATGCATTTCTCTAGGACAGCAGATTCAAAAATTCCACTGATGAGACCATTCTCGCTTCCAGCGTAACACAGCATGGCTACCTCCCACAGTCACAGACATTTAGAAAATTAATCTTTATTCCTAAACCTTAGGATCAAAGTGGATTTCGTCTTACAATGAACTTACCAGGGAACAGATGCAATCATTACTTAGTATGAAATAATCCATAATTAATATCCATGACTTTAACATCTCCATCCTATGGGAGCCATCCCTAAATTATTATTGGAGAAATTTCAGCAGGGGTCATAAGATGTCCACTCTGAAGTTAAAACTGTCTGCGTGCAGTGTCCAAATTTCCAACAAGCATTTTAAATGCAGGCTGCTTCCTGAGATAATGAATGCTGTATTTAAGATCTTTTGTAAAGATCTTTTTTATGCACGGATTTAATACACCATTATTAATGGTGGACATATATTTAAGTAAGTGCAAGTAGAGGCAGATTCCCACTACCATTTCATAGTGCATTTTTTTTTATCACAATCAACTGTTGGAGATGCTCAGTGGACATAGATGTCAAAGGCTGTTTGCTTATTAATAAAAAAAAAAGCAGGCAAGATATAGGTACCATCTCTTTGAGTCTGACCTGTTGAAGCAGACAAGTGAAGGACCATAGAATCTGGCAGTAGATGGCAGACATGCAGTTCGATCAAGGGCAATTTTTCCAGGCCCAGGAAATGTTTATTCCCAGTTTAGACCTTGGAGCTGATATCGGAGATCTCATCTGAGATATCTGAGACATTTCTTCCTACCAAACGTGGTACAGCTGAAACTTGTCTCCCTTAGGCATGGAATGGCTGCCCAAGATACATGCCTTCTTGACTCTTAACCGCCTCTATGTCGGACTTGTTATAGCCATTTACTGAGCATTTGCACACGTTCAAACATCCAAGATCAAGCAACCATTCCTATTCCTATATAAAAGGCCTTGAAGTACTCAGAAATGTGTTCTAATTTAAAACTAGAAATAAACAAGATAATTAATAACAAACTACAACACAATAATAGAACAATTTGTGAAATGCTTGGTGACCAGAAAAATCAAAGCGGTGCCTTGGAAAATGAAGAGTGAGGTTCTTTGTGACCCAGGAGGACACAGTGAACTAATTTTCTCAGATTTGAAGTATATTAGTAGAAATTTAAGTTTCTAGGAAGTGCGGTAACTAATAAATTTAAAGATTGAGATTGAGATGCTATCCTTTTGTAGCCCAATGTGTCTGGGGCATATTCACATTCTTAGTCCTTAGATTAGTTTGTGTGATCTACCTGTCTAGAGTAACTCCAACATTTACAATAATTCCATCAAAAAAAAAAGTATGAAGTCTGAATCCAATGCTTAGGTGTCTTTATTTTGCTTTATTCAAGCTGCTAAAATCTAGTATAGATTGTACCGCATACTCTTCTTCACCATGAACAATGACTCAATCAGAAGTATTGGTTATTTACCACCAAGAGATATGAATTATCATTATTAAAATTTTATTTTTGGGGAAGTTATAGAGAATAAGAGACATTGATTTTTTCCTTGATTTGGTATGGATCAGGAAGAAACGTAGGACCTTTGATTCTGTGTTTCTCTGCTTATTCCCTTGTTTTGTGTTGGCTTTTCTTAACTGGAAACTGCAGCCCTGTGTGTTTGTATATCACAACATTACGTTGCAGCTGCTGGGACTTTGGATGTGTGGCCATAACAAGGTTTCAAAACCATGAACTGCCTTAAAAGGTAACTTTTTTAGTGATTTGTGATGCAAAAATTCTAAGATACCGTTTTAGAACTTGATTTGTCCTTTCCGCCTAGCCATTCAACTGCGGATGGTGGAAAGATTTAAAATAAAATCAATCCCCATAAGCTTGCACATGGCCCTCCACAATCTAGACACAAATTGTAGGGTGCCAGAGGAATGGGCAGTGATATTTTGGTCACTAAATTGGTGATTTTTGTTTATAGGTAGATCATGTCATAGTCAAATCTCACATGTGTGGTTTTTTTTTATCCACCTTTCTGATCTGCAGATATTCTCTCTTGACAATTTTAAGGGTCTAGATGGGAATTTCAAATTTAAGGTCCAAGTAGCAGTTGAGTAGAGTTGGAAAAATTCTCCCAGTCAGTTGCATTGGAGAATTTTTCCAGCTCAGCTACATTGGCCTAAAGTTTGAAATTCCCATCTCATTTCACTGTAATTTTATCTTTATAAAGTAGAACCCTTAAATTAAATGTGGACACAGGAAAAGAAGCATGCAGTTAATAATTCTGAGTGCTAGGATTCCCACGCTTGTGACATCTTATGCAAACTCCCTTTTATAAGTATATCAAAGCCTGAAATGGATGTATAGTTTGCAGTCACTGGGTTAAAATGCTGGAAAATAGTTTTCTCGCTAGCAGTGTATCTGTAATGGATGGCTGTGCCATGATGGGTTGGAGTTGCAGTGCAGGGGTAGTGGGCAATTCAAGGCCCTGCGCACTCTCCACCTGGCGTGGAGCCCCTGGCTTTGAGCACCCACATGCAGAGTCCTTGTTTGGTTTCCCACAGGTCATAGCCAGTCAGGGAGTAAGCAGGGTCTAGGATCTGAATAGTCCCAAACAAGTTGAGGTCAAAGCACTGGAGAAAGCAGGATGATCAGGAACAAGCAGAGGTCAAAGGACTGGAGAAAGCAGGATGGTCAGGAACAAGCAGAGGTCAGAGGACTGGCGAAAGCAGGATGGTCAGGAACAAGCCAAGGTCAAAGCACTGGAGAAAGCAGGATGGTCAGGAACACTATGAACAGGAATCCAAATTACAAGCTAGCAGATAAAATGTACCAGATCTGATTGCTGGGAGGATAGGGTTTATATAGTCCCAGGGCTCATCACTGCAATGACCCACATCTGAGCAGTAGATGAGTGACAGGACAAAATGCAGAGAGATAGCCACTACTGCTACATGCAGGGCCGGCCTTAGGGGTGTGCGACCTGTGCGAGCGCACAGGGCGCAACACCCCAGGGGGCGCCCTCCAGTTAAAAAAAAAAAATAAAAGCCGGTAGAGGCACTGGCTAGGGGAGATCTAAAGATCCCCCCTCACCAGCCCTCTGCTCGACATGCTCTCTAGATCCGGGGAGGGGGCGGAGCTAACCGGCTCAGCATTGTAGCTCCGCCCCCACCCTGTGAAGCAGAGCAGCGTCTGCTTCACGGGGAGCCACTGGCAGCATGAGAAGGTGCTGCTCGGCTCCCCATACCTGCATTAAGCATGGGGAGCCGAGCAGCACCTTCTTTTGCTGCCCATGGCTCCCCGTAATGCAGACTGTGCTCTGCTTCACAGGGTGGGGGCGGAGCTACAACGCTGTGCCGGTTAGCTCCGCCCCCTCCCTGGATTCAACTTTGCAGGCAAAGGTAGGGGAGGGGGGAGAGAGAGAGGCAGAACAGGGGTTAGGGGGGAGACAGACAGACAGAACAGGGGCAGGGGGGGAGAGACAGAACAGGGCTAGAGAGAGATAACAGGGGGAGGGGGGAGAGAGAGACAGAACAGTGGATGGGGGAGAGACAGAACAGGGGAGGGGGAGAGAGAGACAGACAGAACAGGGGCAGGGGGAAGAGACAGAACTGGGGGAGAGAGAGATAACAGGGGGAGGGGGGAGAGAGAGACAGAACAGTGGATGGGGGAGAGACAGAACAGGGGAGGGGGAGAGAGAGACAGACAGAACAGGGGCAGGGGGAAGAGACAGAACTGGGGGAGAGAGAGATAACAGGGGGAGGGGGGAGAGAGAGCCAGAACAGTGGATGGGGGAGAGACAGAACAGGGGAGGGGTGAGAGAGACAGACAGACCAGGGGCAGGGGGAGAGACAGAACTGGGGGAGAGAGAGAAAACAGGGGGAGGGGGGAGAGAGAGAGACAGAACAGGGGGAGGGTGGGACAGAACAGGGGGGGGGGGAGATAGAGAGAGAGACACAGACATGGCAAGGAAGAGGAAAGGGACAAACATGGGAAGGGAGAGAGACACATACATAGGGGGGTGAAAGAGACGGGGGGGGCGCCACGGGGGAAGCCCGCACAGGGCGCCGGAACACGTAAAGCCAGCCCTGGCTACATGGGATATCAAAACCAGCAGGTGGCACCTGGAACAGGAGCGTACAGCAGCAATCACATGAGTCAGGGTTCGAATCCAAGCATATCATTACAGTATCATTATGGACATTTATGTAACCGATAGTTACCACTGTATGGGTTTTAATGCTGACTCACTGAATGCAACACAAAATATAAGGGAGATGTAATTGTGATGATTTGGGTGCCATGTGAGTGATGGCTTGAAATGATCCCTAAAATATACAAGCACAATCAGGTGCGGCCTTTGGGGTGTGTGACCTGTGCGACTGCATACTTAAAAAAATTTTTTTAAAGAGTTTTCCGGCAGAGGCACTGGTTGGGGAGATCAGAAGATCTCCCCCCACCAGCCCTCTGCACAGTCACACTGACAGATGCGGGGAGGGTGCGGACCTCACCGTATACAAGATGAAGATCTGCCCCCTCCGTGTGAAGCAACTGCTTCACTGGGGAGCAGCATGCAGCATCTACAGAACACAGTAGGTGCTGCTCATGCTCCCTGTGCATATTGATGATACATGGCAACGGAAATATGATGCCCTGCATCATCCCTATGTGCAGGGAGTGCGAGCAGCACTTACTGTGCTTTGTGTGTGTTTAAAGGTAGGGGGAGAGAGCAAATGGAGGGCAGATGGGGGAGAGAGAACAGATACGGGAGAGAGAACAGATGGGGGAGCGAGAGATCGGAAAGGGAGAGGAAAGAGACGGGAAAGGGAGAGGAAAGAGACGGGGAAGGGAGAGGAAAGATATAGGTATGCGATGGGATGGGGGGCGGGGCGCCACAGGGGTTGGTCCACACAGGGCGCCTGAACACTTAAGGTCGTCCCTGAACACAATAATGCCAGTCAGCAATTGTGGTGCATGTCAAGCCTGATACAGAAATGTAAAAAGTACAAAAGAACAAACTCTTCATTTTATGCTGAAAAACAGAGGACTTTGTTCCAGTGATAATAAACCCCCCCACAATTACGGCTGGTGTCAAGAGGCAGATCATTTTCTGTTCTGTCTCTCGGTTATAGAACAAAACAGACTTTCCTCAACTAAATAGATAAAAGTAAAACTTTCCCACTTAGTTAAAAAGTGAAAAAGCACTGGGAGGCCAGAAGAGCAAACAAACTATTTTGTTCAATAATCACATCTTGTACTTTTTTTGATGGACTGACACTCATGGGAATGTTCTGAAACATAAATGAAACCTAAATCAGGATAATGGCCACCTGTAACCAATAAGAGCAACTAGGTAGCCAACACCTCACCACAGAAACAGAACCCAATACAATGTCAGATCACATCGGTTTACCCAAATGTGTATTATGTAAGGTAGGCTACAAGTCATTTTGTATTCCACAGATACAGCATATTAGCATTTTAAAATGCTTCCCTCAAAAGCAAATCAGGACAGAAATATAATATTGTGTGTATTACGGCCTGCGGAGAACCTGGAGTAAATAGCTGTATTGTGTGACAATTAAATTGCATATACTTCTGGTTTGATCAGTACACATATTTCAGCACAAAGTTAATTACTTTACCTTCATACTGGACATATTGCATTTAATACATATACTTACAAATTATGAATTGTTTTTTTTACTGTATTGTTTTGTACTGATCCAGATACATAGAGTGTGTCTATCTTACAATGTCTGTATAGCAAAACAATATAGTCTTTCAAATTCAAGGTTGTGAAAGTTATCGGTATGCCATTATCTACTTAAAATTGTTTCATTTTGAAGAAACAGCTTCCATTCCCTAGGAGAAGGGAGCTGGGAGTGGGGGCTGATGTCAAATAGTCTGATTGAGGAGGAGGGTTCCGATAAAGCAGAATGCCTTAAGGAGAAGGGGGGACTTGAAGAACATAGAGATCTGATAAGGCAATGGGTTGGGGCAGAATGTCTAATTGGTATTGGGCCCCATTATTTCTAATGTCAGTCATAGAGACTGGTCCACTGTGCATTAATTCAGATGTTGTGGACTACATCTCCCATTATGCTTTTACAGCCGTAATGCTGTTAAAGCATCACGGAAAATGTAATCCACAACATCAGGAGTCCTGAAGGTTGTCTACCCCTGAATAAAAATATTTAACTATTTTTGCAACAAAGTAGGATAATCTTGCAAGGGAGTAAACTAAATTGTTAAAGACCCACTCCAAGTAACTTTTTCCACCATTCTTTTGGTTCTTTGAGCAACCATCCATCTTAATCGCGCTTTTGGAATTGCTATTTGTGCTTTTTTGAAATACTTAAAATGTTTTTTTGCCATGCTATTACATTAACATTTATTTATATAGCACCAACAATTTATGTAGCGCTAGATACAGATCATAGAAGTGAACTACATACTAATTTAGACAAACTAGAATAGACTGGTACATGAGCCAGAGAGCCCTGCTCACAAGCTTACAATCTAGAGGGAATGGGGTACATGAGACACATAAGGGAGTGAAGCAGTCAGAGAACGAATGTAGTTGCAGTAACAGTAATGTGGATGGTTGGCCAAAAATTGTGTGTGTTCTAGCTGGATCAGTTGTAAGCTACCCGACAGCGATAGCTAGGTGGGATTAGCTAGAGGTAAATCAAACGGTATGCTAGTTGGATGGGTTGAAAGCTTCATTAAAGAGATACGTTTTGAGGGACTTTTTAAAAGTTAAAAAGGAAGGAGAGCGGGGGGCATGTTTGACGACTGATGTGAGCAGACGTGTGGTGGATCGGCTCCCTCTCCAAAGCCCTTAAGTACCTCACTATACGCGAAGCAAACAACCTGAAAATGGGGAAAACCACACCTAGCGCCCGACGAGAGCAAAGATCAACCACCCACGCTAAAATCGTTCTTGATCCCGGTTCCAAATCAGCGCGGCCATGAGGCCAAAATGGCGCCTCAGCTTGAGGATTTCCCGCCGCGTACCCAGCGTATCACCGAAGAAGAAGAGACCTCTTCGGAGTGAGCAGACGACGCCTGTATCTCTGATATGCCATCGAAAGCGAATTTCATTACTTTCACCACTCAAATGAGCAACGACTTCACGGCAATGACAGCAAGTATTACAGCTACCATAAAAGCAGAAATGGCGGAGATCCGCGCTGATCTCCATCAACAGGCCAGCAGGCTGGACACAGTTGAGGCTGATCAGGCCACTATACAAAGCTCGATGGGAGCCCTGATTCACGAACTCAAAGGTCAGAGGCGAGTCACAACGTTTTTGGCCCAACAACTCCTCGATCTTGAAAATAGAGGCCGCAGGTCGAATATACGTATCAGGGGCCTAGCTGAAACGGAAGGCCAAGAAGACACCTTAGGTATAGTTACCGAACTCTTCTCTCACATTCTTAACGACACAACCAATCACCCAGTAGCCATTGATAGAGCCCACAGGGCCCTGAGGCCTAAGGACCCAACGGGACAATTTCCCCACGATATAATCTGCTGTCTACATTCCTACCCGGTGAAGGAAAGGATCCTGCAGGCTGCCAGGAAGAAGCAACCAATTGTTTTCCGTAAATCGCAGCTACTTTTGCTACCCGATGTGGCATGGGCTGCGCTACAGGCCAGAAAACTTCTCCGACCGATGGCTGAGGAATTAAAAAAGGCCAACTTACCGTTCCAATGGGGATTCTCGCTAAGTATAAGAGTGCGCAAGGGCAATAATGCTTTCACCCTGGCTTCCCCGGATGAAGTGGTGGGGTTCTGTACGGACCTTCATATTCCAGTTCCAGATCTGTCAGCGTGGACGAACGCCGACCAGGTGGAACTACTAGTCCCTCAGCTGAAGACCAAGCCGTGGCTTCCAAGGCCGCAAAGAAAGCGTCGCCAAAGCGAGCCCAGGGGGGACATCATTACTACAACACTGAAGAACGGTCCCCAAGCACAAGACGACCGAAGCTGGGAGCCATCTCGGAACGTGCAAGTACAGTAAGGCACTCCATACTTACTACTCGAGAGACTGCCAGGCCCTAACCCACACCACCCCGTATGTACTGTCTGAATATCACTGGATTAATATACTCACCTGCAACCTGCTGATCTAGCAGGCGCACTGACATTGACTTGATCTTGTTTTTCCCCTACGTGGGGGTCCCCCCGGAGATGGATCATTGGCCCCAGTTCACTGGACTGGTTCAACCCCATGGATACAATACAGGCCTGTGCTCTTCAGTGACCGAGCCTTCATATTATCCCCGAATTTTCCAGAGGGCTGGAAACAGCCATAACACCCCATCCCCCAAAAGTTCATGTACCACCGCTTACAATGCCTCCCCACCTTTCTTTGCACAAAGGCTGTGGAGAGGTCCCGTATCTACGTACCATGTGGAACATGGTTGTTGCCAAATCCCCCAGAGAGTGCTGCAGCGCCCATGTACATACAGAGCATTCCTGGAGAAGCTGTGACTACTTCCAGGGAAGCTCTACAGGCGCCCTTGCACCCCTTGCCGTGGACTGCACTCACGGTGTATCGTTTTTCCGTTATGTTCTACTTTTATTCGTTTTCTTTTTTGTTTCTGTTTTCGGTATGTATTGTCTGTATTTCTGTTCAACCTGGCCTTATGTGTTAACTAGGAGGCTGTATAGCCCATGTTTAAGTCTGTTTCCCTATGACTGAGAAGGAGCTACAAGACCTAAATATTATATCTGTAAATGCCAAAGGGCTTAATACCCCTACAAAGCTATCCCGTCTCTTTGGTGAACTGAAGGCCCTAAAAGCATCCATGGCTTTGATTCAGGAGACGCACTTCCAGCGCTCCAAGCCTCCACAACTACAGAATAACACCTTCACGCTATCATACCACTCTTACTCGCCTTTTAAAAAAACCAAAGGGATTGCTATCCTAATCTCTAGGCACCTACCTTTTACTCATAGGGAGACTAAAACAGATAGCGATGGCAGAGCGATTTTTGTGAAAGGTTATATTGGTATTAACTTGGTGACCATAGGTAATATATATGTTCCAAATGTTAACCAACACCTGTATATCTGTTCCATCCTCACAGAGTTTTCAGATTTTCTGGAGGGCATTCTGGTCAGGGTCTAGGACACTTCTTCGCCGCATCTTCATCGCTGACAGTTCAGCGCGGCAGTTAGAATGCTGAACTGTCAGCAATGAAGAATAAAACGGCCGTTTGATCGCGGCCGTGGCTATGTAAGAGCTGACAGTTCAGCGCTGAACTGTCAGCTCTTACAAATGTAAAAGTAAAAAGAAAATACCCCCCTAATAAATGATTCCCCCCCAAAGTGCCCCCCCAAACCCCAATACTAAAATTAGCCCCAATACTAATACTAACCCCCGAACCCTAATACTAACCACCGACCCCTAATACTAACCCCTAAACCCTAATACTAACCCCCGAACCCTAATACTAAAATTAACCCCCAGACCCCAATACTAACCCCCAAACCCTAATACTAACCCCCTAAACCCTAATACTAACCCCTAAATCCTAATACTAACCCCTAAACCCTAATACTAAAATTAACCCCCTAAACCCTAATACTAACCCCCGAACCCTAATAATAACCCCTAAACCCTAATACTAACCCCCTAAACCCCAATACTAACCCCCTAAACTCTAATACTAACCCCCTAAACCCTAATACTATAATTAACCCCCTAAACCCCAATACTAAAATTAACCCCCTAAACCCTAATTCTAACCCCCTAAACCCTAATTCTAACCACCCTAATTAAAATAAACTAAAATAGCTAAAATACTGAAATAAACTTACCTTTAGCGATGAAATGTCCCGCGATGAAATCTCCAGCGACGAGCTGTCTTGTGGTGCAGAGTCGGCGGTGAAGCGGCTGCACGGAACAGCCGCAATGAAGTGTCCCATCCCCTTCTGGTCATCAGGGGTGATCTGAACATTGTCATGGATCCTCTTCTGGACACGTCCACCGGGGTGACCAATCTGCGGTACTCCAAGATTAGTCAAGTTAAAAAAGCACTACATAACACCCAACTGGCTGCCGTCTGGAGGATAATTAATCCTAAGGTAAAGGATTACACATACTAGTCCCCTCCACACTCACGATACTCCCGCATCGATTACTTATTTGTATCCCACAGACACCTAGACATGGTACAACACGCTTCCATAGGCTCAATTACATGGAGCGACCACGCACCAAATATCCCTGACAATGCACATTTCCACAGTAACACGTAGATTTCCCAACTGGAGGGTCAATGAAAATGTTTTTAAAAATAAGGCACATGTAAATAAACTAACAGATATCCTTAAACACTATTTTAACGAAAACACCACTGCAGATTGTCCTGCAACAATGGTGTGGGAAGCCCACAAGGCCACTGTGAGGGGCCACCGGATCAGTATCGCCTCATATGATAAAAAGATGAATAGGGCCAACATAGCGACCCTCCTACGTCAGGTTGCCACCATGGAATCTAGACACAAGCTGTCCTTATCCAGGGAGGACTACCAATCCCTTTTGTCTACACATGCACAGCTTGCCACCCTTTGCACTCAAACAACTCAGAGATCATTCCTTATAGCAAAGAGTAGGTCATACGAGCAAGGAAACAAACCGGGTAGATACCTGGCTAAAGCCCTGAAATCTAAACACAACACTTCTTTCATACCAAAGATAAAGGACCAGACTGATCACCTGGTTCACGTTACAGATCAAATAGCAGAAGCCTTTAGAACAGATTATCATTGCCTATATAACATCCAGGACCCGCAGTCACATCCCCCTCCCCCTACCTCGGGTCTAATGAAGGAATTTGATTCTTATTTAGAAGCTCATCTACATTCCAAACTAACCCCAGATGAAGTAGCTTTTATGGACGACCCCATCACTGTGGACGAGGTCCTATCTGCGTTGAAGGAATCCCCCACAGGCAAAAGCCCTGGCCCTGATGGACTGACCCTCTGATATTATAAAACATTTTCGCCCATATTGGCCCCCCAGTTTGTAAGTACTTTTAACTCCCTAGCCCAGGATGGCATTTTGCCCCCACAGGCCCGAGAAGCCATATTACAGCGATACCCAAACCCGGGAAGGACCCCACTGCCTGTGCCAGCTACCGCCCAATCTCTTTACTGACTAATGATACTAAGCTGTTTGCAAAAATCTTGTCCAACAGGCTGAAGTCATACCTCCCCTCCCTAATTAAGCGGGATCAAGCGGGTTTCGTCCCTGGGCGGGAAGCAAGGGACAACACTACTAGAATTGTCAACTTTATACATCATGCTCATACATTAGATACCCCGTCCCTCCTACTCTCCATAGATGCCGAAATAGCGTTCGACAGGGTGAATTGGGCATTCCTTTTTGCTACCCTTAAACACCTGGGCCTGGGCCCAGGTATGTTAGGATGGATAGGGGCATTATACCATTCCCCTACGGCAAGAATCGCCCCGTCACCCCTATTATTTATACTGATAATGGAACCCTTCTTATGTATTAATCCAGATATCTCGGGTGTACCTACAGGCCCACGTATACACAAGGTCTCGGCGTTTGCTGATGACCTGTTGTTTATTGTTACTAAACCCCATACTTCTCTGCCTAATTTAATGAAGGAAATGGAAACTTTTTCCAAATTATACAACTTTAGAGCCAACCTTTCGAAATCAGAAATTCTCAATCTCACTGTTCCTCACATCGATGAGGCCATTTTGAAATCTAATTTCCCTTTCCACTGGACCTCATCTGCATTGAAGTATTTGGGGATATATATTCCCTCAGACCTGTCCCAATTATACATCCTCAATTTCCGATGTCTTCTCCAGATTATTCATGACTATCTTACCAAATGGTCATCAAAACACATATCGTGGTTCGGAAGGATTAGTGTGGTAAAGATGAATATTCTTCCTAGGGTCCTATATGTCCTCCAGGCTCTCATAGCCATACCAAAAAAGTTTTTTAAAGAAATCAAGCAATTTATTGCTCGCTATGTGTGGGGAAATAAACGCTCACGGATCGCCCACTCGTACCTTATTAGACCAAAACAGAATGGGTGAATATCCCTTCCAGATACTGATCTTTACCACACAGCTGTCCACTTGGCCAGAGTAGTAGAGTGGTCGAGACCATCCCCCAAGCCCTGGTTAATTATAGAACTACAGGCGTTTAATGTCCCGATCCCAGCAGTGGCATGGATCCCTAACTCCCAGCGCATACTTTCCTCTCCACAACACCCGACGACACCGACTACTCTCCATATTTGGCGTCAGCAGGCAGGCCGTCTTGGACTGAGAAACACTCCCTCCCCACTCACATCTTTAATATTCAATGAACAATTCCCCCCAGGTCATGAAGTAGCGCCCGTAAGACAACTTGTGTCCGAAGAAGTACGTTACCCCAGGTTAGGTCATGTAATGCAAAACCGGCAGATAAAAGCCTTTAGAGATCTAGCACAGGACCACCCCAGCTTCGTCTACACACGTATAGACAAATGCAACATTATGTAGACACCCTAATTAAAGCGAACCCCTATCCTGAAACTCTCACCCCTTTTGAGGCTCTATGCCACTCTAAAGAACCCCCTACGAAATTGGTTTCCACTATCTACACCATGTTACTCCAATCATCATCCGAATCAAAACCCTTTTATGTACGTTTATGTGAAATGCACCACATTCTCTGAAAATATCCACACTAATCCACAAATGCACACCTTACTCTCTAGCCATGGAAAACTCCTACAAAATATACACGAGATGGTACAGGGTCCTGTCCACCCTCCATAAGCAATACCCATCATTTCCAGATAAATGTTGGAGATGCAAGCAAGCTAGGGGAGACTACTTACATATTTGGTGGTCCTCCGCACTTCTCAAACCCTTCTGGGATTTGGTCATTGGAACTATCCAATTGATTGATGATTCTGACTTCCAGCCCAACCCTCTACGGGTGCTAATACACCATACTCCCCGACAAATAACCACCTACAATTGGTCTTTGACCCCCCTCTTCTAAATGCAGCGAAAATGCTGATTCAAAAATTTTGGAAGCAGATTAGGATCCCTATGTGTGCGGAATGGGTTGCCTTGGAGGAACAGATCCGTAAAATGGAGGATCTTATGTATACGGCTCAGGGTAGGGTATGGAGGCATGTATGAAGTGGGCCCCCTGGTCTATGTACTTAGACTCAGATTCGTTTCGGACCATGTTGGAGTCTCTTGCTCCCTCCCTCCTGTAGAGGATTATAATTTTCCTTTTTTCCTAGATTTTGCAACACACTGATGAACTGGATGCCCTTTCACTCCAGGAATTACTATTCTGTTTTGTCAATAACCCTCTGTTTTACAGTTACACTATTTTATTAACTATACCGAAAGAGGTCAAAATTGTTATATCTAATCTACTTAACAGCAGAAATACTGGTTTGTCATGTTCTTAGTGTTTTGTTTGTACTTGTTTGTTATATTACCCTGTAGACACTGTCATGTACAGTACCCAATTGATGACGGCTGATGTACCAATTTTCACAGCGGAGAGTTTTTATGGTTAACTCCCCCCTTTTTTTGTGATATATCCACACCATATTTTCTTATAAGGGGTCTTTCGACCGCACCATATAGCCAAAACACAGGCAACTGGCCACGCCCATGTGATTATTAAAGGGTCGCCCGAAACATGGCTTTAATATTGTTTCATTATGTAGGGGTAGCACAAGGTAACCGTATATTGTATGTATATTGATCCAGTTGGATTCAGCTTTGTTACGGACTGTGATTTTACCTACACTACCAACGCATTTCTCTTGTTTATGCTTTTCCATGAATAAAAAGATTTTAAACAAAAAAAAAAAAAAAGGAAGGAGAGAGATGGATGTTCGCGGAAGGGAGTTCCAAAGAGAGGGGCAGCTCAAAATCTTGTATGTGCTAGTGGGAAGAGGTGATAAGCTTGGAGGAGAGCTGTAGTCCCATTGAGGTTGTGCAGGGAAGTATTGAGTGCCGAGGAGTGGAGGGCTTTGTAGGTTAAAGACAGAATTTTAAGAATGGGAACCAGAGGAGGGAGTTGCCGGGGGAGCCGCCGAATCAGATTGACAAGCAAGAAAGATGAGTCTGGCAGCTGTGTTTTGAATATATTGCAGGAGAGAAAGACGAGCCAGAGGTAGTCCAGTCAGGAGGCAGTTACAGTAGTCAAGGCTGAATATGGGGAGCAAAGACGAGAGTCAAAAGTGACCCCAAGACATCGGACATAGTCAGCTGGTACAACTGTAGCATTTTCCCCAGTGACTGTGAAGCCAGGTGTAGGGACAGAGTTTGAGGGAATGATTAAGTTTCAGGTAGCAATCAGACATCCAAGTGGGGATGGCAGACAGACACTCGACTACACGTGACACGACAGAGGGAGTGAGGCAAGGGGAAGAGAGGTAGATCTGAGTATCATCCACATACAGGTGGTATTGGAAGCCAAAAGAGTGAATGAGTTCTCCCAGAGAGGTGGTGTACAGGGAAAACAACAGCAGACCAAGGACCAATCCTTGCGGAACAACAACAGACTAACAACAACTAAGTCCATCCTGTCGCCAACAGTATTCCCGCCAGGATGTCGCAAAGAGGTTAAGGAAGGGACTTCCAAGGTCATATTCTCTGAAAAAATACCAGACAGTGGGAGATTAGGGAAATCAGGGAAAGCAAGATACAGCCTGGATGTGCCATTAAGGTGCTTCGTCCACAGGCTTTCAAAGATGGCCACTAGGCAGGTCCATGTTTGGAGCCCTTAAACAATTGAAGAAGGGCTATGGGCTGGGATTTCCTGGATTATACAAAGAGGCTATTATGGAATTAGGGTAATAAGGTGGGTCTGTTTAAGAGGTAATCAGATGGTATAGCCTTATTGCTAACATTTTTGTCTTTTGTGTCCCAAACTCCCATCCCAAGACATGCAAGTAGATAGGTGGTCAATGGCAAGCGCAAAGAAGTCATCAGCTTCAGAAGACAAGCAGTGAACTTACTGACCAGCATCTGGATCCAGGGACTTGCCTGACTGTCAAGCTATGGAGTCGATAAGGTATTTTCCCACTTTGGAGAAGGTTGGCCCAACATAAATTATAGGTGTTCACATTCTTCTGGATCTATGCTAGCATTACATTGGATATTGAAGATTGTTATTCCACAACTTTACTACTAAAAATTATGTGATGAATCATGTCAAGCAAGATTCAAAACAGAATGCCTGTCCCCCAAAGATTACCTGAGGATTATATCCATATGAATGGTATGAGTATATGAATCTACACTTTAAACTCTCCACAAGACAGCTTGGTCCTTGGTCATGTCAATATGGAATTTGGAAGTCAAGATTAGCCACTGGGGATTTGAGATTTCTCTTCATGAACTGTCATTTAACCTTCATAAATTTAAGAGTTCAAAGTCTGTGTCAGTTTTCTGCTCCACCCCGCGCATAAACAAACTGAATTAACATTCCACAGGAAATCACAGAGTCTTATGAAACCCATACGCTGGGTATATTAATATGTGTGTTTGAATGCTGTGTGTGTACATCCAATATATGATCCATGCTTGATATTATGCTGCATTCTTCATACTCCCAAACCTGGAGAACGAGTGTACTCCCGGCAGACTGTCTGGAACTTCGTTTTTGTTGCAGTAACAGGCTAAATTCAATGAAAGGAAGGAATAGAAATGATTAAGCAGTTGATACAGGGTATCTATGTCCAAGTCATTAATGAATAAGACCTCTTCTAGTCCAAAACCAGATTGCATGGTAAAATGTTTATTTGGGAACATTTCAAGAAAAAGGGGGTTAGGTTAATATGGACCCTTCTCTACTTAAAAGTCTCATCAATGTAGGAAAGCGAAACAAAACTAGTGACTGTTTGTGAAAATCCAGGACACTTTGCAAGTATAAGGAAGTTGGATGGGAATATATGTTAACAGAATTGCAGCAACAGTTTCATTTATTAAAATAATAATGGTGCATGGAAGCATATTGCTGTAAAAATGTGAGGTCTATGCTAAGTAGGAAGACAAACTGCCAAGAGAAGAAAGAAAAAACATTGTACTGAGGTGTCAGAGTCTTTTAAACTGCAAACTATAGAGCCAGCATAGTTCAAAGTGGTATGCTGAATTTGGCCCTAAAACACACCGTAATAGCAGTTTTCACACCTTCAGCAATCATGGGGAAATAATATGAAGATGGATTGTGTTTTCAGGGGCAAGAAAAAACGTGTATTGTGTGAAAGATTTTGTCAGACGGTTATAAAAACGGCAACTGCTTTTGATGTAAAACTGCTCCAGGGAGATCATGATCTTTCCATTGGTAATACATGTTGTTACTGGTTTAATCATATTGCATCAGCTTGTGCTTATTAATACACTTATCAGTAATAATCAGTACTGATTAATTAATAGATAATATATTAAAAAAACTTGTTTTTTTACCTTCCCAAAAATCACATTCCTCAAATCACCCCAAATCTGAGTTCCCATCACAAGCCCTCAGGGGTAGGACATAGTTACTTTAGCTCACCCAGCCTCTCCATTTTCCACTAGGTAGATTCATTCTTATCGGAGCTTGTTAGAGGTACTCGGTCACATAATTAGTATTTAGCAATTACTGTGGAAAAGTTGTGCAGGATAATTATGTATAGAAGAGTACACATCTGCTGCTACCTTTACTAAACACCACATCTCTTATACCCCCCCCCCCCCCCCCCCGAACTGTAATTTTCCTCATAGGTCAGTGGGCACTCTGCCTACCCAGCACTAATGCATCATACCGTCTCCATGCCAAGCACTACTGCATCATACCCTCTCATTGCCAAGCACTACTGCATCATACCCTCTCCTTGCCAAGCAATGCTAGCACTACTGCATCATGCCTAATCCTCCGACAGTGCTACAGTAACAGTGATTGATATTTCACTGACCAGCAACCAACTCATTTATACAATCAAACTGTTCGTTAATTCTTTGCACCCAATTGAAGTAAAAGGCACTTTTACATGTGTTAATTGTCAATGCCCCAGGATGTGTTATAATGTTCCTTATTTACCATTTAAACTGCTGCAAACTGTACTCGTAACTCATTATACTTCCTCTTTAAACATGTTCTGTTGCCACAGGCTCCCTGGCTCTGTATGTAGTGCACTTATTAAGTGTCATTCACACTAGTGGGTATGGGATGTGGGAAGAGACTGGATATCAGCTCCATGATTGATGAATTGCAGCTTGTCAACTGTAACTTTATTTACCTCACTTTAAAACAACATTACTGACAAACATTTTTATTGTAAAGCAGTTGCAGCAAAATTATCTGTAATTAACACCTGGTAATATTACTGTCTTAATGTGGAGGTAGTAATGCTGGAAAATAACACTCTAAACATCTTTCTTCAAACTAAACAAGAAGTATATGTTCCGGAGAGAGCCGACAACGTTTGGTTTGGGGGCAAAAACAATATAGTGGCCCAGGGTGTAACTTCATCTGCCAGTTATCATATATAGACACAAAAATACCAGAAAGATGGAAGTTAACATCTAATGTACCTAGCATGATAGACAGACAAGACAATTGAGTACAAAGACAAAGTGCTGCACACTGGGGCATTTAGAAATTAAAAGTGGGGCTTCCCTAGCCCATTGAGTGAAGTTAAAGAGCAACCCAGAGGGCAGATGTCTTCCTGCCCTGCTTACCAACTCTTACCTGCATGTGAATGTATTGTAAAAGTTACCAAACAACTATCAGAGTTACTTATGTCAAGAAAAGGAGACGTGATGTATTTGAAAACCGACAGGAGCCACCATACCTTCATTGTAGCACTTTGTAAATTCATCACTTGGTGTGAGGTCCTGATATCTGACGCATTTTGACTTAATGGCTTCCTTCACTTGGTGGACGTATTATGAATGGTATTGTTCAGTATTTTAAGATCAGATGTCCATTTGATCATTGAGTGATTTATTTTTATTTTAAGCAACAATAACAATTTGGATGTTATAGAGGTTTGATTTTCTTCTCCAAGGTCCTTCAGATTAATAGTTTGTGTGTGGGAACTTTAACCTAGATTGGAGGTTGTGTTATTTACACAGTATAGGTATATGTTGTCAGAACCATGGCAAGAATGGTAAGAAAGTATCGACTTAATACTGGTGTTTATAGTGGGTTGCTATGACTATGGTAGCAACAAATATAGCCACATTTTGGGATCCGACGGGGTTCAAATACACATTAATACAGATTTTAATCCCCGAAATGTCCCTAATATTAGATTGTGTGTACAATGCACTTATCCTGGGCTTAGCCTAAAGCAGATGTTTCACAGATGCATCACAAACACAGTGGGAACCCCACATACACAAGCTTGCTGGCACCCTATATTCCACTTTGTACAGTTCCAAATCAAACAGACTGTTTACAACATGCATCTGTTTAGATGTAGTCAGATACGTACAGTGAAGAAGTATTTAACTGATTTGATGCTGGTAGAAATGTTACATGTGAAAAACCTAGATATGTTGGTATGAGGAGCAAAAACTGAACTGGACACAGTATATAGCCAGGATGTATTCACATTGTAAGGTCCAGTCACATTTCAGAGACAGTGCCCTTTTATGACCAGATGCAAGAAGAAGTGGAATGTGCATGGATCATCATGGAGCCAATGTATGGTTGCAGCCCCATAGGTCTTTCACTGTTGTTGACCACATTATACTATAGCAAGTGGGCACCAAATACAAATCACCATTTGGTTTCTTATACGTTTTATACGGCTGTAACCAGACATCTGGTATGGGGTCATGAGAGAATAACCTTTTTGGCAAAAGGGCCACAATCCACAGATGTAGCCATGTCCTAAATTTTTGTCTTAAGAGATTAATAATATGCCCAGCCTGGGGCCTGCATGTGACAAAGAGTTGATGGAACATTAGCATCTATTTGTTAACTGCCTTATCTATAATAATAATGAATATTTCAGGGTGAGTTAGAGTGACCCTCTTATTGTAAATCGTCCATGTTTGTCTCTGAATGATGACAACAAACAGCTGTTTTTACACCATCCCGTCTCTGTGCAGATGTAAGAAGACACCGCAGATGGGCTGTGTACAGGGACAAAGGAGAATCCCACCCAAGATGCTAAAATGATACATCATCTCAGAAGGATTCTGATGGCAGTGATTGGTCTGCTTGTTGAATTGCTATGCAAGTCACTTTCCAGGAGGCAAAGAGAATCTTGTTTAGATAAGAGATAGTTGTAACTTCTGTTTCTGAAAAGAGACAAATTGCTTTTCCACTGAGCTGTGTGATGGCACATACATCAAACTCTGTCTGCTATTTCCCCACTTCATAAAATGGAGGGCTTGGGTCTTCCCCAAGCCCATTATCCGTGACTGATGCAGACTAAACTACAAAGGATGAAAAACAGGAGATGAAGAATCTTAAATGCAGACTTCTGAATTTCATTAAGCAGACTTAAAAACAAAAATTGAGTCAAGAATTAATAATAATAATACAATTACTTCTTGAGTTATCCAATCAGAGCGTTATGTTTTGTAATAAAACTTTCCTTACCTCAGAAAGAACAGTGGTCTTCTTGGCCACTTCAATCTGGTACAGACGCACCCATTCCCAGGGGATCGAAATGAACATGCATACTGCTAGAAGCAGACAAAGCGTTTCCAGCAGACCACGGTGCAGGGCAGTTTGACCTTTTAACTCTGGGGCTGATGTTCTTTTGGAGACTGTCTTTGTTGCTGTACCCTTGCGAGACTGGACACATTGTAGCACAAAGATGGTGAAGCAGACCATGGAGGCTGCAAATGATGCTTTTGAGTAAATATTCCACTTCTGAAAGGGTGACTTGAGGGACCAGGGGGGAAGGGGAACAGGGTCCGCTTTGTTTTTTAAAATATATAAATTGTGAAAAACCCATGATATAATGGACTCCATTTGCCTGACAGTTGCCAGAGCTGTGACTTCTGAGCCAATGTGCAGGAGGAGAGCCTTGACCACTGGATTAGCGTGCAGGAGGAGAGCTGTTACCTCTGGATATTATGGAGACACAAAAAATGACAATAAATAAGTTTATGGTTTCTTTATGTTATCTGTCTCCAATGTTAGCATCTACAGGTGGTGGTTTTTGGTAAATGCATATCCATCCTTATCTTAACCCGTTCATGATTGACGACATGCCAGGCACATCATAGATTAAATGTCCTGTTGAGGACAATAGATGTGCCTTGTGCGTCATGTAGTAATGATGATGATGATATGTGTGCAGGCATACCAATGGGCCTTGGCATAGAGGCACGCCAGCCATTTCAGCTGAGAACCCCCAGACACATGCGATCACTGTGACAGCCAATGACAGTGATCGCACGTGTATAGCTGTCAAAACCAGTGCCAAGATTTGACAGCGCTAGTCTCTCTCTGTCCCACAGTAAACATGGGTATATGTGTGTGTGTGTGTGTGTGTGTATATATATTATAGTTTATCCCATGGATGACCAGTGACATGCCAGGACTGTTCGTTGTTCTGAAGGGACAACAAATGACAGGCCTCTGGCAGTAGAATGGGGACCACAGCAGCTGGATAGCTCATCCCTGCTGCATGGCCAGGGAGCAAAGATTTGTACCACCTGTTTATTTCCACCATATTTTTTTGTAATCAATTATTTGATATGATCATAATAATGGTATCTTAAGATTCTTATCCTTAAAAAACAATGTTTAATTTCTGTGAGTACAGTAAATGAGAAAGAGGAGCATTACAGATAAACACAAACATCTCAGAAGTGTAAAAACAGCACAGTAAAGAAAAATTGGCAAATAGTCTGGCCATGAATGGGTTAATTTAAAAGCACCATATTCAGTTATTAACTCTATGTATACACATCCTGCAAAATGCGCCTATTTGTACTTTTATACAAACAACGTGTTATGTAGAACAATCACAGACTCTGGAATGGATTTCAAACATCCTAATTGAGTTACATAACGTCACTTTATATTCTTCCAGAGACCCTCTTTAGAGGCGAAAGATTGCCATGTACAATGACAAAAATGAAAGAGAACACTGAGTAGGTTGTAAAATGGCACAACTAACTATATGCTAGACACTTTCTTCAAGGGAACGCCAAAATTTGGTCAAATCTTACAAAATCAAAAAGTCAATTGTATATAGTCTGTATTGTTAAATAAAACGGACAAGCAGCACACAGACCATGAATGTGAATAAGTATTAGTCAGGCACAGACTGATAATCAATATGTAACTATTAGAGCCAATGTGCTTGGACCCTATTAATTTTGAGGGTCACATTTTAGAAAAGGCAAAAGGCAGGTTTGGATGTTAGAAGAGAATTGCCTTCAACAGAGAAAGTTCAATTGGTAGAGACAAAACATGTTAAAACCTGAAACCATAAATCACCATGGCCATCTGGGAAAGCCTTCTGGATCTTCATTAACAATCCTAGGAATATATTCTTGTGTCATTCAGTCTGAGAAATCTACCTTCTTACTAGAACACATGTGTAGGAGGTGGGGAGACTAAAGCAGAGACTCTCCACACTTATGCAACCTATATTTATGTTATATATATTTATACACACACACACACACACAGCATTCAGACAGACATACTTAGATTTTAATTTGTAATTTTCATGTTAAGCTGTTATGACTCAGAATTAATTAAGCTTGCTATTTAAACCTTTAAATTGCTTTCCCAACACCTCTGGGCAATGTTTTTTTGGAATTCACTCAAAACACATTGTGCAAAAAATGTAACAAATTAAAGGAATGCCCAAAGTATGTATTTGTCCAGGAGCAAAATGCAGCCACAATGAGATATCATCTGAAGACGGCAGTCCTGAATCCATGATCTCACAAACAACACATAAATCCATTTTTTAAAACATATTACCTCAATGAAAGAAAACATTTTCAACAACCTAGAACAGACACTGCCAGAATTTGCCCTACACTGCATAATATGCTGCCATGGTAGGTAGAGCTTTGCCACCAAAGCCACCAGACTTGCAAAGCTTTGTCAATGACTACCTCACTAACAGAACTCTGCCAGATTAATTGCAAAGCTTCCATTGTCCCACTAGATTCAAAGGCCCCCGATATACAATTACAGCACCCATTAACAATACCCTATAACTACAATGGAGAATTAGCATACCCGTTTAAAACAAAAACAAAAAAAATGAAACACTATTCTGTGCAGTAATTACAAACAGTGATTCAATGATATCACATTAACCCTTTCAGTGTTGTAGGGGACACAAATAATGGAAGGGTTAATCCTGTGTAAAAAAAAAAAAAAAAGACATGAGGGCAATGAGGACTCTGTCAGCCAATCAGAAGTCTACCCGTCCCAGCCCTATCATTGACTTGTTTTCAGAATTGGTATCATACACTGGATCACAGAGCTGGTAGACAGGGTGTCCATGTGATCAAAATTTTAAATAAATAAATAAAATAAAAAAAGACACAGCCTCCTTATTCGCCCCCAGAAAAAAGGGATCATTACCATGTGTCAGTATTTGTTATTGTGCCCAGTAAAAATGTTATATAAAAATGAGGTTGGAACTGGTACAAAGAAGTTCAAGAAATCCTGGCAGCGAGCTTGGTTTAATAAACTACGGATCAGTCCTTTTTGAAAAAAGTTTGCTTCCATTTCACATGACACGGAAATGCCATACTCCAAAGGAGTGTTTCAGAGGATACAGAATAGGAAATAATACATTTAATTGCATAATAATCTTGCAATCTAGCAACAATTTTATTTCTGGGTCCTACTGAGGCTAAAGCTTTTTGAGAGTTCAGAATATACTGTGCAGATTCCATCTAAATAAAAGCTGGTAGACACAAGTCGGAGGCCTGAAGACACATTCGTTTGGGTCATGTCCATTTCTGATGTGAGGCCAAGTTAGATTACTTAGATTACTTGCATCCGGTACTAAGAGACTGGCTTACTGATCAGGATATTGTCCTCCTACTGAATGAGGTTCATCTGAATATTAATCTATGTCTTGTAAACAAGAATAAAGTCAAATTATCTGTCTGTATGACCAGATGGTTTGGCAAACAATAGATGGAATCACAGTGTAAAAAGGTAAGAATGAAAGGGAGAGAGGCTGAGCATTGGTTTAAAAAAATTGAATGTCTTAAATATTTTAATAATAATATTTCATCCTCCTGCTCACTCTGGCTGAAGGTTCTTCCTGTTACTGCCAGGGTTGCCACCTGGCCACTATTTTACCTGCAGGCCGGTAAAAAATTGTCATTAGGCCAATGTTAAGTCTATGGAGACAGTACCAAGGCCGGTATTTTGCTGAAGAAAAGGCGCAACCCTAGTTACTGCGCAATTGGCAAAACCACCTGGAATCCTTGGACTGGTGATATACTTTAGATAAACATGAGGACCTTATTGATCAGGTACATAGTGTCACATGGAAGTTAATACAAATAACAATGTGTGCTTGAGTACATTGAGGAATACAGATTCATTTGCACATTCCTATTTCACCATAATTAAATAACAGACTTCAAGATGCATAGGCTGTGACCAACCTCTGACTTTATAGTGTGTTGTGTGTCACTTCCCAAATTGAATAAACAATTTAAGACTTTGTTTCTTATTCTTTGATAATGGAAGAATAGAAGAATAGATGATAAAAAAAAAAAATGGTTTTGAAGATGTTTTCATGGAAAGCGTTTCAGGATGAAGACGATGAAATTTGGTTATCAGTTTAGGATCATATATCAATTCTCCTCCGGTCCATAACCCTTCCATGATATCAGATACTCAATTGGCTTTTCTAAGTTTGGAGTCCAATATAAATTAAATAAATTGTAATTAAAAGAGGAAGGGGAGAACGATTTAAAGAACTGATGATAAACGGTTTTGGAAGAGAAGCATGGAATGCATGTTAAATTTTATAAAATGGAAGTAATTTAAGCTCAAAAGATACAAGAGAAATTACTCTCAAAAGGACCAGAGACCGGGGACCAATTTTTTCGAAGGACAATCAAGTTTAAGATTGTGAGTAGATAGCCATCCTTTTTCGCCATCAATGAATTGCTTCTTTGCAGGTCTCTTTATATGAGCATAGTGTTTGTACTTTTCTTGAGCTTTCATTATAATTTGTTGCAGAGTCTGTAAATTCATTTTTATTTCCTTAATTCTGATCCTGACTTCAGGAACTGTAAGGAGAATAAATATCAGTGGGTAAACAGTGAGGATGAAATCCATTGTTGATAAAAATAGGGCTGCCTTCAGTAGAGGAATCATGAGATTTGTTACATGAAAACATGACACAAGGAAGAAAATGTATTCAGTCTAACGGAATAAAACAGGTATAGCTTGCAATACTATTCTATTACTTGATTAACTCTTTCTACTTGCCCATTTCATTGAGCATGAAAATAGGTAACTATATGGTATTTATTTGAAGGGATTAACATAAGGATGACCCAAATTTTTTTAGAATGTAGTCAGAATTTGGCTGTGGCATATTTTTTTTTTACAACGCTATACTCTGTTTATGATTTGGACAGTCACTGAGTGCGCTAAGAATAAGGTCATGGTTGATTTTTGTCTAGAATCTGAGATAAGCTCACGACTGATTTGATAATAATAAAAATAATGTAGATTATAAGCAACAGGATAGATTTACCCCTAGAAACAGTGGCGTCCTGAGGCGGGTGCGAACCGCAACGGGTGACACCTCCAGCGGGGGTGACACCCATGCTGCCGGCACCCCTCGCACCGCGCTAGTTAACTTTTTCTTGACTTTTATGGCAGCCGCAGAAAAAAAAAATCAAAGCGACCGGATGGGACATAATGTGTTTCCCTCCTCAGTGCAGGAAGGAAGACTGCATGGAGGAGGCGTCCGTCCGGGACACGGAGCAGCAGCCATTCGGTAAGTGATGGGGAAGGGGGGAGGAGGGTGGTTGAAAACAAGCACTTTAATTGCACAGTATTCCTGGTATCTGACTGGCATACTATTCCTGGGCTCTGACTGGCATAATATTACTGGCATCTGACTATCACAATATTTCTGGGCTCTGAATGGCACAATATCCCTGGTATCTGACTGGCATACTATTCCTGGGCTCTGACTGGCATAATATTACTGGCATCTGACTGGCGCAATATCACTGGTATCTGACTGGCGCAATATCACTGGGCTCTGACTGGCGCAATATCACTGGGCTCTGACTGGCGCAATATCACTGGGCTCTGACTGGCGCAATATCACTGGGCTCTGACTGGCGCAATATCACTGGGCTCTGACTGGCACAATATTACTGGGCTCTGACTGGCACATTATTCCTGGTATCTGACTGGCACAATATCCCTGGTATCTGACTGGCACAATATCACTGGTATCTGACTGGCGCAATATCACTGGTATCTGACTGGCGCAATATCACTGGTATCTGACTGGCGCAATATCACTGGTATCTGACTGGCGCAATATCACTGGGCTCTGACTGGCACAATATTACTGGGCTCTGACTGGCACAATATTACTGGGCTCTGACTGGCACAATATTACTGGGCTCTGACTGGCACAATATTACTGGGCTCTGACTGGCACAATATTACTGGGCTCTGACTGGCACAATATTACTTGGATCTGACTAGCACAATATTACTGGTATCTGACTGGCACAATATTACTGGGCTCTGAATAGCACAATATTACTGGCATCTGACTGGCACAATATTCCTGGGCTCTGACTGGCACAATATTCCTGGGCTCTGACTGGCACAATATTCCTGGGCTCTGAATGGCACAATATTCCTGGGCTCTGAATGGCACAATATTCCTGGGCTCTGAATGGCACAATATTCCTGGGCTCTGAATGGCACAATATTAATGGGCTCTGACTGGCACAATATTACTGGGCTCTGACTGGCACAATATTAATGGTCTCTGACTGGCACAATATTCATGGTATCTATAATTGTACAATTGTCACCTCGTGGGGCTCCTGTGTGTTGCATATTTAATGGCGGTCCCATGTGTGCATAATTATGGGGTGCTTGTGTGTGGCATATTTATTGGGCCCCATGTGTGGCATAATTATGGGGCACCTGTGTGTGTGTGGCATAATTATGGGGCACCTGTGTGTGTGGCATAATTAATTGGGCAGAGGTGAGGCATAAATAGTGGGGCTCTGGTGTGGCATAATTTATGGGGCTCCTGTGTGTGGCATAGTTAATAGGCCATCTAACTGGCATGACTAAGGAATCTGTTTGGCATTGTATTGGAGGAAATCCAGGGGGGTGACACCATGAGATTCCGCACCGGGTGACACCAACCCTAGTGACGCCCCTGCCTAGAAAGTAGTCTAGTCCTGAAACTAGGCTTGGCAGGTTATCTGGCAAGTAGTTAGCCTGCTATTATATAAATATATATATATATATATATATATAGCATATGGAAGAAAGAGCAGAAATTCATTCTTCAATTCATTCTTATAGTGATGTGGCCTACATATAACCTTGTATGGGCATCTAGATCAGGGCCGCTTTATAGTGGGCCCTGGGCAAAGTCTGTAGCAGTGGGCCCCCCTCAACCCAATTTTTCTGCTGGAAGACTATTCCATGCATCCACTACCCTCTCAGTAAAATAAAGTAATAGTTTCTTTAGTAGATTTAGAGATTATTTTATATCTAGGATAGCTTCATGATTATCTCAAGCATGTTTAACCCCTTAGTGACATGACTTTTTTGGCTTGTCCGACGCTTGGTGACACGGACTGTTTTACCATTTCTGAGGTGTGTAAATGTTTTGTTTCCACATACATTGTACTTCGAGCATTAATTTACAGCTCCTGTTATGTGTCAGTGCCAAACAACACCTCAATATGTGTTCAACAACATATCCTGAATACAGGGATACCACGCATGCATAGGTTTGTTGGGTTGTTTGGTGGCTAAAAGGCCACATTTAGGGGTTGTGCATTACCAACTTGGAATTTTGACATGTAGTCAGCCTTCGCCAATGTTCCATTTGGGACACTTTTGAAGCCCGTCAAAGTATTTTACCCCACCCAACCATATATTTTGGAAATCTAGAAATCCTAGGGTATTTAAAATTGTGGTATTTTAACACTTTTGATGTACTAATTCTACCACCAACCTCAAATGTCAAAACGTCAATGTCAATGTCAAATGGTTGGTATGTCATTTTTTTCCCCCACACACATTGTAGTTCAGGCATGAATTTTCAGATTCTGGTATTTGCCACTGCCAACCAACACCTCAATATGTGTTCAGCAACATCTCCTGAGTACAGCGATACCATCCATGTATAGGTTTGTTTGGTTGCTTTGGTGGTAAAAGGTAACATTTGTGAATTTGGAATTTTGACAATTTTGACATGTAGTAAACCTGCGCCCAAGTCTTATATGGGATATATCTTTGAAGTCAGCCAATGTAATTTACCCCCACCAAACGATATAATTTTTTAAAGTAGACATCCATGACTCCTTGTGGCAAGGGCTCAGCAGCCACCGATACATCACTAGATGATGTATCAGAAAGCAGACCAGGGTCAAAATCGAACCCTGAGTCAGCGAACTCAGAATCAGTGCCTATGCAGTGATCAACAGCAAAGAAGGTAAATAGCTCTTAGAAGAGCCTATCTAGTACTGTAATACATTACAGTACAAAGAAATTAATTCATAAAAAAGTGCAGACAGCAAAACATACTGTTGCTGTGCAAGATTACTGCGAGGTTAATACACAGGGAATGGCTTTAATATAACCTGACAATTTTATAAAATGTTATTTTATATCACGAATACTGATTAGTGTCACTTTCCCTCACAAAAATGTAAGTGAGGAGAGTGAGGCAGATCAAAATTGGTCAGATCAATATTCACAAATATTGGTCTGACCAGGCGATTGGTGATGCTCATCAGAGCAATCACCAAACCACCTTTGCTACTAATTCGCTGTTACTGATCGCTATGCGCTCAGACAGCTTAAAAAAAAAAATCAAAAATATTTTTACTTTACACGTAACCCTCTAGCGGGTGTGTGTAAAAAATGTAAACAAAAAAAAAATGCAGACAGATAAATGCTTTGGAGTTGTCATTGCATAAGCAGTAATCAGTGGCAAGAAAGGGGTTAATAACTCTTAGAAGAGCCTTTGTAGTTCTGTAATAAATTACAGTACAAAAAAATTAACCCCTAAAAAATGCACAAACAGCAAAAATAAATGCGCTGATGTGCAAGGTCACTACTTACGCAAGATCAATGGCAGGGAAGGGGTTAAATGCAGGGAATTAATAAAACAAATAAAAATAAAAAATTATTTTTATTGTTTTATTATTAGTGTATTGTGTATTTATTATTTTATTGTACTTAAACTTACTTTTATTACTTTGATCTGTCTCTCTCCCTCACTAAAAAAAAAATGTGAGGAGAGGGAGGCAGATCCTAAGTGGTCAGATCAATATAGGGTTAATATTGATCTGACCACGCAGTGGGGGTGCTCATCAGAGCATCCTTACCGCTTGTCATTCTGCCTGCAGTCACAGATTTTCGTGTGACTGCTTGAAGAGCACAGGAACCAGCTATTTCCTGCCTCCTCTGATCTTGCCCTTAGAAGGGCAGCGCCATCTTGGTCACACAGTGAATTCACTTCCTATGCTCGTTTATCATGCCCGTCGTTTTAAAGGCACTGTGCCTTTTTAAAACCAGCATTTCTATCGCTCTCCGGAGCAATCGAAATGTGACGGGCATTTTTTTCAGTATTGAACGATGCTTCCATACGGAAGCATCGTTTCAATATCGTTTGAGCACTGAAAGCAGAAAAAATCCGCTTTCAGTGTTCGTTTTGACACAGGATGTGTCACTAACATCTTGCCACACAGGACAGACCTGGCACATCCTATGTCAGCAATGGGTTAAACTCCTTCACTGTATTACACTCTACCACTTCTGCTGAAAGACTATCCCATGCATCCACTACCCTCTCAGTAAAGTATGACTTTCTTTACTGCCTGGTCTTATCTTATATCTAAGATAGCGTAATGCCTATCCAAAGCATGCTTAAACTGCTTTACTGTATTAACCTCTACCACTTCTGCTGGAAGGCTATTCCATGCATCCATGACCCTCTCAGTAAAGTAATACTAAGATTCTGTCCTCCACTGAATTTACCACTACCACTTCTGCTGGAAGGCTATTGTGTGCATCCACTACTCTCTCAGAAAGTAATACTTTCATTAATCCCTGGCCTTATCTTATATCAAGAATAGCCTTCTGCTTCTACCATGCATGTGTAAACTTCTTCATGTACTAACCTCTACCACTTCTTCAGAAAGTCTATTCCTTTCATCCACCACCCTCTCAGTAAAAAAAAAACTTTAATTAGTGCCTGGGATAGCCTCATGCCTCATCGAATTAATGCTTAAATTCCTTTACTGTTATAACCTCTACCACTTATACTGAAAGACTATTCGATGCAGCCACCTAGGGCCACCATCAGTGGGGGACAGGAGATAAAAATAAAAAAAAAGTGGGCAAATGGGGCAGCTACCCTGGGCCCATGTGACTGTCTCACACAAAGACAGACAGTCACGCACAACTGGCATTCCGCATCCAGCGAACCCAGCTTTTAGTCACAGCCGCCAGAAATGATGGCAAGTCGTATCTGGTGGCTGTATTTCCTGCACGCAGAGTGCATGCAGGAAACACTGCAAAGGAGATGGCCAACGCGCAGCATCCAGATAAGTACAGGGGAGGAGGGGTGCAGCAAATTATCAGTGGCTATTAACGAAAAAACATCAGTGGCAATTTAATGAGCAAATTATCAGTGGCAATTAAATGAGCAAATTATCAGTGGCTATTAATGAGCAAATTATCAGTGGCTATTAATGAGCAAATTATCAGTGTCGGAATTTTTTTTAGTAAGTGGCCCTGACATTTTTCATGGAAGCTCTGCACCCACCACCCTCTCAGCAAAGTAATATTACATTTCTGACCACAAAAAAGCATTAAAATAGTAAATATTTCCAGCTTTTTCAAAAGCTTGAGGTGGACCCCAAATATATGTATATAACTAGTTGCATTTCTATTTATATGAACTTTTTAATATTATATGCAACTATTTTCATTTGTAATAAAAATGTTTTTGAAAAATTGTTAATTTCTTGTTTTTATTCCCTTCCTCTGCACCCACATTGCACCTAAAGGACTTAACACAGCACCATACAGTACCCACAGCACTTGGCTTGTACTCATATTGCACCCATATGATTTGCCATGCCACAGTGTCACTTTGTCCCACCGCCCCTGTAGAACATGCCACAGTTTCACTTTCACCCATAGTACATGTTACCGTATTTGCTCGAATATAAGATGAGGTTTTTTTCAGAACAAATGCTCTGAAAAATACCCCTCGTCTAACATTCAAGGTCGTTTTATAATCTGACCTCAAATTGAGGTCAGATTATAAAACAGGGATCCAGGTCCCCAGCAGAGATGCAGGGGACCTGGATCCCCCTCTCTAACAGCGATGAGCACAGACCTCCGGGTACTTCCGGCTTCGTCATAAAAGTCCCGGCGGTCGTGCCGGGCGGCAGCAGGGGAGGTCTGCGCTCATAGCGCAGACATCCTCTGCTGCCCCGCTAGCCACCAGGGAGAATCGGGCAGCCGGGGGATGTCTGCACGATACGGACCAGCTGTCCGTCATAATAGACTGCCGTGTCGGGCAGCATGGAGGATGTCTGCACGTATCGTGCAGACATCCCCCGGCTGCCCCCACTAGCCACCAGGGAAAGAAACCAGGTGAGGGGGGGGGGAGGAGAGGAGACACAGACAAGGGGAGGGGGGGGGAGACATATTAATGGCCATTATGGCTGTGGCAAGGGGGAGGAGGGGGGGGGAAGACACAGACAGACAAGGGGAGGGAGGGGGGAGACACAGAAAAGGGGAGGGGGGACAGAGAGACAAGGGGGGGGATAGAGAGAGAAGTTTGGGGGGGGGAGAGCTGGGGGAGGGGGAGAGAAGCCTCATTGGCACAAATGGAAATAAAAACAAGAAATGCATTTGTATAATATGAATTTTGTATTAAATATTAAAAAGCAATTTACATATATACAAGTTAAACTTTTTTTCCTATAGGGTAGTCTTATATTCAGGCTTTTAGTTTTTTTCCTAAAGGAATATACAAAGTTTGGGGGGTAGTCTTATAAATCGAGCAAATACGGTACTTTGCCCCTCAGAACATGCCACATCACCACTTTGGCCAGTTTATCCAATTATGCCACAGTCAATTTATCTAATTATGCCACTATTAGCCTGCCCATTAATATGCCACAGCCAATTTATCCAATTATGCCACTATTAGCCTGCCCATTAATATGCCACCGCTAGATTGCCAATCAATATGCCACAGCCAATTTTCCATTAATATGCCACAGCCATATTGCCAATTAATAGGCCACAGGCAACTATCCATTAAAGGGACACTCCGACCAAAAAATTAGAAGGTTTTACTTTTTTATTTCGGATTGTTGATTTCAGATGTGTCTTTTGTTTTTATTATGTGACTGTATTTAATAAAATATTTAACTAAACAAGTATGACTGGGTGCTGCCATTTTGTGAAATATAGTGTTTTTGGGTGCCATCCCCTAGTGACTTTACAGCACAAATTTCTCACTTTGGGACTTTGGACACAGAATGCAGCCATAAGTCAGAATTCTGATCATAGACTTACATTGAATAGGAGGGTAATGCAACTATTAAATCACAAGAGGGCGGAGTTATGATCCTGTGGGATCAGGTTAATCTCCTCTCTTTGTGTTGGAAGGCAGGTCAAAAAAAAAGTTGTACACAGCCACCTAGTCCTGACTGCTATGATACACAGGAGCCAGTAAGAGAGCAGGGGAGTATCTTATGACATCATCATGCAGCCTTAGGCAACATTTGTAAAGTGAACTGGAAGATTTTGGACGATGTTACATCATGGGAAATATTCAAAAAATGGAGCCAGGAGAGAAACACCTAATTTTATTTTTCCTTTTATATGCAATTAATTCAATCACATATGTAAATAAACAGTGGCATATGATTTATATTTGTGTTTGTTTTAAATTATCAGGTTATCTAGTTACATCTTATGTAAGTGGTAGTGTCACTTTAATATGCCACTTTTAGCCTGTCCATTAATATGCCCCAGACAATGTGTTCATCAATATGCCACAGCCAATTAATACACCACCACCCTCCTCCTTCCCCAGTACATAGCTGGCCATCTCCTCCGTGTTTTATTTTGCCACTAATATGGCAGTGTTATTTTACCATTAATTTGCCAGTATTATTTTGCACATTAATATGTCAGTGTTATGGATATATGGGGTGGGAACTATTTGTACAAATTCCTGCCCTAACTCAGGAAGGATGAGCTATCTCACTTGGTATGCTACTGCGATGGATATAGGTTAAATGAAAATGGAATGTTTGAAAAAACAAGGAGCAAGACATTTAGCAGATTTTAAAAATATTCCAGATATTTTGTAGTCAGAATATATGACAATTATGAATCTTGCTCCTTCAAGTAAATACCTCCATTCTACAAAAGCAATTTTAATAACCAGGATTTATTTGTCACCGATATGATAATCTACTTCAGCTTGATTGAACTTTTTCAGTAAAGATAATGGATGAAAAATTGAGTGTGAAATGACGATAAAATGTGAAAAGTCAAGAAAAAGTTGTTTTAAGATTGGTTCGTCCAATCCAATATTAAATGAACTTCCTCTGAATTCATGGTAATAGAATGTCTGATGATGTAACCAAGGAATTTTACTGGTTGAACATTGAATTCACATTTTTCTAGTTTCACATATAATCTGTGTGTACATGGTCTTTCCAGAAGTTTGATGACATGAATGTGATGGGACTATGATGTTTAAGAATAGATTAAGATATCACCTAACTAAATGATGACAGATATCCAAAATATCCTTGAATACTGAAAGGAGGTTGAAGCATTACAAAGAATGGCTTTGGGTGAAATTGTTTGCTTCATGAAGTCTTTCAATTAGTGAATATATATATATTTTATATTAATATATTGAGCACAGTTTGCTGATTATAGTGAACCATATATTTTTATTTTCTGGGATTTATTTTTTGTGGGTTTTTTAATCTAATTTTTATAGTAATATAATTTAGTTTTCTATAATCATTGGACAAATTGTTTTTTTATATTTGTTTTTGACAATAAAAAGCCTTGAGTAATTGGATTTAAAAGTAATATCAGGAAGTATTACTTTACTGAGAGGGTAGTGGTAAATGGAATAGCCTTCCAGAGGAAGTGGTAGAGGTAAAGTCAAGGATTTTAAGCATGCATGGGATAGGCACAAGGCTATCCTAGATATAAGATGGGAAACTGGTGGCCTACACCTTAAGTAATCTTTGAGAATTTGTAGCTCAGGGACTGATAGATGATAAATATGTCCAAAAGGTACTGGTACACCTTCTAGAACAGGGGCATCCAAAATACGGCCCGCTGGGCATTGAGGTACTGCCTGCGTGAGCTCAGCAGCAGTAGCTGCACCTCCAGCTGGCCGCGCTGGAAGGAGCGTTGGGGAAGAAAGTTCCCTGTACATAGCTTTCAGTCCTGTGCGCACAGCCCCTCCTCTATCCTGCGAGTAAGGTCAGCGCAAGGGTCAGAGGAAAGGGATAAGCGGACCAGCAACATGTTCATCACGCAAAGAAAAGTGGAGTAACAGTTCCATCTGAAGTGAACCCTGTTTAAATAACAAACAAAAAACAACCGTGTCGTTGGCCAGGTTCTGTGTGTATTCAAGTGTTTTTGTGTGACTGTATGTAAGTGTGTGTGTGTGTGTGTGTAAGTGTGACTTTGTATGGAAGTGTGTGTGTGTAAGTGTAACCGAGTGCAAGTGTGACTGTGTATGTAAGTGTGTGTGTGTGTGTGTGTGTAAGTGACTCAGTAAACTTGATTGTATGTGTATTTGTCTAAATGTGACTCTGTATGTGTGTGCAAGTTTGACTATGTAATAGTGTGTGTGCGCAAGTGTGATTCTGTATGTAAGAGTTTGTGTGCCCATGCACACATACATTTTTGGTGAAGTGGCCCACTGCATAAAAAACTTGGACACCCCTGCTGTAGGAGAAAAAATAGTTAGGAAACAAAAAAACCACTAGTATCAGTTATTGCCCAATTACTTGAAAAAATATACAGAAAAACATGGAAATATTGGTATTTCTACACTCACGACAAAAATTAGAAACTTTATAGATGGGGTATTTTTTACAGTTTGTAAATGTGTAATAAAAAAAATCAGGTCAAAGGTAGAAAAAGTGTTTTTTTGGCATATTTTCATCATATGTTATATTTTTTTGATAGTAAATTATATCATATGATGAAAATAATAGTATCAAAAGAAAGCCACATCTGTCCTTTAAAAAATTATATTTAATTTGCGTGGGTTTACTAAACACAAAGAAAGAAATCACAGTTAAGCAAACGTATGACAAAAATAATGGAATTCGGGTCTTCAAGGCATATCAAATGCAGCATAGAACTCTGTCAATTTGGGGTTAATTGTGCATTCCTTTGTATGTTGGTTATTTTTCACAACCAGTCACTCAATGTTGGTGTTGACCTTTTTTCTCCAGAATATTGGGATTAATTATTTTGCAGTTTTTATTATTCTAATCTCTAGGGAATTCTCTATGCCTCTAAATTTGCATTCGTATGGCATATTAATACTAATTCAGGAGTAATACCTATCCATGAATTATTTATTTATATTATCCACTTGATGCCAAAAGGATTGTATTTTAGGACAAAGTCACCAAATCACCCACAACATTTAGACATCTCCAACATATATTTGACAAGGCTGGATAGAATCTCTGCAAATCAGCCAGGAATCTATACCACCTTGACACAATTTTATATGACAGTTATTGATATCTAGATGCTATCGAGCAATTTTGATCAGCTTGAAGCAATTACTCCACTCAGAGTCAGTTAATTTACATCCCAAATCTCTTTCCCATAATCTAATATAGAATAGAAGATCAGAAGATACTTCCATATTTAGAATTTTATAGATCTTAGATAAGGCATGTGTAACTTTCTGTTCCGTTCTTTCTGATCGCACAGTGACTCAAAAGAAGTTAGATCTTGGGGTATCTCACACCTAAGTCCCAGATGTTGCAAAAAAATAATATAATTGAAAAAAAAAAAAAATTACAAAGGTCTTACTTCAGGAAATATTTCTTCTATCTTTAAAAAGTCAAGTATACGCATCAAGTGAACTGCTTGGTAATGGCGATAAATATGGGGGGCTCCCAAACCACCCCTGTTCTTTGGCTTTACCAAATGTTCATATTAGACATGTGCATTCGTTTTCGGACGAATGCATTTTCGGACGAAAATAGCATTTTCGTCCATTCGTCCGAAAAACGAATAACGAAAATTTTAACTAACAAAATCCGAATGAACGAATGGTTAATAAACGAAAATCATTCGTTCATTCGTCCATTCGTCCATTCGTGCTATTGGCATTCTAAACCGAAATAGAGTCGATTTACAATACCAATAGCATTGTACTACATTCCATAAACCGACATGAATGACTTTCGGTTTATGGAATGCATGTAATGCTATTAGCTTCCTATAAACCGAAATTGAGTTCCCATTCATACGAATAGGTCAATTGACCTATTCGTATGAATGGGGACTCTTTCGGTTTATAGAAAGCCAATAGCAGCATGTATTCTATAAGCCGAAAGTCTTTAAAACAAACGACGTTCGGTTTATAGAATACATGTAATGCTATTGCTGTTCTATAAGCCGAAAGACATTCGGCTTATAGAACAGCAATAGCATTACATGCATTCTATAAACCGAACGTCGTTCGTTTTAAAGACTTTCGGCTTATAGAATACTATTGGCATTCTATAAACCTAACTAGAGTCCCTCCTCATTCATAAGAATTTCTTATGAATGGGGACTCGACTCTAGTTCGGTTTATAGAAAGCCAATAGTATTCTATAAGCCGAAAGTCTTTAAAACGAACGACGTTCGGTTTATAGAATACATGTAATGCTATTGCTAAACTATAAACCGAACGACTTTCGGTTTATAGAATAGCCATAGGATTACATGTAGTACATAAGCCGAAAGTCTATAAACCGAAAGTCGTTCGGTTTATAGGCTGTCGGCATTTAACTATACAGAGACAGAGTCTCCATTCATAAAATTATGAATGGAGACTTTGTCTCCGTGTAGTAAAATGCCGAAAGTCTATAAACCGAACGATCGGTTTATAGACTTTCGGCTTATGTAATACATGTAATCCTATGGCTATTCTATAAACCGAAAGTTCGGTTTATAGAATAGCAATAGGAATACATGTATTCCATAAGCCGACAGCCTATAAACCGAACGTTCGGTTTATAGGCTGTGGGCATTTTACTACACGGAGACAAAGTCTCCATTCATAATTTTATGAATGGAGACTCTGTCTCTGTATAGTTAAATGCCGGCTTTTAACTATACGGAGACAAAGTCTCCATTTATAATTTTATGAATGGAGACTCTGTCTCCGTATAGTTAAATGCCCACAGCCTATAAACCGAACGTTCGGTTTATAGGCTGTGGGCATTTAACTATACGGAGACAAAGTCTCCATTCATAATTTTATGAATGGAGACTCTGTCTCCGTATAGTTAAATGCTATTGTATTCTATAAACCGACTCTATTTCGGCTTATAGAATGCAATAGTACTACGAATGGACGAATGAACGAATGATTTTCCTTTATTAACCATTCGTTCATCCGGCTTTAGTTAGCTTAGCATTTTCGTTCTTCGTTTTTCGGGCGAATGGACGAAAATGCAATTTTCGGACGAAAATGCATTCGTCCGAAAACGAATGCACATGTCTAGTATATATTCACATGTAAATTGCTTTTTAAATAAAAAATTATGATATAAAAAAATCTTGTTTTTATTTCCTTTTATGTGACAATGCTGCCTCTCTCTTTCCCTTGCCCCCAGATTTGTCGCTCTCCCCCCCTTAGTGTTGTCTCTCTCTCACCCTCCCTTTGGCTCCCCCCTCGCTCCCCTTGTGTCTGTCTCTTCCCCCCTTCCCTCCCCTTGTTTCTCTCTGCCCCCCCCCCCTTGTTATTCTGTCCCCCCCTCACCTGTTTCTTGCTCCCTGGTGGCTAGTGGGGGCAGCCGGGGGATGTATGCACTATACATAATAGACGGAAGTGTCGGGCAGCATGGAGGTTGTCTGCACGATTCGTGCAGACATCCCCCAGCTGCCCGATTCTCCCTGGTGGCTAGCGAGGGAGCGGAGGATGTCTGCGCGATGAGCGAGACCTCTCCTGCTGCCGCCCGGCATGACCGCCGGGACTTCTATGATGAAGCTGGGTACTTCCGGCTTCCTCATAAAAGTCCTGGCTGTCGTTCCGGGCGGCAGCAGGGGAGGTCTCGCTCATCGCGCAGACATCCACCGCTGCCTCGCTAGCCACCAGGGAGAATCGGGCAGCTGGGGGATGTCTGCACGAATCGTGCAGACAACCTCCATGCTGCCTGACACTTCCGTCTATTATGTATAGTGCATACATCCCCCGGCTGCCCCCACTAGCCACCAGGGAGCAAGAAACAGGTGAGGGGGGGACAGAATAACAAGGGGGGGGGGGCAGAGAGAAACAAGGGGAGGGAAGGGGGGAAGAGACAGACACAAGGGGAGCGAGGGGGGAGCCAAAGGGAGGGTGAGAGAGAGACAACACTAAGGGGGGGAGAGCGACAAATCTGGGGGCAAGGGAAAGAGAGAGGCAGCTTTGTCACATAAAAGGAAATAAAAACAAGATTTTATTTATATCATAATTTTTTATTAAAAAAGCAATTTACATGTGAATATATACTAGACATGTGCATTCGTTTTCGGACGAATGCATTTTCGTCCGAAAATTGCATTTTCGTCCATTCGCCCGAAAAACGAAGAACGAAAATGCTAAGCTAACTAAATCGAATGAACGAATAGTTAATAAAGGAAAATCATTCGTTCATTCGTCCATTCGTAGTACTATTGCATTCTATAAGCCGAAATAGAGTCGGTTTATAGAATACAATAGCATTTAACTATACGGAGACAGAGTCTCCATTCATAAATTTATGAATGGAGACAAACGTATAGTTAAAAGCCGACAGCCTATAAACCGAACGTTCGGTTTATAGGCTGTGGGCATTTAACTATACGGAGACAGAGTCTCCATTCATAAAATTATAAATGGAGACTTTGTCTCCGTATAGTTAAAAGCCGGTGTTCTGACAAATTTCTGGAGCAAATTCTCCTGCGCAATCGCAGGAGAATTTGCTCACTGCGCATGCGCATAAAGTTACAGCTTGATGGGATTTGTGATCCTCCTGCAAATCCCATCAAGATGAGGCAGCCCTCACCAGGATGCTTGCCCCCTTATGTCCCGACGCCCCATGTTACTTACCACCTTAAGAACACAACAACGGACGCGCACATTCCCAAACGGCTGGATAGGCGTGCGCATGCGCTGTGTATCGCTGTGGTCGATGATCTGGTAAGAAGGGGTGTGCAGGGGGTGTGAGGGGGCGGGAGGTGGGTTGCGCAGCTGGCGCATGCGCGGTGGTCACAAAGTTACAGCTGAGTTATCAGCTGTAACTTTATGCGCATGCGCAGTGAGCAAATTCTCCTGCGATTGCGCAGGAGAATTTGCTCCAGAAATTTGTCAGAACACCGGCATTTAACTATACGGAGACAGAGTCTCCATTCATAAAATTATAAATGGAGACTTTGTCTCCGTATAGTTAAAAGCCGGCATTTAACTATACGGAGACAGAGTCTCCATTCATAAAATTATGAATGGAGACTTTGTCTCCGTGTAGTAAAATGCCCACAGCCTATAAACCGAACGTTCGGTTTATAGGCTGTCGGCTTATGGAATACATGTATTCCTATTGCTATTCTATAAACCGAACGACTTTCGGTTTATAGAATAGCCATAGGATTACATGTATTATATAAGCCGAAAGTCTATAAACGGATCGTTCGGTTTATAGGCTTTCGGCATTTTACTACACGGAGACAAAGTCTCCATTCATAATTTTATGAATGGAGACTCTGTCTCTGTATAGTTAAATGCCGACAGCCTATAAACCGAACGTTCGGTTTATAGGCTGTCGGCATTTTACTACACGGAGCAAAGTCTCCATTCATAATTTTATGAATGGAGACTCTGTCTCTGTATAGTTAAATGCCGACAGCCTATAAACCGAACGACTTTCGGTTTATAGACTTTCGGCTTATATAATACATGTAATCCTATGGCTATTCTATAAACCGAAAGTCGTTCGGTTTATAGAATAGCAATAGGATTACATGTATTCCATAAGCCGAAAGTCTATAAACCGAAAGTCGTTCGGTTTATAGACTTTCGGCTTATAGAATACAATTAATACTATTGCCTTTCTATGAACCGAACGAGAGCCCCATTCATAAGAATTTCTTATGAATGGGGCTCTCGTTCGGTTTATAGAAAGCCAATAGTATTACATTGTATTCTATAAAACGAACGAAAAAAATTAACGAAACGAAAATAATGAACGAATTTCGTCTGAAACGAATGCACTAATGAAGGAAATTCGTTTTAGACGAAATAAATAACATTTTCGTCCGAATGGACGAAAACGAAACGAAAATGTTAGTTTTGCACATGTCTAGTTCATATGCCAAACGAGGAGACCTAATTTCCCATTATATATATATATATATATATATATATATATATATATATATATATATATATACATACCTCAAGCTACATTGACTAATCTGATTAAAAAACCTTTATGGGTCAGTATTGGTAAAGCTTGGAAAAAAGAGTCTAGGGATAACATTCATAGAAATCACTGCCATTCTACCCATCAATGAGATCAGGGGTGATGTCCACCTGTCCAGGTCTTTGTTAATTTCCTTAAATAAATGGAGGCGAAGTTCACTAAATATCATTCTTAAATTATGAGTTATGTACCCATTTAAGGTGAAAGGTTTTTTTAACCCCTTCACGATAATGGACTTGTCAGGCACGTCCACCCGGGAACACTGTTAAATACATAAAGGGAATCAACACAGTAAAGGAAGAGAGTATATTTAAAAGAAGAAAAACTACCACAACTAGAGGACATAGTCTTAAATTAGAGGGGCAACGATTTAAAAGAAATATAAGGAAGTATTACTTTACTGAGAAGGTAGTGGTGAATGAAATAGCCTTCCAGCAGAAGTGGTAGAGGTAAACACAGTCAAGGATTTTAAGAATGCGTGGGATAGGCACAAGGCTATCCTAGCTATAAGACCGTGAACTGGGGACTAATAAAAGTATTTAGAAAATTGGTAAGACTAGATGGACCTCATGGTTCTTATCTGCCGACACATTCTATGTTTCTCTAATATAATTCTTTTATCTAGTTCCTCCCTTTGTTCAGAAGTGATACGCAAATTGAGATTTTCTATGAAATACTCCCTTATGTTATTTTTGACTCCCTCATTTAATTGCTGCACGCCATTATTGTCTATATTATAAAGACTTTGATAGTAAAATACATGCAATCTCTTTTGGGAAATGCCAGTAACATCTCAGCAGCTGCTCCTTTTTAATTTTTTCCCTTTCAACAAAGGATCCCAGTGCTATCAAGTGACCCCAAATAACCTATTTATGGGCTTCACAAATCACTGTCTTTTTGATACGTTAGTAGGGTTCTCCTTGGAAAAAAAAGCCGACTAAAGCCCTGACATTATCCACATTTTTTGGGAGAAAGGAGGGACTCATATAATCCCCAATTAATTGTTTTTCATTTTCTACCCTAAATGTAATGTACTTATGACAGGTACATGATCATTCCATGTAATATTTCCAATGGCTATATTCTTAATTAAATCCAAATTGTAATGGGAGATCAGCATCCAGTCAATTCTTCAGTATTTTTTATGAAGGTGAGAATAATATGTGTAGTCTCTCCATTAACCCTTAGCTGCACACCAAATATCTACCAGTTGTAAAGATAGTACTAATGCCCTCTTCACTTTTTAATTTAGTGTATAAAGCATGTGTATATCCGTCTGAAGTATCTCATTTTGGATCCATCACCGGATTAAAATCCCCTGCTAAAAAGACTACTACTTAAGTCTCTATAATTGTTTACAAATATGTTTTGATTGTTGTAAATTCGGGGCATAAATGTTCATGAGGGTTTTTTTCTGAGTGCCCAGGAGACCCATTCAAAATATGGTCCTACCTTCTTGGCCTTTCCAAGAGTCCAAGAGCGTAAAATGTACATCTTTAGAGATAAAAATCATTACTCCCTCACTTTTTCGCATTTTTTGTGTTACAACAATAAGTTTTAAAACAGACAAAACTATACTTGTGAAATGGGTCTTCCGTAAAATGAGTTCTGTATAAATAAGATTTTTACCTTGTATCCTTCTAAATCATGTAAGAGCCATTTTGTTTCTGAATTTAAACCTCTTACATTAAAAGTAATAAAATGATATCCATCAGTTATTTTGGAAATCTTATAAACTCCATTGAAAATAAGGAAAAGCTGGAAGGCGTGAGGAGGAGATGGTAGGATAGCACAAAGAAAGAAAAAAAAAAAAAGAAGAAGAAACACCCAGCACCTGGATTAAATAACTAAAAAGAAAAATCAGAAATCTGAGTCTTAACACTAGATTACATGGGTAATTTAACCAGAAGTATGGCATAACATCATGACAGTAGATGAGGGATTTGCTGAATGTATTTCTGTCTTGAAAATCTTTTAGGTAAAGCAGCATTATTATTATTATTTTTTTTAATGCATGGTCATGAAAAATTATTATTAGGTTCCTTGGGATGTAAAAGGTTAATTTGAGGTTGCAACTGGAGATGTCTTGTAAAGTTTGAGTCAAAAAATATACACAGTCTCTGGTTAAGGTCTCAACGACTTTTGGAATCCAATTCGGATCCATCTTTTGGAAAGATGTGTAAACTTTAAAGTTCAGTCTTTATTAGCCTTCACAAATCAAAGTAATTTCAAGGATATAAAAAGTCTGCAGTTAGCAAGTCCACGGCAGCGGTCAGGAGTCTTGACATTGTGGGATTGGGGAAAGGTAGATTAACAGGTGAATTGTAGACTTCTGCTGTTGCTGCAGAATTGTATCTTGACAAGGCATCAATAGAGAACCAATATTTATCGTCTCTGAGGTAAATGGTCTGGGATTCTTGGAATAAAGCTGTCTATGTGGAGTTTTTGCTTTTCACATTTGCCTAGTCTGACCCACTAAAATCTAAGGCTAACCATACTCAGTGCTGGAAGAACAGATTGGGTAAGTAATAAAGGTTTACAGGACCCAGGTATTATTCATACAAGGAATCTAAGAATCATTCCAAAGTTCACTCTCAGGCAGAGGAAATGCACAGAAGGGTAGAATGTAATTGTAACGAGAAGGCGCAGTAGCCAGATGTTAATTCTCCTTTGGGGGTTCAATATCTCCTCAGTCCTCAATCTTTCGCAAGCAATTGTCAGCTCCCTGGTCAGCACCGCTTAATAATAAGTCATTCGTAGCACTTTTCGAAAGTAGACACGGCTACCAAGGATTTCACAGCAAGAACAATTTATTAGAGACAAGACAGTACATTTATACATTAAAAGATCTTGATAACAGATGATTGAACAATACACTCATAACAGGATAAACTGTACAATGGGTAACACATTTAAATCTGGTGCCAGGTTTAGGGGGGAACCAATGGGAACATACTGGGGAAAGTAGCAGCCAATGAGGCGAGAGGAGCAGAGTCGAGTCCCTTTAATCCCTGTAAGGATTTGGTACAAAGCTGGAACCCCTGTGCAGAAATAGGTATAAGTTATTGCAATGGAACAGGCAAAAGAACAGAATTATTCTGCCTGAAGGAAATGCACCCAATAGTTGAGCCGCAGGTTTCATTCCCCCCGGATTTTTGCACCTTGTCAATTACGAGGATACCGAAGCGTAACCAAACCAACAGGAGACTGGACCAGAGGTGAATGATCAAGGCAAAGGTACCGAGCGACCAGGCAGGAGAATAGTCAAACAGGCAAGGATTGAGGCTGGTGGCAAAAAATCGAAGTGAAGGCAGGCAAAACAGGTCAGGACAGGCGGAAAACAGACATGGTCAGAAGTAAGCAGGATTTGACAACAAAATATCAACAAAGTACTCAGGAACGCTAGCAAAAGGCACAAGGCACTATTACAGGCAAAGTTCAATACGGAAATGAGGGTATGTGTTAGGGAGTGATTGGATGGCCAATAGTAACTTTTAGGACTAAGGGCATGAAGTAAAACAGCTATCGTCATGCGCGAAAGCCGAAATTGAGCGTGCTCCGTCAAGCTGGATGACAGTAGACTGAGACTTTCCCCAGCAGTTGGTCCATGAGGCTGAAGACCGGGACTCCGGAGAGCCCTGGATTGGGGAGTGGAGTGGAAAATGGGTGCTGTCCTGCAGCGCGACGGCGCTGCTGTGACACTACCCCCCTCCTGACAGGCGCAGTACGGGCGCCCAGGACCTTGCTTACTAGGAAAACGACTGTGAAAAGACCGAACTATAGTAGGAGATTGAACATCAGAAGAATCAACACAAGATCTTTCCTCAGGACCATAGCCTTGCTGGTGATTAAAATATTGAAGATGACCCCTGTAACGTCTGGAATCGAGAATAGAGTGAACCAAATACTCTTCTTGGTTCTGAATCAGAACAGGAGAACGAGGGGATGAGACTTTATTAGACACAACAGGTTTAAGAAAGGATATAGGAAACGTATTATGGATACCCATAGAGCCAGGGTGTCCAACATGCGGCCCGCGGGAAACGAAGGTGCGGCCTGTGGGAAAGTTGAAGCGGTAACCGCTTCACCAACCACATTTAAGCTAGATGCAGCATTCCCCAAAGGAACGCTGCCGATCATGTAGGTCCATAATCCTTCCTCTGCCCTGCGCGTGGCGTCATGCGCACGGGTCAGAGGGAAGGAGAAAAAAACTCCACATCACAACAACCGTGGAGAAGCAGCCCCATCCGGAGGACTGGAGCCGACAAAAAAAAAGTATCTCTCTCTATGTAAGTGTGATGCTCTGTGTGTGTGTGCAAGTGTGATGCTCTGTGTGTGTGTGCAAGTGTGACTGTGTGTGTGTGTGCAAGTGTGACTGTGTGTGTGTGTGCAAGTGTGACTGTGTGTGTGTGTGCAAGTGTGACTGTGTGTGTGTGTGCAAGTGTGACTGTGTGTGTGTGTGTGCAAGTGTGACTGTGTGTGTGTGTGTGCAAGTGTGACTGTGTGTGTGTGTGCAAGTGTGACTGTGTGTGTGTGTGTGCAAGTGTGACTGTGTGTGTGTGTGCAAGTGTGACTGTGTGTGTGTGTGTGTGCAAGGTGTGTGTGTGCAAGTGTGACTGTGTGTGTGTGTGTGTGTGTGTGCAAGTGTGACTGTGTGTGTGTGTGTGTGTGTGCAAGTGTGACTGTGTGTGTGTGTGTGCAAGTGTGACTGTGTGTGTGTGTGTGCAAGTGTGACTGTGTGTGTGTGTGTGCAAGTGTGACTGTGTGTGTGTGTGCAAGTGTGACTGTGTTTGTGTGTGTGTGTGAATGTAAGTGTGTGAGTGTGGCAGTGTGTGTGGGTGTGTGAGTGTGACTGTGTGTGTCACCAGCGCTATTTAAAATAATAAATCATAAATAAAACAATTTATCCACAAAGGACTGAGAAATGAAAAAAACATAGAAATGAAGAAAAACAATAATAAAAACTTCAGTTTATTTATTGCAAATTCTTAAAGAGGAAAAAGAGTATTATAATATCCTTAAATATGTATTTGTGTGTGTGTGTCTGCGTGTGTATGTGTGACTGTATGTATGCGGCTAAGTATCACAGAAATCTGTGTATGTAACTGTGTCTGTCTATTTGACTGTGTGTTTATTTGTGTGTGGCTGTGTATGTATGTGTTGTTTTGCTGTGGAGTCTGTGATACATACTGCAAGTCACCATGAGTTGTATTGTTGAGTCTGTGATGCACTCACTGCACACATGGATGCATATATATATATATATATATATATATATATATATCAGGGCTGGACAAATCCCGGGCGCCAGGTCGCCATGGCGACCTGGAAATTGAGCCTGGTGCCCGGGTGCCGTTGCCCTAATGTTCCCCTTGCCGCTGCTATCTGTCTTTTGCAGCGCGAGGGGGGGAGTCTGTGCGGAGTCTTGCACAGACAGCAAGCTCCACCCCTTCGCGCAACGCGTGCGTGAGTGTTCAGCCGAAAGAGTAATGAGGATCGGCTGCAGCACGAATGTTCCCCCTCCCCAGCAATGAGGTAAGGCAGCAGGGAGGGGGAACATTCGTGCCGCAGCCGATCTTCATTGCTCTTTCGGCTAAGTGCTGGGTTGTCAAGTGACGACACCCAGCACTCAAGTTAAGAAAGGGGGGAAAAAAATTTGTGTATGTGTGAGGTGGATATGTGTGGGGGGGAGATGTATATGTGAAGGGGGGGTATATATGTGAAGTGTGGGGGGCAGATGTATATGTGAAGGGGGTATATATGTGAAGTGTGGGGGGGAGGTGTATATGCGAAGGGGGGGTATATATCTGAAGTGTGGGGGGGGAGGTGTATATGTGAAGGGGGGTATATATGTGTGAAGTGGGGGGGTGTATGCGTGAAGGGGGGTATATATGTGTATATGTGAAGTGGGGGGGAGATGTATGTGTGAAGGGGGTATATATGTGAAGTGTGGGGGGGGAGATGTATGTGTGAAGGGGGTTATATATGTGTAAATGTGAAGTGTGTGTGTGTGTGTATATGTGAAGTGGGTTGGTGTGTGTGTGTGGGGTGTATATGTGAAGTGGGTTGGTGTGTGTGTGGGGTGTAAATGTGATGTGGGTTGGTGTGTGTGGGGTGTATATGTGACGTGGGTTGGTGTGTGTGTGTGTTTATGAATTGCGTGTATGTTTGCGTGATTGTCTGGCTCCTAAAAAATTTTGCTGGCTCCTAGAATAAAATTACATTTGTCAAGCCCTGATAGATATATATATATATATATATATATATATATATATATATGTGTGTGTGCTTTTTTTTCCTCAATGAAAAATTAATGCGGCCCACGCACACATACATTTTTAGTGAAGTGGCCCACTGCAAAAAAAACTTGGACGCCCCTGCCATAGAGGGAGGTAATACAAGAGAACAAGAGACACATTGTTGATACGGGAAAGGACTTTATAGGGTCCAATGTATTTGGGGCCAAATTATAAGAGAGTTCTGCAAGGTCCAAAAACTCAGACCAATCAGAATGGTCACTGTCCACATAAGACCTGAGTCTTGATAAGCAAGTATGAAGTTCAATGTAGTGAAGAATAATACCCATTGGGCTTGTGGGGATTAAGCCTTTTAGCTTTTTCAATGTAGAGGAGATTCTTGTGGTCCGTTAATATGGTAACAGGAATGAGAATACCCTGCAGTAAGTGTCTTCATTCTTCTAGAGCCATTTTTATAGCTAGTTACTCTCCGTTTCCAACATTGAAATTACATTCAGTAGATGAAAACATTTTTGAAAAACAAGAGCAAGGAAGAATTGGTCTCTTGATTTCTCTGTGATAAGATAGCTCCTATCCCGGATTCAGATGCATCCACCTCCAGAACAAAAGGTAAAGTTGGATTTGGGCGACCAAGTATAGGAGCTGTGGTAAAGGCTTCTTTGAGTTTATCGAATGCTTTGATGGCAGTTGAGGGCCAACTTTTAGGATTAGAGCCTTTACTGGTAAGTGCTGTCATGGGAGCCCCTACCTTTGAAAAGTCTCTAATGAATTTTCTGTAGTATTTGGGTAATCCTAAAAAGTGTTGAATGCCTTTTAGGTCAGTAGGTATTTTCCATTATTTAATGGCAATGACTTTTTCAGGATCCATTTCAAGACCACGTTTCGTAATGATGTAGCCAGAAACTTGACTTTGTTATTTTCAAACTCACATTTCTCGGCCTTGGCAAATAACTTGTGACATCTCAGGCATTGGAGTACTTGTTTTATATGATTCCTGTGTTCCTGGAATAGACCAAGATATCGTCCAGATACACCATGACTTGGGATAGTAACATATCACGAAAGATATTGTTCAAAAAAATGTTGAAATCCAACGGGTGCGTTACATAGACCGAATAGCATTGCAAGGTATTCGTAATGGCCATATCTAGTATTAAATGCGGTCCTCTAATTATAATTTTCACGGATGCGAATGAGATTATATGCCCCCCCTGCAAGTCAAGTTTGGTGAAAATGGTAGCTTCTTTTAATTGATCATATAATTCAGATATCAATGGTAGAGGATATTTATTCTTTATAGTGTTTATTCTCTGAGTGAGCCTTCTTTTTTAGCTACAAAGAAGAATCCTGCACCCGCTGGAGATGAAGATGGTCTTATAAAACCTTTCTTAAGGCTCAGTGGCGTAGCGTGGGTTGTCAGCACCCGGGGCAAGGCAAGTAATTTGCGCCCCCTAACCCGTGGATTTTAGCACTCGAGTCTCTTCTACTAGATTAGTTAAAGAAACCCTTACCCCCCAAGCACATGTATTGTTTGTTATGAAAATACTTATGTAATTAAAGTAAAATGCATCTAAATACAAGTTTATTTTCCAACACTTTATTGAGTGCGAACATGCATTACACACATTCTCCACATTTTCAGCAGGTCTATGAATACAAATATACACATGTAGTAACCTAGCATGGGCCATGCTATTATATGTCGTCTCACAACCATCGTAAACGACAAAAAATATCAAGAACAAAAACTAAACATCAAAATGGAACCATACCCTGGAGATGATCCAAGACTGGGCTAGATGGAGCCAACTTCCTCAATCCTGTACCTCTGTTACCCCCCCCCCCCCCCCCCCCCCACACACACACACACATATGCCATAATTGTTGTGCCATTCAGATGCCAGTAATATTGTAACTTTCGGATGCCAGTAATATTGTGCCAGTCAGAGCCCAGTAATATTGTGCCAGTCAGAGCGTAGTAATATTGTGCCAGTCAGATGCCTGCAATATTGTGCCAGTCAGATGCCTGCAATATTGTGCCAGTCAGAGCCCAGTAATAATGTGCCAGTCAGATACCAGTAATATTGTGCCAGTCAGATACCAATAATATTGTGCCAATCAGATACCAGGAATATTGTGCCTGTCAGAGCCAAGGAATATGGTGCCTGTCAGATGCCTGTAATATTATGCCAGTCAGATGCCTGTAATAGTGTGCAGTCAGAGGCCAGGAATATTGTGCCAGTCAGATGCCTGTAATATTGTGCCAGTCAGATGCCTGTAATATTATGCCAGTCAGATGCTTGTAATAGTGTGCCAGTCAGAGGCCAGGAATATTGTGCCAGTCAGAGGCCTGTAATATTGTGCCAGTCAGATGCCTGTAATATTGTGCCAGTCAGAGCCCAGTAATATAGTGCCAGTCAGAGCCCAGTAATATAGTGCCAGCCAGATGCCTGTAATATTATGCCAGCCAGATGCCCAGTATTATTGTGCCAGCCAGATGCCCAGTAATATAGTGCCAGTCAGATGCCCAGTATTATTGTGCCAGCCAGATGCCCAGTAATATAGTGCCAGTCAGATGCCCAGTAATATAGTGCCAGTCAGATGCCCAGTATTATTGTGCCAGTCAGATGCCCAGTATTATTGTGCCAGCCAGAAGCCCAGTAATATAGTGCCAGTCAGATGCCCAGTAATATAGTGCCAATCAGATGCCAAGTAATATAGTGCCAATCAGATACCCAGTAATATAGTGCCAATCAGATGCCCAGTAATATAGTGCCAATCAGATGCCAAGTAATATAGTGCCAATCAGATACCCAGTAATATAGTGCCAATCAGATGCCCAGTAATATAGTGCCAGTCAGATGCCAATATAGTGCCAGTCAGATACCCAGTAATATAGTGCCAGTCAGATCCCCAGTAATATAGTGCCAATCAGATACCCAGTAATATAGTGCCAATCAGATGCCCAGTAATATAGTGCCAATCAGATACCCAGTAATATAGTGCCAATCAGATGCCCAGTAATATAGTGCCAATCAGATACCCAGTAATATAGTGCCAATCAGATGCCCAGTAATATTGTGCCATTCAGATACCCAGTAATATAGTGCCAGTCAGATACCAGGAATATTGTGCCAGCCAGCCCCCCCCCCCCCCCCGTACTTACATGAAGCTGCTCCGTGTCCCCCGCCGGATGTCTCCTCCGTGCAGTCTTCCCTCTTGCACGGAGGAGGGAAACAGAAACCGGATGTGACGCGACGTCACATCCGGCGGCAGTTTTTTTTTTTTTTTTTTTTCGGCCGTCGCATCCATCGGATGCGGCTTGCCGGAAAAAAGCGTTCACAAGCGCAATGCGCTGTGAACGCGGCAGCAGGGGCTGGGGGCCCACGGGACAGCTGCCTTGGGGCCCCCCAGGAGTAAATGGGCCCAGGGCAGCTGCCCCGTTTGCCCCGCGTTAAAGACGGCCCTGGCGGCCGCATAGGGCTAGTGCGCCCCCCCAGATATTGCGCCCGGTGCGGCCGGCCCCCCCTGCACCCCCCACGCTACGCCACTGTTAAGGCTTTCCTCTATGAATTGTGCGAATGCTCGATTCTCTGGTTCAGAGAGAGGATACGTTTATCCAGAGAGAGGTGAAGTACCAGGCAGGAATTCAATAGCATAATCATAACTTCTATGGGGAGGTAGAGACTCAGCACTTTCTTTAGAGAAGATCAAGGAATTCCCAATAATGAGCAGGAACTATAGACTGTGGATCTTCAGAGGTTAGTTCATGAACAGTGAAATATAAAAATATAAAGTGACAAGCGCTATACAGGTGTACAGTTATATAAATATAATAAATGTGCAGCATACACTGGTGTAACTCCCCCAAAAGTGACACAAAACAGGAATATAAAAATCGTGAAGGTGTTGCGTAAAATATATGAAAGAATAATACTTATCAAAAAGAAAGGCAGAGAACTTGCTTCTGGGTGAGAGAAATCTCAAACAGCTTTCTCTGTTTTGTCTTTTCTGTAAAGAAGTGAAACCTCTATATAGATATGGACTTTGAGATGTATAACTTTAAAATGCCTATATCTCCTTATTTACATAGATCTGATTTACCATATACTCTGCCATTTCCCCACATATACGTATAGATATTTTAATATGGGTATTTGCTCGTTCTTTCTAATGCTTATTCTGGTTGATTACGCGATTCTTTTTTTCTTTATATTTTTTGATATTTGATTATTCAAAGTAATTTTTTGATAATGTCTCTTTAATGGGAATAATGTTTTGTACCCCTGGATCTATATCCCCTTAGTGACAAGACATTTTCACCTTGACTTTCCCTTGGTGACAATCGCTGTTTTGACATTTCTAGGGTGTTTGTGTTTAGCTGTAATTTTTTTCTCTTTCTCACATACTGTACCCACACAAATTATATGTTGTTTTTATCGTCATAAGAAGGGCTTTCATTAGATACCATTATGTTCATCATATCTTATAATTTACTACAAAAAAAAAATCATAAAATATGAAAAATTAAAAAAAAAAACACTTTTTCTAACTTTGACCTAAAATATAATTTAGACAAATACAATCATTAAAAAATACCCCATCTAAATAGTTTCTAAATGTTGTCCCGAGTTCAGAAATATGCATGTTTCCATATTTTTCGGCATTTTTTTGCGAGTTATGGGGCAAAAAACAAAAATAGTGTTTTTTGGGTTTTTCTATATTGACCTTTTGACCCCAACCCAAACGCAAAATTTAACCCCAACTCTAACCCTTATGCTATCCCTTAATATATTTTTATTTTAATTTTAACCCTATCCCTTATGCTAAAAATTATTTAATTTTAAACCAATAGGCTAATCTAACTATATAACCAGTTTTTAATTCATTAAATATTTATTTTAAATTTTTTCCATTCCTATGCTACTTAATTACCACTAGGGGCAGTCAAGTAGCATATTCAGAGCGACGGAAGTGAAGTTACTTCACTTCCGAAGCTCAGACTGCCAGAGGGCATAGCCATATTGACCGAGCCCGCTGCTCCGTCAATATGGCTCCCACGATCGCTCCATGGGGCGATCGTGGGTGCCCCAGAATAGAAATGTCGGTGCTGGCTATTGCTTCAACATCGAAGCAATAGACCAGCACCGCTAAAGCGGTTTTCGAGATCGTGAAAACCGATGGTTCTCTGCAGGACGTGCCTGGCACGTCCTTTGTCGTTAAGGGAGTTTCTCCCAGGACATGCCTGACACGTCCTTCGTCGGCAAGGGGTTAATATACATTTTTTAGCACACATATTTTCTATTTCCTCCACTCTCCCCCTGGTCTACTACAAAATGAAACGAGAATTCTCCGCCTCAATTGTGGATACACAACATCGCCATGGAAACAATAATGTGCAGACTCTTTATAACTGGAACCCCTTCGGATGGAATGTCACTGTCTTGAAGAAGCCCGATAGGGCGAAACGCGTCACAGCTTAGTGACGTTCATCCGAGAGACCTCTGGGAACGCGGAAGCAGATTCAATACATCTACCTTGCCTTCTTTGTTGCTATTGGACGGAAAGTGCACACCGTCTTACTTGAACTCCTACGGAATTGGAAGGACTGGTGATATTTGTTTTATATGCTGGTTTTCCTTGTTTTTAATGTAAGCCTCAGTTTGTTTGGGGGCCAATACATTTCTACATTTTTGACATACTTCACTATACTTTACTTCTTGTATCCGTGTCCTCATCCCCTTGATGAATGAGCTGAAAAGCCGCCCAATTTTGAGAATCATACCTGGGGATGATGGGACATTGAGTCCAGACGCTTTACACACTCAGAGCAGGTACATAAGGCTCTATACTGTGTGAGTTTATTTCTTTTGGGGGAATCATATATATCTGTATTCTTTCACATAAATACTACACATTGTATATATTGTTTCTGTTTTTTACATATTATTTCTGAGACAAAGCTGTTTGAGATTTATCTCACCCAGAAGCAAGTTCTCCGCTTTTCTTTTTGATAAGTATTATTCTTTAATATATTTTGCGCAACACTTTCATGATTTTTATAGTTCATGAATAGAATGGACTTTGGTAGGTTGAGAACAGCACGTAACTTTACAATGGTTTCTCCAAGCTGTGATTTCCCCGTGTTCCCAGTCTATGATTGCATTATGTTTCTGTAGCCATGGCAGACCCAGTATGACAGGAAGGAGGGCATTGAAAATAATCTCTTCAGAATGAAAAACTCCTGCTCCTAATATCAAGGTTTCTTCTGAAATGATACCAGTACCAAGTGGTGAACCATCTAATGAAGCGATGTAACTGGTTTGGGTTTTGTGTGTTAAGAGAATGCCTTGTTGCGTAGCCCAATTTTTATCTATGAAGTTTCCAGCAGCCCATTGATGAAGGCTTGTGTGGTCACTTTGTGACCTGTCCACTGGAGTGTGATTGGTATTGGCATTCATGGATAAAGAGGAGGCATAAGGATAGAAATGCTCAGTGGATTACCTCCTTTTCCCACTAAGCATGGAAGTTTCCCTGTTTCTCTGGACCAGGCCTTATGCCATTTTTGGCCACAATACAAACAAAGGCCCATTGATCTCCTCCTTTGTTTTTCTTCCTCAGATAAATGTAGCAGGGGTCCAATTTCCATGGGTTCAGCTTGAGGGATAGGATTCTCATGACCGTAATTTTGAGTAAAGTATTGAGTTTGGGGTTTATGGAATCTTGGTCTCCTGTCCCGTTCCCTTTCTCTTTCATTACGTCTCTCTTGATTGTGAGCATCAAGTTTTAAACATCCTTCAAGAGAGACAGGTAGACCACGGTAAGTTAGAGCATTCATTGGGAGGGATTCAATTAAGGGATTCATTAAGGCCTCTCCTGAATGCAGCTCTTAGTGCACTTGCATTCCAATCCGTCTCATAAGCAAGTGTCCTGAATTCTATAGCATACTGAGCTATTGCCTTGAGTTAACTCCATGACACTGGATTCTGCGGACTCTTGTCTACCGGGATCATCGAAGATGGCACAGAAAGCATATTTAAAGGCCTCAGCATCATCTAAGAGTGGGGAATTTCTTTAAAGCAAAGGAGATGCTCAGATGCAGCCCCATGTGTTGCCAAGGTCGGCAGATTCAGGAGCAGCCATGGAACGTGCAGATACAGGAGCAGTCATAGATAAAGACATTAATAATTCAGTTACTGTATCTAATTTCCGATCAAGACTTTGGAGCTGCCATGTATGTGTAGCCAAGATCGGATCCTGATGATCTTGTCTGGAAGATACTCGGGCTAAATATGCGGGTTCCATAGTATGGCCTGTAATAACTGTAAGGATTTGGTACGTAGCTGGAACCGCTGTGCAGAAATAGGTATAGGTTATTGCAACGGACCCAGGCAAAAGAACATAATTATTCTGCCTGAAGGAAATACACCCTATGGTTGTGCCGCAGGTTTAATTCTACCCGGACTTTTGCACCTTGTCAATTACGTGGATACCAAAGCGTAACCAAAGCAATAGGAGACTGGTCAGAGGTGAATGATCAAGGCGAAGGTATCAAGGGATTAGGCAGGAGAATAGTCAAACAGGCAAGGATCAAGGCTGGCAGCAAACAATCGAAGTGAAGGTAGGAAAAACAGGTCAGGACAGACGGAAAACAGACATAGTCAGAACTTAGCAGGATTCGGCAACAAAATATTAACATAAGTACTCAGGAAAGCTAGCAAAAGGCACAAGGCACTATTACAGGCAAAGTCCAATACAGAAATGAGGGTATATATATATGTTAGGGAGTGGCTGGCCAATAGTAACTTTTGGGAGGACAAAAACTGAGGTTTTAATACTGTCCCTTTAAGAGACTGTTAGGGCATGAAGTAAAACAGCGTGAAAGCTGAAATTGAGCACGCTCCATCCAGCTGGATGACAGCTGACTGAGACGTACAGAGGAAGTGTGTTTCAAGAGGCGGCTGCCGCTTGAACAGCCTGGGACCCCAGCAGTCGCGCCAGGAGGCTGAAGACCAGGGCTCCTGAGATCCCTGGATTGGTGAGTGGGGTCAGGGTGCTGTCCTGCAGCGCGATGGCGCAGCTGTGACAATACATTTAACTTTTAGGGACCTTTAAATTCCTGGCCAATGGAATGGGCGCCTACCATTTCCCCTTGAACCAGGGCGACCAATAGGATCCGTGCCAACAGTCTGAAGCGACCAATCAGCAGCGCCCCAAATACACCTAGGGCGGGTGAATGTCCCAGGCAACCAGGCTTAACCTTTTTTGTGGCTGGGCGCCTAAGATGTTTCGAAAAGGGCTAAATCACCAATCGGTAATTCTATTTCACCTCACCTTTCAAATACATTGGGATCCCTATTTTGGGGCCAATAGGAGGGAGAGCTACTCAGCCCTTTACCTCATCAGACAATCCCCATTTGAGTGAAGTTGGGCCAGGTTGCGGGAGTTTTAAATGAACCAATGGGTGGCTGAGCGACGGGCTCCATAGGCTCCAGGTCTAGGTAGTGGTAATGTGCCACTAAATGTTGGGGTCGGGCACCAGAGGGGGGAGGGGCAAGCAAGTGATTTGCCCTTTTGGGGAGGTATTAAACTGGGAAAAACACAGGGACACACTGGGTATACAGCAGAATTAACACAGCATTTCCCATCCGGCTTCCCCAGTCACCGAGGTTTTTCTATGAAAAATGGTTTCCAGAATGCCTCATCTAACATTTATGGGGATTATGGCACAGCTCTCTGAAAAAGTGATTTAAGATAAACTGGTTTTCAAACAGTGTGACCAGTAGTGATCGAAATGACTCTGGCTCCAAAGTCTGTATTATCCAAATTTAAATCCAGAAAATGTAGATCTGTCCAGCCAGCAATCTGCTATACATGTTCCATGTGAAGACCAGTTACCCTTTGTTCCTGGGAGTCCTGTAATGATATATTCCTTTACATAGCCAATTTTTTATCATGGAATGTCATACAGATGAAAAGGAATGCTAGCTGCATAATTATTGGGAACTCTGGCTGTCACTCATTTGAAATGCTTCTGAAATCATTATTTAGGAACGTAGGCACCTTTACAAAGTATTTTATATGAGTTACATTAAGCCCAGATACGGGTCACTGAACATGTGGATTTACTTTTCATCTTGCTTGTAAATCATACTAAAGCTCAGTTTGTGAATGTTTGGATTTACACATCAGTACTAGGAAAACGGTACAAAAAAATTCATCTCTTCAGAAATGTCAAAACTAGTTAAATAACTCTTATTAAAAAGGCCTGTTCTAGTAGTAATATGTCACAAACTCAAGCAGAAGCAACGTTTAAAAAGGGAAGTATGATCCTAACATAGTAAGCATGCACAACCAATTGGTCATAGTAAAATTGACAGACAAGGGAAGCTTGCTCTTGGAAGAAAATATATTGCACAAACATTTCACAAATATTCAAGCCACCCCACTCCTCAACCTAAATTAACAAGTACATTCCTATAGCCATCTAATACAATTAAGTTTGGGGATTTGCAATCCCCCATTTTCCATGTACTGACATCACATGATTTCAAGATGAAATTATTTGTACACTTTTTTAATTAATCTATATTACATCATAGAGCACACTCCTAGATCACATTGTTATTTTGTTCCACTGATTGGGAGCGGACTAGGGTTTGCTTTGAGATAGTTTAACACTTGTTACCAATCTGGTAGCAGAAGTGGCCCCTAATTTGTAATTGCAGTCAAACATTTGTAAAAGGAAAATTTAACTGGTTATTATTATGATAACTGGGTAATCACCCACAAAAGGGACAAACTTGCACATGTAACCCTTGTCAAGATGAAATAAACAGATCCCAAAGATCATCAATTGGAAAGAGACTGCAGATTAACTGGTAAATCGTGTCCATATTTGGCTTTGAAAGAAAAATGCATACTTTCTAAGTGACTACACCATAAATATCCCTATCAGCAGGGCTGTCACCAGCCTGTAAGAAACCTGAAAATATAATATAAAAATCTCCATGCTAGCATAAGAAAATACAGTCTGAAGATGTGTACCCCGGGTAAATATCAGGCACCCATAAAAACGTAGCTGATAATATGCATTTCTCATGAGTTGTGCGCTTCTGAGTTTGTTAAAGAGTATCCCACCCAAAAATGTAACTAATAAATCATTAGCTAATAGCTGGATGTTTCTGGCTTGTAGCCCAGTCATGGAATAGTCCAAACAGTCTTCGTAAACCTTGGATCCATGCAGGAGCTCTGGCAGAGTATAGCTCGAGCGTTGGCTCATGCACAATATATTCCAGAGCCGCATGATTTACAAATCACACAGAAAACTTCAAAAAACAACAAAACAGTGTCCAAGAAAAACAGCGACACTAAGTTCATCCATCGTATGATGGGCATCAGACTGAAAATAATGTTTTAAGTGGAAAGAACTAATGTTGAGCACCAATTTTCATTTCTTATGCCTAATGTGTTTGTGTGTGGAGTAGCCTCTGGGTATTTCTTGCACTTTGAATATATGTATTTTTCATTACTTTCTTTTTAGCAGATTTGATCTGGGAAGCAGGGGCGGAAAAGGTAAATTTTGTTTTGTGTTATAAATCTATCATCTTGCTCTCAGCAAGGTGCACATTTGTCACGAGCTTGTCAGGCATGCCTGTGAGTAAGTTGTAATTTAGTTTAGACAGGAGCACAACACTCTAAGGCATCTCCATGCAACTGAGATCAATCCAGTGAGGAATCTTCAAAGCCTTACTCATTCTGAACTGTGGAAAATAAAACCATATATTCTGTCACTCAGCCTGAACTGCCTATAAGAGACTAGGCCCTCTACAGAGTAAACATGGGCATGTAACCCCTCAAGTGACTAAATTAGAATATCCCCAAATATGTCACTAGGGCTAAAGGTTAGTTAACTTTAAGGAGGCAGCAAAAAGGGAATCTGTTGAACGATGCTGTGTCTGCTACTAATGTCACTATAACCCATGCAGTGCATTACGCATTCCTTATTATTCAAAGCACCCAATTCATTAGTAATACCAGATTTAGATTTTTGTTTACTGCACAGTAAAGTTATACCACACAGAAAAATAAGCTTAGAGAAATAAAAGTATGCAAAGTCAGAAATCTGAAGTACCTGATTCTAATAAAATGATACAGACAAAAGGTATGCAATAATAAATATTCATGTCTGCCAGCGGGAAACTGGAGAATCAGTGTTTTGTTAGACAAATTGTCTGTAATGACAGGATCTTATTTGAATCTGTGGCATACTTATAAGGGGGTGGAGAGAATAAATGACCATGGGTGCCCTTACCTAGGGGGATGCCACCTGTCGAATTTTGATACTTAGGGGGGGAAAAAATCATTATTTTTTTTTTACAAGGGGCTGATGGGGTAGAGAGACAGACAAGGGGCTGATGGGGTAGAGAGACAGACAAGGGGCTGATGGGGTAGAGAGACAGACAAGGGGCTGATGGGGTAGAGAGACAGACAAGGGGCTGATGGGGTAGAGAGACAGACAAGGGGCTGATGGGGTAGAGAGACAGACAAGGGGCTGATGGGGTAGAGAGACAGACAAGGGGCTGATGGGGTAGAGAGACAGACAAGGGGCTGATGGGGTAGAGAGACAGACAAGGGGCTGATGGGGTAGAGAGACAGACAAGGGGCTGATGGGGTAGAGAGACAGACAAGGGGCTGATGGGGTAGAGAGACAGACAAGGGGCTGATGGGGTAGAGAGACAGACAAGGGGCTGATGGGGTAGAGAGACAGACAAGGGGCTGATGGGGTAGAGAGACAGACAAGGGGCTGATGGGGTAGAGAGACAGACAAGGGGCTGATGGGGTAGAGACAGACAAGGGGCTGATGGGGTAGAGACAGACAAGGGGCTGATGAGCAGAGACAGACAAGGGGCTGATGAGCAGAGACAGACAAGGGGCTGATGAGCAGAGACAGACAAGGGGCTGATGAGCAGAGACAGACAAGGGGCTGATGAGCAGAGACAGACAAGGGGCTGATGAGCAGAGACAGACAAGGGGCTGATGAGCAGAGACAGACAAGGGGCTGATGAGCAGAGACAGACAAGGGGCTGATGAGCAGAGACAGACAAGGGGCTGATGAGCAGAGACAGACAAGGGGCTGATGAGCAGAGACAGACAAGGGGCTGATGAGCAGAGACAGACAAGGGGCTGATGAGCAGAGACAGACAAGGGGCTGATGAGCAGAGACAGACAAGGGGCTGATGAGCAGAGACAGACAAGGGGCTGATGAGCACACAAGCACACGCTAAGGATGGTTGAAAAATGCAGTGACCAAATGTACAATGTGTAAATATATTAACTGTAGGAGGGGAAAGCCAATGACACCTAGAACCTCCTTAAAACTTTAGACTTCATTATCAACAGATGTTAGTGATCTGACCTCTGTACAAAGAACCCTATCCAACTCAGGATTAAAGCAACAGATGCTAAATTAAGGCTTCATTATAAAAAAATTTAACCATACCTCCCAGGATGGGATATACTCCACATATAAACATAGGGATCTCTTTGATCATGAACCAGCGGCTGCTAAAAAGCATTGTTTAAAATAACTGGATATACATGCAACACATTCCTCCCCCAATGCTTGAGGCAGAATGACTATCATCTTACTGAGCACCACAGGATATGCTGAATCTTCTTCGAAGAAATTCCAGCACCCTGGCACTTGCTTCTGTACAACGTACCACAGAATGGGGTGTCAGACAGATCAAGACATATGGAAAATTCTTTAGGTTGGCACATCAAAACGCAGCATTCCTCTCTGCAAATCATAACTTAATTGGACATAAAGCATTGAATAATAAACTTCACACCCATACTGTACCTGCTTTCTCTCACACTCCTCTGTGGGGCCTTAAGTCAGATTCTGTAACAGCACATTTTAGATTTCAGAGGAGACAGGAGCATCACACTCCATTAACCTACACAAGAACAATCAAGTTGTTTTGACATTATTATTGCCTGAGTAATATACTAAGAGTTTCCCCTCAGGTGAAACAAGAGAAATATATAAACAGTAAAACTGAATAAGGTCGATGGATCCAGCACAGTATAAGCCTTCGCTTTAAACACATAGCATACTGACTCCCTCTAGTGACTGTTACCACTAGCTGCTTAGAACATGTGTAAAGTGTTTGACTGGCAAGTTGCCAACTACACAGAGCAGAGCTGGGTACTTTCTGTTCCAGACATTGCTGAACTACAATTCATACCAAGCCAGCATTTGTGACCATCTATATGATGTAGGGCTTATCAACAGTTGGTTGGCTGTCAGCCTTAACCTTTATGTAAACAGACTGCATTAAAAGCCATACATTTAATTTGCCTGTGACATAAGACCAACGCCTTGCTAGACAATAATGTAATTCACTAGGTGAGGAGGTGTTATAAACATCAGTTCCTCAACTGTGCAGGTTCCAAGATCTCCATTCATGGCAGTTAGCTGCTTAGGGTAATCATTGGGCCCCATCTTATGACAAATGTGTGGTACAGATCTAACACTATATTGTTTTTTTTCTTTCTTAAACACAATTTGCATGTATAGGTCGAGTATCCCTTATTCGAATTGCTCAGGACCGGCAGCATTTCGGATAATGGATACTTACAAATAATTAATCATTTCGGCAGCACCAGCCCGAAAAAACTGATCTACATTACCGAAATTCAATGTGAGCAACTTGCTCACATTTAATTTAGGTAATATATTTAAATATATAAATAATTGCCAGCAGTGGAGCTGGTGAACTAACCTGTTCCACGGTGCTGCCAAGATGATCTGTACGTCGCTTGTAGTCCCTCCCCCCGTTGCAGCGCTCTGGGAGCTATATTTCTCATGAGCGCTGGCTCTTCATTTACGGCGCCCGGGAGGGTAAAGCAAAGGAGCTTCACTGCCGGACACCAGTAAGGTGAATATCCCTTACCCGAATTGACCCACATCATAAAGAATTTTGGGGGATAAATAAGGGATACTCAACCTGTATTCCTTTGTGCAAAGAGGTGGAAGAAGTTTTAGGAGTAAGGGATTCAAGGGTAATTATTTCAGAGGACTTAAAGTTAGGCAGATAAAATAATAGAACAGCAGAAAATGCTAGCAGAATGTTTGGTTGTGTATGGAGAGGTATTAGCATTAGAAAGAGGGAAGCGCTCATGCCATTGTACAGAGACTGGTAAGACCTCACTTTGTGTATTGTACACAGTACTGAAGCCCCTTATCTCCAGAAGGATAGAGGTGCTTTGAAGGGAGTTCAGAGAAGAGATACTAAACTGGTGCATGGACTGCAGGATAAAACTTTTCAGGAAAAGTTAAAAGGATTTTAGCATGTATAGCTTTAAAGAAACAGAGGGGATATGATAGAAACAATTAAATACATAAAGGGAAACAACACAGTAAAGGAGGAGAGTATATTTAAAAGAAGAAATACTACCACAACAAGAGGACAGTCTTAAATTAGAGGGGCAAAGATGTTAAAATAACATCAGTATATTTTGCTGAGAGGGTAGTGGATTCATGTAATAACCTCCCAGGAGAAATGGTAAAGATTAATACAAGTGAAGATGTATGGGATAGGCACAAGGCTATCCTAGATATAAGGTAAGTCATGGGGCTAATCAATTCAGTTTTTAAAAACTGACTTTCTACTGACACTTTCTATGTTCCTGAAAGTTAATCTGGTCACCCTCTAATTTAGACTGAATTCCAAAGCCTTGTTAGAGACAGCCTGCTAAATATTTCATTTAGTGCCCCATTCATCACTATTTCAGCTGGACAAACTAATTAATCCTGCAAAGTGTGAGAAACCTGCACTGCTAAAGAGGCCCGGTAAAGAGTAAGTTATAAACACATGTAACATAAATATCACCTGAAAATTACATCTTAGGGCTCAATTTTATCATAATTTATTCAGTGCCATTAACATACACCTTCTTTTTAGTGTCATTTATTATGCACCTCATCAATTATTGCGAACATGGCTTTTGGTTTGAGCTAGGTTTGCCAGATCAGGAATTCTTTGCTGGACATGTAGCTTTTACATGAAGCCCTGATGAATGTATAATTCATAAGTGTTCAGAGGGAAATCAGTTATTTAATTGTGGATCTATGGTATCTATGATATCCCTTCCTTGATTAATTAATTGGTTCCCTCTGAATACACATGAATTATACACACTGCAGAGGAGAATAACAATGTAATATGTACAAAAATCTGATCTGGCAACCTTAACTGGAGTTTTGGTGAGGCAGTTACCTTGAAGTAAATAAAGAGTTAAAGAATTAGGCAGTTACCTAAGAACTTGCAGAAGAGCAGGAAGAAGGTCAGTAAATAAAACAAAAACGGAGCTTTGTTCTATAACGTTTGGTACATTGTATAGTTATTTGTATAAACAAATTGTATTTAAAAATAATGAGTAGTGCGTAAGATGTCACCATTGCAAACCCTAACATTATGTATAAATATACATGTAGGTATCAGGGTTAGCAGTACTAATACATAGAGAATATTTATTACATTGTGTGATAAAGAAGCTATACAATTTCTTACATTGTAACACTTACTGTGCTCTGAGCTGTGCTTCCTGTTTAAATCAGGCGCCTTTACAGGTTCCTGCTAGGACCAAACCTGCTCCAGCTTGAAACGCGATCCTACTGACTATTATGACTCGGCTGTCCTCCTCTGGTCAACTATGCACACTGCAGCTGGCAACAAAATGCAGTTATAGAATATATTATCCTTACTCTTCATACTCATTAGTTAAATTACTAATTCCCACTAATGTAATGTTCCCATATTATCCAGCTGGATAGTAGTCTACACCCTGGCCATAGTCAGCTTTACAAGATTCTCCTCTAATTGTATCTGAGTGCTCAAGGTTCCTCAGAGCAGAGTAAAGCACACATCTGAAGATTTTTTTTCCCGTCAGTTGCGCAGCTGTGGTTGAGTGGAATGACTGCTTAGGATACATTTAATAAAAGAATGGGAACAGGCCTTTAAAAGCACCTTAGAAATGTTTGTAATAGGGATTTATGTACAATTGTTTTTTGAAGACATTTGTATCACAGTGGGGGCAATCCACTAAAAGGCGAGTAAAAGGAGGTAAAATACTTTATAAATAAATAATGTCCAATAAGCAGAGCATTATTAAAGCTCCTGTATAATTTCATGGTTAAATTAAATATTTTAATTATGCACTGGCTTGTAGATAATTGGACAAAATAGGGTGATTCTCAAGGTTTCTGGACACATGGGCAGATTCTCAAGGTGATGTGGTGAATTATCATTTTCTTACCATCATAGGGTGAATGGAGAGATTCTCAGTCATGAAGGTCTATTCATTAACAGGTGAGTCCCAATGAACATGCCATCTACACAGTTGGGAACTCATATACACATGTGCAGGGTTTAACATGGTGAGCTTCTCCTGCTAGAAGAGATAAGCTGGTCAAGGATATTGCATAATTAAATCTATATAAACTTCCTTTTATCACAAAGCATTATGTAGAGCCAATTCTATAATACTAGCAGGGAAAACCAACCATGTTTGTCCCGGCACAATGCATAGTTACGTCATTGAGAGTCTTTTGAACCGTGTGGGTGCATAAGAACAAGTTTTGTAGGGATGGGCACATGATGAAGGCCTCACAGTAAGGGCTTTATGAAAGAAGGAACTTAAAGTAAATTGAAAGCTTAAAGGGACCTTATCACCTAAACATTTAGTATACTGTTAATGTTCAGAATAAAAAATGAGTGAAAATTATCTATTGTGTTAGTAAAATTCCAAGCAAATGCCTAAATAAGGAGAAAAATGTGTTTTACATGTGACTTTGGTGGCTCCTGTTTATGACACGACCTGCGGCTTTATATGCAGATTGCACATTTCCCATTGAAATCCAGTTCATTTACATATCAAGCCACAGATTATGTCATAAGTAGGAGACACCACAGACACATTTAAAACTAATTTTTCTCCTAATTTATGTATTTGCTTGCACTTTTTTGCTAACACAATGTATCTGCCCCGTGAAGGCATAGACTCCACAAGTAGGGTTGCCACCTGGCCGGTAAAAAATTATTACCGTATTTGCTCGATTATAAGACGAGGTTTTTTCAGAAAAAAAAATCTGAAAACTACCCCTCGTCTTATATTCGAGGTCGTCAGATTATAAGATATGGATCCAGGTCCCCAGCAGATCCCCCTCTCTAACAGCAGGTGATGTCTGCGCAACGAGCGCAGACTCCCCTGCTTCCGCCCGGCACGACCGCCGGGGCTTCTGTGAAGAAGCCGGGTACTTCCGCATTCGTCACAGAAGTCCCGGCGAGCGTGCCAGGTGGCAGCAGGGGAGTCTGCGCTCATCGCGCAGACATCCTCTGCTGCCCCACTAGCCACCAGGGAAAAGCTGGCAGCTGGGGGATGTCTGCACGATACGTGCAAACATCCTCCATGCTGCCCGACACGGCAGACTATTATGACGGACAGCTGTCCGTCATAATAGACTGCCGTGTCGGGCAGCATGGAGGATGTCTGCAAGTATCGTGCAGACATCCCCCGGCTGCCCCCACTAGCCACCAGGGATCAAGGTAAGGGGAAGGGAGGGAGGGGGGGAGGGGGACAGAGAGACAGGGGGGAGGGAGGGGGGCAGAGACAGAGTCAAGGGGAGGGAGGGGGTTAAGAGACAGAGACAAGGGGAGGGAAGCGGTTAAGAGACAGAGACAAGGGGAGTGAGGGGGTTAAGAGACAGAGACAAGGGGAGTGAGGGGGTTAAGAGAGAGACAAGGGGAGTAAGGGGGTTAAGAGAGAGACAAGGGGAGTAAGGGGGTTAAGAGAGAGACAAGGGGAGTGAGGGGGTTAAGAGACAGACAAGGGGAGTGAGGGGGTTAAGAGACAGACAAGGGGAGGGAAGGGGTTAAGAGACAGAGACAAGGGGAGTGAGGGGGTTAAGAGACAGACAAGGGGAGGGGGGAGAGAGAGAAAAATGGGGGCAAGGGAAAGAGAAAGGCAGCATTGGCACATAAAAAGAAATACAAACTAGAAATAATTTTTTTGATATCATAATTTTTTATTAAAAAAGCAATTTACATGTGAATATATACAAGTTGAACTTTTTTCCTATAGGGTAGTCTTATATTCAGGCTTTTAGTTTTTTTCCTAATGGAATATCCAAAGTTTGGGGGGTCGTCTTATAATCAGGGTCGTCTTATAATCGAGCAAATACGGTAAGTCTATGGAGACAGTAGCATGGCTGGTATTTTTTTGAAGAAAAGGTGTGCTGAGGTATTTTCATGCAGAGGATCAGGGATGACATAAGGACCTGAGCACCCAAGATCAGGAGAACATTGTCGGGTGCAGAGATACAGGGCTTGATGCTGGGTAACCAGATTCACCTGGCGGTTTGGGACCCCAGGTTCGTCTGGCCATATTACAAAACCCTGTACGAGCAGCCATTGTATCCAGTAGGAGCTAAGGGACATGTAGGTATCCTGCAGACATCATGGAGCAAACATGGAGTCAGTGTGGTATTTACCGCGAGGCATCCTAGGCGGATGCTAAGGGCGGAAAATTTTGGGGGGCTACCGCCCCCCAACACTATCAAAAAAAACCTAAGAAAAAAAAACGCACGACATCAGATTGTGATGATCGGGCGCACTTTTTTCTTAGTGGGGGGCGGAGTGATGACAGGTCACATGACCCGGCTCTCTGACGTCAGACGCTCACCGGGTCTTGTGACCTATCCACACTCACCACGGGGGGTGAACAGGCAGCATGGTAAGACACCATGCTGCCTGCCACTAGCCACCAGGGATCAGGATAAGTCCTGGGGTGAGGGGGCATATAATGGGGGTAATGGAGGCATATAATGGGGGTGATGGGGTTAATGAAGGCATATAATGGGGGTGATAGGGCATGTGATGGGGCAAAGGAGGTATGTGATGGGGCATGTAATGGAGGTGATGGGGTTAATGGAGGCATATAATGGGGGTGATAGGGCATGTGATGGGGCAATGGAGGTATGTAATGGGGGTGATGGAGGCATGTAATGGGGGTGATGGAGGCATGTAATGGGGGTGATGCAGGCATGTAATGGGGGTGATGGAGGCATGTAATGGGGGTGATGGGGTTAATGGAGGCATGTAATGGGAGTGATGGGGTTAATGAAGGCATGTAATGGGGGTGACGTGGTTAATGGAGGCATGTAATGGGGTGATGGGGTTAATGGAGGCATACAATGGGGGTGATTGGGTTAATGGAGGCATATAATGGGGGTGATGGGGCATGTGATGGGGGCAATGGAGATATGTAATGGGGGTAATGGGGGCATGTAATGGGGTGATGTGGGTTATGGGGCATGTTGTGCGTGGGTAGGGGGGTGCCCAGATTTTTTCTGCCTAGGGCAGCACAAAACCAAGATACACCATTGCATGGAGTATACCTGGAACAGGATAACAGGATGTTGCAGGTTAAAGCAAAGAGATGAACCAAGCAGAGCGAGTACAAAGAGAGCCATAACCAGATAAACAAAATACAGAGTCCAAGGCTACAGGATAGACTTAGGAGGGGGCTACTGGGGCTCGGGAAAAATAACATTAGCATTTTAATGGGCAAAATAACAGTGGCATAATAGAGAGAGAGAATATCCAGGTAGGTGACACCATGAGTTACCACAACGGGTGACACCAGCCCTGAGTGCAAAGTGAAGGTCCACCCCTCGCCCTGTAGAACAATGCAGATCACTAGGTGGGGAGGCCAGTGGCGGATCCAGGGGGGGGGGGGGGGCAACGGGGCAATTGTCCCCCACCCCCCACCCCCCCGAGAAGAGAAAGAGAAAAAAAAACGACACGCTTGCAGGCAGAGACAGAGGTGAGAAGGGATCGGAAGATCCCCCTCACCTTCTCTGCCTGCCTGCCAGACTGCACGGGGAGCCGAACAGGCAGCACAGAGAAACCTCCGTGCTGCCTATTCGGCTCCCCGTGCAGTCTGACACGGAAGTGCCGACAGGTCACGTGACCGGCGCGCTGACGTCATCCGCGCGCCGGGTCACGTGACCTGTCGGCACAACCGCCTGGGAGCCGTACAGGCAGCATGGGGGAGACCATGCTGCCTGCCACTAGCCACCAGGGGATAAGGTAAGTGCTGGGGAGATGGGGGGCAAATAGTCTGGGGCTTATTAAATGGCTAATAACACTGCATATTGGGCAAATTTGAAGGGGCATTTAAAATGGCAACTAACAGTGACATATTACTGGGCAAATTGGAAGGGGCTTATAAAATGGCAACTAACACTGGCATATTACTAGGCAAATTGGAAAGGGCTTATAAAATGGCAACGAACACTGGCATATTACTGGGCAAATTGGAAGGGGCTTATAAAATGGCAACTAACACTGGCATATTACTGGGCAAATTGGAAGGGGCTTATAAAATGGCAACTAACACTGGCATATTACTGGGCAAATTGGCTGGGGCATATAAAATGGCAACTAGGACTGGCATATTATTGGGCAAATTGGCAGAGGCATATAAAATGGCAACTAGCACTGGCATATTATTGGGCAAATTGGAAGGGGCATATAAAATGGCAACTAACTGGCATATTACTGGGCAAATTGGAAGGGGCTTATAAAATGGCAACTAACACTGGCATATTACTGGGCAAATTGGAAGGGGCTTATAAAATGGCAACTAACACTGGCATATTACTGGGCAAATTGGAAGGGGCTTATAAAATGGCAACTAACACTGGCATATTACTTGGCAAATTGGCTGGGGCATATAAAATGGCAACTAGTACTGGCATATTACTGGTCAAATTGGCTGGGCATATAAAATGGCAACTAGCACTGGCATATTATTGGGAAAATTGGCAGGGGCATATAAAATGGCAACTAGCACTGGCATATTATTGGGCAAATTGGAAGGGGCATATAAAATGGCAACTAACACTGGCATATTACTGGGCAAATTGGAAGGGGCTTATAAAATGGCAACTAACACTGGCATATTACTGGGCAAATTGGAAGGGACTTATAAAATGGCAACTAACACTGGCATATTACTGGGCAAATTGGAAGGGGCTTATAAAATGGCAACTAACACTGGCATATTACTGGGCAAATTTGAAGGGGCTTATAAAATGGCAACTAACACTGGCATATTATTGGGCAAATTGGCTGGGGCATATTAAATGGCAAATAACACTGATATATTACTGGGCAAATTGGAAGGGGCATATTAAATGGCAAATAAGGGCATATTACTAGGCAAATTGGAAAGGGCTTATAAAATGGCAACGAACACTGGCATATTACTGGGCAAATTGGAAGGGGGTTATAAAATGGCAACTAACACTGGCATATTACTGGGCAAATTGGAAGGGGCTTATAAAATGGCAACTAACACTGGCATATTATTGGGCAAATTGGAAGGGGCATATAAAATGGCAACTAACTGGCATATTACTGGGCAAATTGGAAGGGGCTTATAAAATGGCAACTAACACTGGCATATTACTGGGCAAATTGGCTGGGGCATATAAAATGGCAACTAACACTGACATATTACTGGGCAAATTGGCTGGGGCATATAAAATGGCAACTAGTACTGGCATATTATTGGGCAAATTGGAAGGGGCATATTAAATGGCAAATTACACTGATATATTACTGGGCAAATTGGAAGGGGCATATTAAATGGCAAATAAGGGCATATTACTAGGCAAATTGGAAGGGGCTTATAAAATGGCAACTAACACTGGCATATTATTGGGCAAATTGGAAGGGGCATATAAAATGGCAACTAACTGGCATATTACTGGGCAAATTGGAAGGGGCTTATAAAATGGCAACTAACACTGGCATATTACTGGGCAAATTGGAAGGGGCTTATAAAATGGCAACTAACACTGGCATATTACTGGGCAAATTGGCTGGGGCATATAAAATGGCAACTAGTACTGGCATATTATTGGGCAAATTGGAAGGGGCATATTAAATGGCAAATTACACTGATATATTACTGGGCAAATTGGAAGGGGCATATTAAATGGCAAATAAGGGCATATTACTAGGCAAATTGAAAAAGGGCTTATAAAATGGCAAATAACACTGGTATATTACTGGGCAAATTGGAAGGGGCTTATAAAATGGCAACGAACACTGGCATATTACTGGGCAAATTGGAAGGGGGTTATAAAATGGCAACTAAAACTGGCATATTACTGGGCAAATTGGAAGGGGCTTATAAAATGGCAAATAACACTGGCATATTACTGGGCATATTGGCTGGGGCATATAAAATGGCAACTAGTACTGGCATATTATTGGGCAAATTGGAAGGGGCATATTAAATGGCAAATAACACTGATATATTACTGGGCAAATTGGAAGGGGCATATTAAATGGCAAATAAGGGCATATTACTAGGCAAATTGGAAAGGGCTTATAAAATGGCAACGAACACTGGCATATTACTGGGCAAATTGGAAGGGGGTTATAAAATGGCAACTAACACTGGCATATTACTGGGCAAATTGGAAGGGGCTTATAAAATGGCAACTAACACTGGCATATTACTGGTCAAATTGGCTGGGGCATATAAAATGGCAACTAGCACTGGCATATTATTGGGCAAATTGGCAGGGGCATATAAAATGGCAACTAGCACTGGCATATTATTGGGCAAATTGGAAGGGGCATATAAAATGGCAACTAACACTGGCATATTACTGGGCAAATTGGAAGGGGCTTATCAAATGGCAACTAACACTGGCATATTACTGGGCAAATTGGCTGGGGCATATAAAATGGCAACAAGTACTGGCATATTATTGGGCAAATTGGAAGGGGCTTATAAAATGGCAACTAACACTGGCATATTACTGGGCAAATTGGCTGGGGCATATAAAATGGCAACAAGTACTGGCATATTATTGGGCAAATTGGAAGGGGCATATTAAAAGGCAAATAAGGGCATATTACTAGGCAAATTGGAAAGGGCTTATAAAATGGCAACGAACACTGGCATATTACTGGGCAAATTGGAAGGGGGTTATAAAATGGCAACTAAAACTGGCATATTACTGGGCAAATTGGAAGGGGCTTATAAAATGGCAAATAACACTGGCATATTACTGGGCATATTGGCTGGGGCATATAAAATGGCAACTAGTACTGGCATATTATTGGGCAAATTGGAAGGGGCATATTAAATGGCAAATAACACTGATATATTACTGGGCAAATTGGAAGGGGCATATTAAATGGCAAATAAGGGCATATTACTAGGCAAATTGGAAAGGGCTTATAAAATGGCAACGAACACTGGCATATTACTGGGCAAATTGGAAGGGGGTTATAAAATGGCAACTAACACTGGCATATTACTGGGCAAATTGGAAGGGGCTTATAAAATGGCAACTAACACTGGCATATTACTGGTCAAATTGGCTGGGGCATATAAAATGGCAACTAGCACTGGCATATTATTGGGCAAATTGGCAGGGGCATATAAAATGGCAACTAGCACTGGCATATTATTGGGCAAATTGGAAGGGGCATATAAAATGGCAACTAACACTGGCATATTACTGGGCAAATTGGAAGGGGCTTATCAAATGGCAACTAACACTGGCATATTACTGGGCAAATTGGCTGGGGCATATAAAATGGCAACAAGTACTGGCATATTATTGGGCAAATTGGAAGGGGCTTATAAAATGGCAACTAACACTGGCATATTACTGGGCAAATTGGCTGGGGCATATAAAATGGCAACAAGTACTGGCATATTATTGGGCAAATTGGAAGGGGCATATTAAAAGGCAAATAAGGGCATATTACTAGGCAAATTGGAAAGGGCTTATAAAATGGCAACGAACACTGGCATATTACTGGGCAAATTGGAAGGGGGTTATAAAATGGCAACTAACACTGGCATATTACTGGGAAAATTGGAAGGGGCTTATAAAATGGCAACTAACACTGGCATATTACTGGGCAAATTGGCTGGGGCATATAAAATGGCAACTAGCACTGGCATATTATTGGGCAAATTGGCAGGGGCATATAAAATGGCAACTAACACTGGCATATTACTGGTCAAATTGGAAGGGGCTTATAAAATGGCAACTAACACTGGCATATTACTGGGCAAATTGGCTGGGGCATATAAAATGGCAACTAGTACTGGCATATTATTGGGCAAATTGGAAGGGGCATATTAAATGGCAAATAAGGGCATATTACTGGGCAAATTGGAAGGGGGTTATAAAATGGCAACTAGCACTGGCATATTACTGGGCAAATTGGAAAGGGCTTATAAAATGGCAACGAACACTGGCATATTACTGGGCAAATTGGAAGGGGGTTATAAAATGGCAACTAGCACTGGCATATTATTGGGCAAATTGGAAGGGGCATATTAAATGGCAAATAATACTGGCATAAATTGGCTGAGAGAGCCATAAATGGGAAGGGAGAAGAGAGAGACATAAATGGGATGGTAGAGGAGAGACGGACAGACATGGGTTGGCAGAGGAGAGGCAGACAAACATGGGATGGCAGAGGAGAGACCGACAGATATAGGATGGCAGAGGAGAGACAGACAGATATGGAGAGAGGAGACAGACAGACATGGGAAGGGAGAGGAAAGAGACATAAATGGGAAGGGAGAAGAGAGAGACATAAATGGGATAGTAGAGGAGAGACAGACAGACACGGGATGGGAGAGGAGAGGCAGAGAGATGGGAAATGAGAGGAGAGACAGACGGACATGGGAAAGAAGAGGATACATAGACGGACATGGAAGGGAAGAGGAGAGAAACGGATATGGAAGGAAGAGAGACAGAGGGACACGGGAGTGAGAGGAGTGTGACAGACATGGGAGGGAGGATAAGACAGACGGACGTGGCAGAGAGGAAAAGACAGACGGACATGGGAGAGAGGAAAAGACAGACGGACATGGGAGAGAGGAAAAGACAGACGGACATGTGCCCCTCCCGAGATCAGACTCTGGATCCGCCCCTGGGGGAGGCGCAGACAGAATTGGCTCTCTGTGTTAAACACACTCAGAGCTCATTCAGTACTGCTTTGCGGTCCCCGTGTGTAGTGATTATTCAAAGCATTGGAAAAATGATGCTCTGCGTCATAACTATGTGCAAGGAGTCGCCTGGCTCCAGGTATTTGTGGAGCACTGATATATAGCCAAATATACCTAATGCTCATTGGCATCATATATATCCATCTGCATACTGCCTAAGCATTTGAGCTTATTTACTCCACCTCTATCAAATCTGCCACAGGCTCCAGCACCAGATCTTTTGGAGACCTAGCAACGCCCCGGTATCTCCTGATGTCTTTCGCCATCCAAATCATTAGCCGAGACTTAGACTATTTGAACAGAATAGAGTCTTATATACAGACATAATCAAGTTAACATGACACAAGCCACATATTAACATGCAACACATCAGGAACTCCGAAATGAACCATACCTGGTACAGATATACAATAATAATTAGTTTAACAGTAAATTCAATTAACATAATTAGTTTAACAGTAAATTCAATTAACACAGAACAATGGATGGGTCACATAGTAGTAGTGTGCATGGGTCTAGGACACTTCTTCGCCGCATTTTCATCGCTGACAGTTCAGCGTGGCAGTTAGAACGCTGAACTGTGAGCAATGAAGTATAACGCGGCCGTTTCACCGCGGCTGCAGCTATGTAAGAGCCGACAGTTCAGCGCTGAACTGTCAGCTCTTACAAATCTAAAAGTAAAACGAAAATAACCCCCCCTAATAAATGATTCCCCCCCCCAATAGTAACACTAAACAATAAACCCCAATACTAACACTAAAATTAACCCCAATACTAAAATTAACCCCAATACTAAACCCTAATACTAACCCCGAACCCTAATACTAACCCCGACCCCTAATACTAAAGTTAACCCCCTAAACCCTAATACTAACCCTAATACTAACCCCGACCCCTAATACTAAAGTTAACCCCCTAAACCCTAATACTAACCCTAATACTAACCCCGACCCCTAATACTAAAATTAACCCCCTAAACCCCAATACTAACCCTAATACTAACCCTAATACTAACCCCTAATACTAAAGTTAACCCCCTAAACCCTAATACTAACCCTAATACTAAAATTAACCCCCTAAATCCTAATACTAACCCCTAATACTAAAGTTAACCCCCTAAACCCTAATACTAACCCTAATACTAACCCCGACCCCTAATACTAAAATTAACCCCCTAAATCCTAATACTAACCCCCGACCCCTAATAGTAAAATTAACCCCTAACACTAAACCTAATTCTAACCCCCTAAACCCTAATTCTAGCTAAAATACTGAAATAAACTTACCTTTAGCGATTAAATGTCCCGCGATGAAATCTACAGCGGCGATCTGTCTTGTGCTGTAGAGTCGGCGGTGAAGCGGCTGCGCGGAAGCAGCCGCGATGAAGTGTCCCATCCCCGTGTGCATACCTCAACATCAGCTTAAAGGGAAATCACACCTAGGCAGCACAAAGCTGTGCCTGCACTGCAGGGGGTAAACCATTGTCCCTGACTCCCCTGTGACACATTGTAATCAATCAGAGTGCTCTCCTCTCAGAATTATGCATTGGACACAAACCAATATACTAACTGAATCTGACTAAATAACCACATTAAACATACAGTTATAGAACATAAGCGAGGGCAAGTCAGGATTACAGAGGGCACAATCTGGGGGCATGAGTAAAGGGGTACAGTGGACAACCAGGGGTAACAACAGCATACGTATTGTAAAGTCAATGCAAAGTGTAAACTTACCCACTGTACCCACCTCACAAAATTAGAATCCCTTTTCAAAGCCAGGCACCCATAATCTATAGGGAGGAGGCAGGCCAGGGCTGATCCTAGGGTCATGGGCGCCTGGGTGTATGTTTTTTTGGTGTCCACAAGTGGGTGTGGCTATATGATTAACTCCTCCCCTTTACACATGTCTGTTCCAGACATGCCCATTTCATTATTGGGGAGAGGGGGAGGGAGAGCACAAACTTTATTTTGATGAAAAGGACGAACACAAACTTTTATTTTAAATAAAGATATTTACCGTATATACTCGAGTATAAGCAGACCCGAATATAAGCCGAGGCACCTAATTTTACCACAAAGAACTGGGAAAAAATATTGGCTCGAGTATAAGCCTAGGGTGGGAAATGAGGCAGCTACTGGTAAATATTGCCCCCAATATGCCATTTAATATTGCAGGATATTGACCCCAATATGCCTTTTAATATTGCAGGATATTGCCCCCAATATGCCTTTTAATATTGCAGGATATTTCCCCCAATATGCCTTTTAATATTGCAGGATATTGCCCCCAATATGCCATTTAATATTGCAGGATATTGCCCCCAATATGCCTTTTAATATTGCAGGATATTGCCCCCAATATGCCATTTAATATTCTAGGATATTGCCCCCAATATGCCATTTAATATTCCAGGATATTGCCCCTAAGTATGCTCGAGTATAAGCCGAGGGGGGCATTTTTCAGCACAAAAAATGTGAAGAAACTCGGCTTATACTCGAGTATAAACGGTATTTGGTCCTAACACTGCATAGTGGTTTTATTTATTTTTATGATGCTCAGCCAGCTTTTTTCTGGCCAGTTGAATGTGTTTTAACTACCATTCCCATGATGCCCAACCAGCCAAATTCTGTCATTAGTCTGTCCAAGCATCGCATGAAAGGAAGTATACAATGAGCGATAAATAATATTCCACCATGCTCACGTCAGTCACTCACGTGTCTCTCTCCCCCTATACCCTCATGTCCCTCTCTCAGAAAGAGCTGACTGAGGTCTAAGGGGAAACATGGCGCCCAACTGCAGAGCTGGCTCTGAGGGGCAGCAAAGCAACACATGGGCAGCCCATTTGCAGAGGTGTACCTAGGGTCTCTAACACATGCCACAATACCACTTTTCCTCATAATACATATTATTTTGCCCCACAGAAGATCCCACAGCATCACTATGACAATTAAAATTAGCCACAGTCAGGTACCAATTTACATGCCACAGTCAGACTGCCATTAACATATGCAGTTTGCCCATTAAAAATTCCACAGTTTGTCCACTAAAATACCAGTTTGTACATTAGAAATGCCATAGTTTGCCCATTAAAATATTCAACAGTTTGTTTATTAATATGCCACAGCCAGGTTGCCCATTAATATGCCACAACCAGGTTGCCCATTAATATGCCACAGCCAGGTTGCCCATTAATATGCCATGGTTAGTTTTCCCAATAAAAGCATTATCTCCTCTCCCACCTTCCCCAGTACTCACATTGATGCTGCTCTCTCGTGTCCCCGACCATCTCATGCACACAGTCTTCCCTCTAAGCACGCTGAGTGCAGGAAGTGGGGAACTAGACTCCGGCCGGATGAAGACTTCTGCCCTCCATGTGACACACTGACAGGGCAGCGGGACCATGTTGCGGCCAGCGGGGCCCCGGTTGACCAGTGGCCCTGGGCAAGTGCACACTTACACACAGTCACACATAAATACACACACACAGCCACCCTTACCATAGTTGCCAACTGTCCCGGATTCGTCCCGGACTGTCTCGCGATCACGGTGGGTCACCCGGTCACGTGACGTCACACGCAACGTCACGTCACACGCAACGTCACCGTGCGCACGGCTGTTCATTCACAGCAGCTGTTTTTTTTTACTTTGTTTTTTTTGACAGCTAGTCATATCCGGCTAATGCACTTCCCTCCTCCATGAGGGAAGCCTGCAGCACGGAGGATGTAACGTAGACATGGAGCAGCCATAAGGTGAGTACTAGGGAACCGGGGGGAGGCGGTTGGCAAATAATGAATGGGTAAAATAATACTGGCAACTAATTAATGGATAAAATAACACTGGCAAATAATGGATAAAATAACACTGGCAAATAATTAATGGGTAAGATAATACTGGCAAATTATTAATGGGTAAAATCATACTGGAAATTAATGGCTAAAATAACACTGGCAAATAATTAATGGGTAAAATAATACTGGCAAATAATTAATGGGTAAAATCATACTGGAAATGAATGGCTAAAATAATACTGGCAAATAATTAATGGGTAAAATCATACTGGCAAATAATTGATGGATAATATAATACTGGCAAATAATTAATGGCTAAAATCATACTGGCAAATAATTAATGGCTAAAATAATACTGGCAAATAATGTGTAAAATCATACTTGCAAATAATTGATAGATAAAATCATCCTGGCAAATGATTGATGGATAAAATCATACTGTACAGCTCTCTGACTGAAGCACATCTGCACACGGTCTTACTATATTTCATGTAAAAGTGATACTGCCTGATGTAGATGTTGTGCTGTGAATGGATCTGTTGTATACCAAGGATGCATGGTAATGTTGTGGGGGACCTTGGGGATATAATCTACACTGTGACAAGTAGGTGAGTTACATTATGCTAATTATGCAGAGTGGGCAGAGCTTTGGGCAGTAGGTGTGGTCAATCTTAAAGTAAGTAATTGGAAGCTGAGCTGCAAAGTGTCCATGGAATTTTTTTTCAAATGTTGGCAACTATGCCTTACACACTCATGTACACACACATACTTATACACACTGACACACACACTTATACACTTTGGCACACACACATTTATCCACATTGACACACACATACTTATAAACATTGACACACACATACTTATCCACATTGACACACACATACTTATACACATTGACACACACACACTTATGCACACTGGCACACACACTGACACGCACACTTCCACACATACATTTCTTTTCTTTTTTTAATCCCCCCCTCCCCCCTGCTTAATTACCTATATTTGCAGGGAGGAGGACGTTTTTGCAGAGGCAGAACACCAGCTTCTCGGTTCTCATGCCGGATATCAGGTACATCCGGCGCGCTGCCCACCTCACAGCACGACGGGGAGGAGCTTGCACCGTCGCGCAGTGGTCTATGTGAGCAGGAAGTGCAGTGACCGCAGGCGCTCACTTGTGTCACGCACCTCGGGGAGGAGGTGCTGGGGAGGGAGCTCCCTGTAACAGCGCCTCTCCTCCTGGGCGCGGTGCACACTGCGCACCCGCCCAGGATCGGCCCTGCTTACTGTAATTTTTATTAAGGTGTAGGTTAAAATGTTATATAACATACATGGTCCGTACAGCAGATACTGTATTGTGTATTCACTATTATTAACTAATTACCATGATTAGTGATTTCACATGTAGATCCCCACCCACTTTATATCTCCCTTTTACTATTTAAACCAAGGTACTCTAATCAATATTTGCTATAATCAAGAGCTCTGCATAGCTTAAATGCATAAGGCATGTATTACTGGTATTGAGAAATATATACCTAAAGTAAACATACAAGTTGGCATGCAGTTTAATCAGTGAACAATGATGGCATATGAGAGCTTCTCATATTGGAAAAATATTTTGTATCCTCTTGTCTTTTGGAAAAGAAAACTTGCCACAAAATACAATGCAATGCAATATGTATGTCTTAAGTATTTGTAGGAAATTTACACTAAAATAACAAGCTTAAGTAAGATGGTAAACACACCAAATCACATCAAATATACCATGGACTGTTTCAGAAAAAATCATATATAGGCAAAAGGTAGCATGACTATGGACCAGAAATAAATGGTCTCTTTCTGTGACACTGTTCTTTTGTAACATGTTGAGTATTAGTAATCTAGCTGCAAAGTGTGCCATAGAGTTAATGGGAAAGTTCCCCTCAGCCTTTAGATACAGAAGTTATAACTGCTCCACAACAATCAATTTATAAAAACAGGGAGGCTCCCATTATGCATATCCCTTTCTTTATTCTCTCAGCAGCAAAGAAGACGAAGAATAAAACTTGAACCAATCAAATCATGTTTAAACTCCCCTTCAGGGCAGTCTTTAAAGCAGGAAGAATGGGGCAGCTGTCCTGGGCCCAGTCATTCCTGGAGAGCCCAACACAGCTGCCCATGGGTCAACTGCCTGCATGACTGTCTCTCATACAGAGACAGTCGCGCTAAGAGCAGCATCAACAAACAGCAGCATATTAATGGTCCACTAGATTTGGATCTCTTCGCGTCTTGCCTCAACACCCAGTTTCTCAGTTTGCCCTTTTGACTTTAGATTATTTTATTTCCCACCCATGCCATTTGTGTATGTGGTTTATTTGATTTTATGTATTTCGGATACTAACTGCTTATAATTTTGTGCATAGTGCTCTATAAATTTGTCCTACTGTTGTCACATACAATTGTGATGGCTGTTACGACCCATTACTACTGTATTTTTTTGTTTTTATTTAGCCTGAATATTATGATATGATTGCCTGGAATCTGGTTCTTGAATTTTTGGATGTCTCTGGACTCTTCATGGACTAATCTATGGATCATACTTATGTCGATGTACGGTTCTGGACTGTGTTATCTTTGATTGTTATATACTTTAATCAAGAAAGAAGAAGTGTTTGTTGGAATGTTGGTATGTATACAACACTGTATTTAGTGCGAGGCAAACAAGGCAAGTGCCTTGCTTTGTATGCCTTTAAGGGGCGGCACAAGACACACACACAAAAAAAAGCAGCCCCTTTAAGAAAAAAAAACCTTGCTGGTCGGCATAGACAGTGGCTGGGGAGATCGGAAGATCTCCCCTCACCACCGCTCTGCCTGCAAGCAGGCTGCTCACCACCGCTCTGTCTGCAGAGAACCCTCTGTGCTGCCTGTTCGGCTCCCCGTGCATTGTGATGGTAAAGTGCTGACAGGTCTCATGACCCGGCGCTCTGATGTCGGACATGCGCAGGGTCACATGGCCTCTCTGCACACACCATGGGGGAGCCGAACAGGCAACATGGAGGACACCATGCTGCCTGCCACTAGCCACCTGGACAAGGGTAAGTTCTGGGGGGATGGGGGAATGTATTGGGGGCGATAGAGACATGTACTGGGGTTGATGGGGCATGTGATGGGGGCAGGTATTGGGGTGATGGGGGCATGTAATGGGGGTGATAGCAGCATGTATTGGGGTGATGGAGGCATGTATTGGGGATGATGGGGACATGTATTGGGTGTGCAATGTGGGTAGGGGGGGTGCCTAGGGCAGCACAAAGCCAAGATATACTACTGTATATAGGGAAGGGGAGGGGAGTTTGTACATTTTTTGATTGGTTCAAGTTGTATTCTTTCTATTCTTCTGAAATAAAGAAAGAGATATCCACAATGCTTGGAATTGTGGACAGGCCCACCATCAGTGGGTGACAGGTGAAACTGGCGTCCCGGGCCCAGCAGGCCCAGGTCGCTCACCCCGCTCCATCTACAGAATGCTGGGGTCTCTTGCTGTTAGTGCAGAGAGAGACCCTCGCTTTTAAATGGAATCAGCAGCAGGGACCAGTTAAAGTGCCGATCGCATGCAAAAATTAGCGTCTCTCTCTGCATTAGCAGTTGAAAATAGTTTCCTATGGAAGCATGGCAGCTGCCGGTCAGAAGATAAAATGGCATGTACTACAAAAGTTCTATCAGAAGTACTATTAAAAGTACATGCCAGTTTATCCTCAGAGTAGGAACAAATAACCTTTCACTTGTGCTTCTATATTAGAAGTACAAGTGAAATATAACAATTAGTGTTCCTTTAACATGCCCATTAATATGCCAGTGTTAGTTTGCCCTTTAATATTCCAGTGTTATTTTGGCCATTAATGTGCCACAGCCAATTTGCCAGTTAATATGCCAGTGTTGTTTTGCCATTCATATGCCACAGCCAATTTGCCCATTAATATGCCACTATTATTTTGCCATTAATATGTCAGTATTATTTTCCATTAATATAACAAATAAGCAGACATGCACACTGATAATAGAAAATGAAGTATATTTATTCTGCTTATCTCCCCGTGTTTGGGAATTTTTTTTCCGTTTTTTCTGTTTTTCCATTTTTATTTATCCTTGTTGCTGTTTTTTTCCCTATACTACCTTTGATGCAGGTCCTTTGATCTATTGTTTGCAGGAGGTTTACCTGTGGACACTTTCCCACATTTCTCTTTTTTGATATTATATGTCTTTTTTTATATAGTGGCCGGCCATTTATTAGACTTATGCTGTATTATTTGCTATTTTTTTGAGCCCTCTGTTACCACTTATTCTTGTTATTATTTTATATTTTCCATTCCTTTTTGTTCTGTTTTTGTGTTTTTTTTCAATTTTTTATTTATTATTTTTTTCACTATCTACTATTTTTTACTATTTTTTCTTTTGCTGCTTATACATTTTGCCTACATAGCTCTCTGGAGCCTTCCCTTATAATTTTTTCTATCTCTTTTTTCCATTTTTTTCTTTTTATTCTACTTTTACAGTATCACTATATATACTGTTACATTTCTCCGACCCATACCTATTGTGTTTGTCATTACATTACTACATTTTCAAATAAATATACTTCATTTTCTATTATCAGTGTGCATGTCTGCTTATTTGTTATATTTTTGTTTTCCCATATATATGCCCCTTAGGAGAGAGCATACAAGCAGTCCATTGTTTTGCACCTGTATCTATTATATAGTCTAGGCTGGCAGTTCTCAAACCCTTAATCCTACTATACATTATTTTCCATTAATATGCCAGTATTATTTTGCCATTTATATGCCACAGCCAATTTACCCATTAATATGCCAGTATTAGTTTGCCATTAATGTGCCAGGATTATTTTGCCATTAATATGTCAGTATTATTTTGCCATTAATATGCCACTGTTATTTTGCAAATTGATATGTTGTATTATTTTGCCATTAATATGCCAGTGTTAGTCTGCCCATTATATGCCACCCTCCTCCCATCTTTTTCAGCACTCACCTCCAGGCTGCTCTGTGTCTCCTCCTTGCTGTCTTCTTCCCTCCAGCACAGAGGAGGGAAATACAGCATAATTGAGAACCTCTGTTCTAGCCTTGGAATAGTAAGATAAGACCATTCTAATAACAATTACGCTACTAGCATGATCTGGCCTTCCAGAAGCTGCTGCAGACATCAGCTTCTTTGACACACTGTTGGCTTTTAACCCTCACAGATCCAAATTAATCCTTTCACAGGCATTGGCATTTGCGCATGCGCAAAATACCAGCACGCATGCGTCTAAAAAAGGGATGCACATTTTTGGTGGGATGGATATTATTTGCAGTATGGATGAGCCCAGCATCCTGTAGGGGAGCGTGAGAGCTAGAATAAAGGTATTTCCTTCATCTTGTCATTTAGTATTTCCTGCACTGTTGTTATTAGGAGTGCTAAACATATTTTTAAAAAGCATTTTTTTCCACCACTAAAGTTGTCCTTTAATAGGAAAATTATTTAACCCTGCAAGTAGTAACTGACAGACCAGCATGTTACACTAGCTGGGTGGTAAAGTATAACCATTATTACCCCAGTCTACAATTCCTATGGTAGTCGGCCAGTAATGGGCTGGCTGTATGTCATGGGAGCTGCAGTCAACAACAAAAAGTTAACAATCCCAGTCTTTAACTACAAATCCAATAAAGTTATGGTAGTAATCATGCTGATTGAATATTATTGTAGTTAGTGTTTGTACTGTAGATTTACTGGAACCCCATCCCCCCCCCCCTCCGCACCCCCCCCCCCTCCCCCCCCACACACACTTGCACAGCCCCATCCACAGTTAGCAACTAGCAATGTTACTGGCTTAACACCATGTGAGTTGCAGTCAACAAAACTTATGTTATGTTGTGTAGTGCAGCTCTGTGATGCACAGCAAACATTGGGAAGTATTACAAAAAGGGCATTTAGAGGCAATAAAAAGGGATATAAAGGCCTAGTTTTAAAATAGGACACTTGGTAGTTACGCAGCAGTGGTAGTGACTACGGGTGCTGTTATTACATTGATCATGATGTTCAGCCAACCAAATGGATGGCTGAGGTTCAGTGGTGTATCTTGGTTTTGTGCTGCCCTAGGCAGACAAAATTTGGGCACCCCCCCTACCCATGATGCACACCCACGACATGACCCATAACCCACGTTGCACACCAAGAACATGCCCCATCACCCCATTTACATGCCTCCATCACCCCATTACATACACATTGCCAATATTATTTGCCATTAATATTCCCCAACCAATTTGCCCAATAATATGCCAGTATCATTTGCCTTTAATATGCCCCAGCCAATTTGCCCAATAATATGCCAGTATTATTTGCCATTAATAAGTCACAGCCAATTTGCCCAATAATATGCCAGTATCATTTGCCATTAATATGCCCCAGCCAATTTGCTCACTAATATGCCAGTGTTATTTGCCATTTAATATGCCCCTGCAAATTTGGCCAATAATATGCCAGTGTTATCTGGTATTAATATGCCCCGGTAAATTTGCCCAATAATATGCCAGTGTTAATTGCCATTAATATGCCCCAGCCAATTCCCAATGCATCCCCCCATCTCTCCCAATGCTTCCCCCCAGCACTTACCTTTTTCCCTGGTAGCTAGTGGCAGGCAGCATGGAGTCCTCCATGCTGCCTGTTCGGCTCCCCGGCGGTTGTGCCGTCAGGTCATGTGACCCGGCGCGTGTATGACGTCAGCGCGCCGGTCACGTGACCTGTCGGCACTTCTGTGTCACACTGCACGGGGAGCCGAACAGGCAGCACGGAGGTTTCTCTGTGCTGCCTGTTCGGCTCCCTGTGCAGCCTGCTGGCAGAGCGATGGTGAGGGGGGATCTTCTGATCTCCTCTCACCTCCGTCTTTGCCAGCAAGTGCGTTTTTTTTAAAGGGGCGGGTTTTTTTATTTTTTACGTTTTTCTTTTTTTTTCTTCTGTTTCTCAGTGCTGGGGGTGCGCCGCCGCCGCCGCCCAAAATTTGCCGCCCTAGCCTAGGATGCCTCGCGGTAAATACAGCACTGCTGAGGTTCATGAATTGTGCATTCCACTGCAGCTACAGTACCAATCCATAATCATATAATACCTAACCTTTGGACCTCTAGTTGTTGAGTACTCTCCTTCCCATGATGCTTAACAAACTGAAAGAGTCATGGGAAATATAGTCTGAACAGCTGGAGTATTAACTCCATTTTTATTTTACAATCCAGCCCTCTGGTTGGTTTGGCATGAACTATGTTCACATTATACTTACACTATATTGTGATGCAATTATCCACCACCCTAGATCATATGTGCCACCTAGACCTTGACATATGTCACATACAGTCAAGCACATATAGTGATAATCACACACTTCTAACATGCAATATTGGCAGTGATGGGGTTAAAAAAAATAAACTATTCTTACCAGTTATCACAGTCAGAGGAAACATGAATAAAGAGGAGGGATTAAACTGAAACCAGCCAACCCCAATGTAAAGGAAGTCAAAGTGACTGGGAGAGAGACCAATAGGATGAAAGGAGGGATCTAAGGGAAGCTGACCAATAGGGTGAAAGACAGATAGTTAGTGGCCAATTGGGTGACTGAAATCAATGGTAGTTGTAAGAAGCTAAGGGAACTTGGGCAATGCCATGATGAGAGGGTTTTAGTGGTGAGTGAGAAAAATAATAAAATGAATAATAACTTGAACCAGTATAATGTCATCCAACCTGGCAAGTGCCACTATAAAAAAAGATACAGAAACTATTGGGCTCAAATAGCAGATTCACTGGACCCTGCAGTTTGTCCACTCAGGGCAGTTTCCCCTTTTTGCTCTGTGTTAAAGACCTGAGAGAGCAGCCCAAACCACTCTAACATGGGGGTGTATAGAATTAAATAAAAGCTTTTTCTATTTTTTTTTTGCTGCAATTCCCTGTCTGAGAGGTGTATTTTATGATCTCTATGTCTAGTTAACCAACTGCCCCCAGTAAATGAACCCGAAGAAGAGAACATCATCCTTCCAGAATACCAGGAAAGGTTTAACGGGTTCTCCTCTGCGTCAAGAACTGAGGTGTGTTCTATGCCCTTAATTATTGCGAAAGAGCGAAAAACGTTCTAGTAGCCTTCTTACATCTGAGATTTACTACCGGATATATCCCCAATTGCAACGGGGGTCAACACCAATAATATGGTGGTAAAAATAAATAAACATCAACAGTTGTGGTATGTTCCATGCCTTTAATAATTGCGAAATAGCAAAAAACATCACGTTCTAGCAGCCTTCTTACATCTGAGCCATATTACCAGATATGGCCCGAATACCAACTGGGATCAACATTAACCCCTTGGCGACACAGGACGGACTAGTATTCTAGCAAATACCAGAATCTGAAAATTCCTGCCTGAACTACAATGTGTGTGGGGAAAAAATGACATCCAAACCCTTTGACATAGGTTGGTGGTAGAATTAGCACTTGGAAAGTGTTAAAATACCACAATTTTAAATACCCTAGGATGTCTAGTTTTCCAAAATATATGGTTTGATGGGGTAAAATACTTTGACAGGCTTCAAAAGTGTCCCAAATGGAACATGGGCGCAGGCTGACTACATGTCAAAATTCCAAGTTGGAAATGCACCCCCCCTAAACGTGGCCTTTTAGCCCCCAAACAACCCAACAAACCTATGCATGGGTGGTATCCCTGTACTCAGGAGATGTTGCTGAACACATATTGGGGTGTTGTTTGTCACTGACACATAATAGGATCTGTGAATTCATGCCCGAAGTACAATGTACGTGAAAAAAAATTACTATCCATAACATTGACATAGGCTGGTGGTAGAATTAGTGCATGGAAAGTGTTAAAATACTACCATTTGAAATACCCTAGGGTGTCTAGTTTTCAAAAATATATGGCTTTGTGGGGTAGAATACACTTTTTGGCTTCAAAAATGTCCCAAATTGGACATGGGCGCAGGTTTTCTGCATGTCAGAATTCCAAGTTGGAAAACCAAAAAGCGCACCTCTCAAATGTGGCCTTTTAACCCACAAATAACCTAACCAACCTATACATGTGTAGTATCCCTGTACTCAGGAGATGTTGCTGAACACATATTGAGGTGTTGTTTGGCACTGACACATAATAGGATCTGTGAATTCATGCCCAAAGTACAATGTATGTGAAAAAAATTACTACCCAAAACATTGACATAGGCTGGTAGTATAATTAGTGCATGGAAAGTGTTAAAATACTACTATTTGAAATACCCTAGGGTGTCTAGTTTTAAGAAATATATGGATTTGTGGGGTAGAATACACTTTCTGGCTTCAAAAATGTCCCAAATGGGACATGGGCACAAGTTTTCTGCATGTCAGAATTCCAAGTTGGAAAACCAAAATGCGCACCCCCTAAATGTGGCCTTTTATCACCAAAACAAACCAACAAACCTATGCATGGGTGGTATCCCTGTACTCAGGAGATGTTGCTGAACACATATTGAGGTGTTATTTGGAAATACCCCTTCACATTTTAAGGTAATGTTTACCTAAATTGCAATCTATGTGCAAAATTAAAAAAAAAGTTTTTTTGCTGCAAACTTTGGCAAAGATTGGTGGTAAAATGGCTACATGAAATGTGTCAAAATACCCCAAGTTAAATGCCCTGAGTGGTCTGGTTTTCAAAAATATGTACATGTTGGGGGTCATTCATGGATTTAGTACAGAAATCAGTGTTACAATGTCACTATCACTAATTTTGAAAAAAAAAAAGGATTTTAAAATAGCTTTGCACTACTTATAGTTCTGGCCCTGTAACATGAATAAAAAAACAAAAAAACATAAAACATGGGCTATTTCTGAACTCAGGACATATATTAGAAACTATTTAGCAGTGTTTTTTTGTTGTCTCTTGTACATGAGTATACGATTTTTCAAATAAAAGTCATAAAAAATATTTCTTTTTACTTTTTTTGCCATATTTTATTATTTTTTTTACATCAAATTATATGCAATTATCAAAACAATGGTATCAAAAGAAAGCCCTTCTTATAACGATAAAAACGATACATAGTTTGTGCAGGTACACTAAATGCAGTGGCGTAGCGTGGGGGGTGCAGGGGGGGCCGGCCGCACCGGGCGCAATATCTGGGGGGGCGCACTAGCCCTATGCGGCCGCGTGGCCGCCAGGGCCGTCTTTAACGCGGGGCAAACGGGGCAGCTGCCCTGGGCCCATTTACTCCTGGGGGGCCCCAAGGCAGCTGTCCCGTGGGCCCCCAGCCCCTGCTGCCGCGTTCACAGCGCATTGCGCTTGTGAACGCTTTTTTCCGGCAAGCCGCATCCGATGGATGCGACGGCCGGAAAAAAAAAAACTGACGCCGGATGTGACGTCGCGTCACATCCGGTGTCTGCTTCCCTCCTCCGTGCAAGAGGGAAGACTGCACGGAGGAGACATCCGGCGGGGGACACGGAGCCGCTTCATGTAAGTACGGGGGGGGGGGGGGGCTGGCTGGCACAATATTCCTGGTATCTGACTGGCACTATATTACTGGGCATCTGATTGGCACAATATTACTGGGTATCTGATTGGCACTATATTACTGGGTATCTAATTGGCACAATATTACTGGGCATCTGATTGGCACTATATTACTGGGTATCTGAATGGCACTATATTACTGGGTATCTGATTGGCACAATATTACTGGGTATCTGATTGGCACTATATTACTGGGTATCTGATTGGCACAATATTACTGGGTATCTGATTGGCACTATATTACTGGGTATCTGATTGGCACAATATTACTGGGTATCTGACTGGCACTATATTACTGGGTATCTGATTTGCACTATATTACTGGGTATCTGAATGGCACTATATTACTGGGTATCTGATTGGCACAATATTACTGGGTATCTGATTGGCACTATATTACTGGGTATCTGAATGGCACTATATTACTGGGTATCTGATTGGCACAATATTACTGGGTATCTGATTGGCACTATATTACTGGGTATCTGAATGGCACTATATTACTGGGTATCTGATTGGCACAATATTACTGGGCATCTGATTGGCACAATATTACTGGGTATCTGACTGGCACTATATTACTGGGTATATGATTGGCACAATATTACTGGGTATCTGAATGGCACTATATTACTGGGTATCTGATTGGCACAATATTACTGGGCATCTGATTGGCACAATATTACCTGGTATCTGACTGGCACTATATTACTGGGTATCTGAATGGCACTATATTACTGGGTATCTGATTGGCACAATATTACTGGGTATCTGATTGGCACTATATTACTGGGTATCTGAATGGCACTATATTACTGGGTATCTGATTGGCACAATATTACTGGGCATCTGATTGGCACTATATTACTTGGCATCTGATTGGCACTATATTACTGGGCATCTGATTGGCACTATATTACTGGGTATCTGATTGGCACTATATTACTTGGCATCTGATTGGCACTATATTACTGGGCATCTGATTGACACTATATTACTGGGTATCTGATTGGCACTATATTACTTGGTATCTGATTGGCACTATATTACTGGGCATCTGACTGGCACTATATTACTGGGCATCTGGCTGGCACAATAATACTGGGCATCTGACTGGCACAATAATACTGGGCATCTGACTGGCACTATATTACTGGGCATCTGGCTGGCACAATAATACTGGGCATCTGACTGGCACAATAATACTGGGCATCTGACTGGCACTATATTACTGGGCATCTGGCTGGCACAATAATACTGGGCATCTGGCTGGCATAATATTACAGGCATCTGGCTGGCACTATATTACTGGGCTCTGACTGGCACAATATTACAGGCATCTGACTGGCATAATATTACAGGCATCTGACTGGCACAATATTACAGGCCTCTGACTGGCACAATATTCCTGGCCTCTGACTGGCACACTATTACAAGCATCTGACTGGCATAATATTACAGGCATCTGACTGGCATAATATTACAGGCATCTGACTGGCACAATATTACAGGCATCTGACTGGCACAATATTCCTGGCCTCTGACTGCACACTATTACAGGCATCTGACTGGCATAATATTACAGGCATCTGACAGGCACCATATTCCTGGGCTCTGACAGGCACAATATTCCTGGGCTCTGACAGGCACAATATTCCTGGTATCTGACTGGCACAATATTATTGGTATCTGACTGGCACATTATTACTGGGCTCTGACTGGCACAATATTGCAGGCATCTGACTGGCACAATATTGCAGGCATCTGACTGGCACAATATTACTAGGCTCTGACTGGCACAATATTACTGGGCTCTGACTGGCACAATATTACTGGCATCCGAAAGTTTCAATATTACTGGCATCTGAATGGCACAACAATTATGGCATATGTGTGTGTGTGTGTGTGTGGGGGGGGGGGGGGGTAACATTAGAGGTACAGGATTGAGGAAGTTGGCTCCATCTAGCCCAGTCTTGGATCATCTCCAGGGTATGGTTCCATTTTGATGTTTAGTTTTTGTTCTTGATATTGTTTGTCGTTTACGATGGTTGTGAGACGACATATAATAGCATGGCCCATGCTAGGTTACTACATGTGTATATTTGTATTCATAGACCTGCTGAAAATGTGGAGAATGTGTGTAATGCATGTTCGCACTCAATAAAGTGTTGGAAAATAAACTTGTATTTAGATGCATTTTACTTTAATTACATAAGTATTTTCATAACAAACAATACATGTGCTTGGGGGGTAAGGGTTTCTTTAACTAATCTAGTAGAAGAGACTCGAGTGCTAAAATCCACGGGTTAGGGGGCGCAAATTACTTGCCTTGCCCCGGGTGCTGACAACCCACGCTACGCCACTGACTAAATGAGACAGAAATAAATTACAGCAAAACACAAACACCTCAGAAATGTTAAAACAGCCCATGTCACCAAGCGTCGGACAAGCCAAAAAAGTCATGTCACTAAGGGGATAATAATATGGTAGTAAAGAAAAATAAACAACACCAGTTATGGTGTGTTCCATACCCTTTTTAATTGTGGAAGAACAAACATCACATTCTAACAGTCTTCTTACATCTGAGAAATACAACCGGATATGGCCCCAGTATAAACTGGGATCAACATTAATAATATGATAGTAAAGAAAAATAAACAACAACATTTGTGGTGTGTTCCATGCCCTTAATAATTGTGACGGAACGAAAAACATAACATTCGAGCAGTCTATGGCCCCAATACCAACCTGGATCAACATTATTAATATGATAGTAAAGAAAAATAAAGGGGCTTAATTCTCCCTACAAATGCTCTAGAGACCTCCAAGAATGCTAGAAACACGTCACAAATAGTGTGTTTGCAAGAGACCCACTTTAAAGCCGACACCCACCCATTGCTTTACCCTAAGATTTTTACACTACAATACCATGCTACCGCCTCATCTAAAAAAGGAGTGTCAATTAAGATCCACAAAGGCAGGATCACCGCTCTGAAAATGATGATAGTGCCGAAATATTTATATTTAATGCGTACCCTTCCGATAGCACTCCCTAAATCCTTTCTCAAACAGGTACAAGCGATGTGGAACTCCTTTATTTGGACCAATAAGCATCCCAGATTATCCCTGACAATTTTTCAACTAACACAGAGAGAAGGCGGTCTGGCTTTTCCCAACGTAACGAACTACTACCTAGCTACACTAACTAGCCAAGCTCTATCAATCAGAATGCCTCCATTCGAAGCAAATTGGGCACGAATGGAAAAATGACTCACCAAGCCCTCAAGAACACACTATGGGCTCCACATTCCACCTCGACATACATGAAATCCCTTTACCCAACAAATAAAGTAACGATCAAGACATGACGAAAACTCAAAATGAAACTCAACATTCAACACTTAATGTCGATTCACGCCCGAATGAACTGCACGAGAAAGGGTTGAACCCTATCCCCAGTGATTTTCTTCTTAGCCATGGAACCCGTGGCAGACAGAATTAGAACTGACCTGAACATCAAAGGCTTTCAGTCACAAGGCATTGAACACAAAATCAGCCTGTTCGCGGATGATGTCTTGCTCATGCTAACCCATCCCACCATATCTCTGCCCAAGGTCTGTGAAGCTATTCAACAGTTCTCATAAGCTTCCTACTAAAAATTGAATATACCCCAAACCCAGGTGCTCGCTATATGATATCCGCAAACGACCCTACAACCCCTACGAAATAAATATCAGTGTGAATGCAGACACAGCGACCTCTTTTATTTGGGCACAAAAATCCCCAAGAACTAAACCGATTGCCATAAACAAAATTTTACACCACTATTTACGCAGACAAAAGCAGATCTTGTGAAATGGTCGAAAATAGAACTGTCTTGGCTAGGCAGGATCAACACTCTGAAAATGATGATAGTTCCGAAATATTTATATTTAATGTCTACCCTTCCGATAGCACTCCCTAAATGGACCAATAAGTGTCCCAGGTTATCCCTGAAAACTCTTCAACTAACACAGAGAGAAGGAGGTCTGGCTGTTCCCAACGTAACGAGCTATTACCTAGCTACACTAACTAGCCAAGCTCTATCAATCGAATTGCCTCCATTCGATGCAACTTGGGCATGAATGGAAAATGGCTCACCAAGCTCCACTGCCCTCTTGAACGCACGATGGGCTCCACATTCCACCTCGACATCCATGAAACCCCTTTATCCAACAACTAAAGTAATGATAGAAGCATGGCAAAAACTCAAAATGAAACTCAACATTCAACACTTGAATTCCCCACACAATGGGGCGTCCATTCATGCCCCATTGTAAGTCTTATCCTACATAAACCCTAATATTTCCACAGCCCCATGGTCGCAATCAGGCATTACACACATCAAACAGTTATATGATAAACATAAAATCAAAAGTTTACCCCAACTCCACGAAGAATATGGTCACCCTCACGGCGAGTTTCTCACCTACGGTAGCGTTTCCAAACACTACGGACATTCCCCCCTCTAGATGAAACCTGTCCATCCATCTCCATACTTTTCAAGCAATGGAGCCATGGCATTGCTGCCAAGAAATCAGTGTCGCTCTGCTACGGCATATTCAACTTATCCTATACATTAGGCAATTTCAAGTATCGCATTCAATGGGAGAAGGATTTGGGAAGATTTCTAACTATAGCTCAATGGTCCCTAGCCCTGAAAGCATTGAGAGGTACTACAAAGTGCATCAACCTCATCGAAATTCATAAGAAAATCTTATTTAGGTGGCACTTAGTCCCAGTGAGATTGGCTAAAATGTACCACTCCTGCTCTAATCTCTGCTGGAGGAACTGTGGAGAAAAAAGGCACAATGACCCACATCTGGTGGTCCTGTAAAACAATACAGAGTTTCTAGAAATCCATTTTTAACCTCAACAACACAACTGTATCTGCTACGCTAGTCACTGCGCTTGAATACTGCCTCTTCCTCATTATCCCCAACTCATTGAATACCCACTCCAAAAGACTGGTGAAACACATTTGCCTGCCAAGCCAATATTGCGAAAGCCTGGAAACAACCTACAGCACCATCTATTGCAGAAATCATTCAAACAATCAACACCAATGCAGACTATGAATATATGTTGGCGGTCCAGGAAAATAAACTGGCACTCTGGTCGAAAACTTGGACCCCATGGAAACCCCACATGTACAGAGAGGCAATTTTCTATCGCCACAGAAAGAGAGCCCTGCAGTCTGATACCACCTAATCGTATTTAGTCCACACCGGAAGATCCCTGAAGGCATTCTTGATCTTGCCACCCTTCCCTCCCCACTTCCCCATCTCTTATCCTCCCCCCCCCCCCCGCTTTAAAAATAAAAAAATAAATATAAAAACACCCAACCACTCACTCTCATCTATTTAACATGTACTGTACTATATCGACAATATAATCCATTTCTCCTGCATGTTGAGCTATGTACTATATTTCCTGTGTATTACAAATACAAAATGTTTTTTTTTAAAAGTCTAATTCGTTTATATCAACATACCTATAATTAACTTACACTTATTTATTTATTCATTTATTTTGGGGGGACTTATTTTATACTCAACTTGATTTATATGTGTCTATTCACTAAAATTTAAATTTGGAGTTCAACTTTCAAGTTTGACTTAAAAAAAAACCTGGATTGGAATCTTCCCCACTGAAAGTAATGGGAGACAAAATTATCAAAACTATTTTGGAGAGTAAGTCAAATTAGGAACCTGATTTGGCCCTAGATGCCAAATTTACTCAGGAGCTGCCCTGGAAACCAAATTTGCACCCTTGAGCTGTCCATGAAAGCAAATCTGTAGCCAGAAGCTGTCCCAGAAGCCAGATTTGCACCCAGGACCTGCCCCAGCAAAGTAGTCATGTGGTCAGAATGGGTGGAGACTAATCATAGTCATGTGCTCAGAATGGTTGGAGACTGATAGTAGTCATGTGCTCAGAATGGGTGGAGATCAACAAGAGTAGTCATATGGTCAGAATGGGTGGAGACAATTGTAGGCGCGTGGTCAGAATGGGTAGAGACTAAAAGTAGTCATGTTGTCAGAATGGGTGGAGACCAATAGTCGTCATACGGTCAGAATGGGTGGAGACTAATAGTAGTCACGTGGTCAAAATGGGTGGAGACTAATAGTAGTCATGTGGTCAGAATGTGTCAGAGCTCTTCTCATTGGTCCTTGAGTTAAAGGGCTAGACAAAGTATGAAATCCCACCTCCCTGCACTGATTGGTTGCTCTCTTCCTCTTACCCCAGATTGGTCATCAACTAGTTTGGCACCAAATTGAATTATCGCCTTGTATTCTATGGTAAGTTGACCTATTTATGGTTCTATTGTTTAATCAACGTTATCTTCTGTGCATTATTCTTTAATAAAGGTTCTTTGTTTTCTGCTGTACCTGAGACCTATGTTCATGTGATTATTGGGACATAGAGCAGAGGGGACGTGACTTTTATTTGGGACTTGCTGGCTTTCATTATGAGCTAAAGGAGGTGACTACCCATCCTAGGATACGTCTCCTTACAGAGAGTATTTGGAGAGTAATTATATGGTTCTCATGAGTGACAATTAGGGATGCAGGGCAGTGGACCTAGAGCCCCAATCAGTAGGCCCAATATAGTCTCCTCAAACCAGTCATACTATCTCCAGGGGAAAGTGCCTGCTCAGTGGGGTCCTTCTCTGGGTAGGCAGAGGCAGGGCCGGCCTTAGGGGTGTGCGACCTGTGCGAGCGCACAGGGCGCAACACTCCAGGGGGCGCCCGCCCGGCCGGTAGAAAAAAAAAAAGCCGGAGGAGGCACTGGCTGGGGGAGATCAAAAGATCCCCCCTCACCAGCCCTCTGCTCGGCATTCTCTGCTTGGTCCGGGGAGGGGGTGGAGCTAACCGGCTGAGCGGTGTAGCTCCGCCCCCACCCCGGGAAGCAGAGCAGCGTCTGTTTCACGGTGAGCCCTGGGCAGTATGAGATAGTGCTGCTCGGCTCCCCATGCCTGCATTAAGCATGGGGAGCCCGAGCAGCACTTTGTCTTGCTGCCCATGGCTCCCCGTAATGCAGACTCTGCTCTGCTTCCCGGGGTGGGGGCGGAGCTACACCGCTGTGCCGGTTAGCTCCGCCCCCTCCCTGGATCCACCTTTGCAGGCAAAGGTAAGGGAGGGGGAGAGAGAGACAGAACAGGGGTTAGGGGGGAGAGACAGAACAGGGGTTAGGGGGAGAGAGACAGACAGAACAGGGGGAGGGGAGAGAGAGACAGACAGAACAGGGGTTAGGGGGGAGAGACAGAACAGGGGAAGGGGGGAGACAGAACAAGGGGAGGGGGGAGAGAGAACAGGGGGAGGGGGAGAGAGAGAATAAGGGGAGGGGGGAGAGAGAGAACAGGGGGAGGGGGGAGAGAGAGAACAGGGGGAGGGGGGAGAGAGAGAACAAGGGGAGGGGGGAGAGAGAGAACAAGGGGAGGGGGGAGAGAGAGAACAAGGGGAGGGGGAGAGAGAGAACAGGGGGAGGGGGGAGAGAGAGAACAGCGCTAGAGAGAGAGAACAGGGGGAGGGGGAGAGAGAACAAGGGGAGGGGGGAGAGAGAGAACAAGGGGAGGGGGGAGAGAGAGAACAGGGGGAGGGGGAGAGAGAGAACAAGGGGAGGGGGGAGAGAGAGAACAGGGGGAGGGGGGAGAGAGAACGGGGGGGGGGGAGAGAGAACAGGGGGAGGGGGGAGAGAGAGAACAGGGGAGGGGGAGAGAGAGAACAAGGGGAGGGGAGAGAGAGAGAACAGGGGGAGGGGGAGAGAGAGAGGACAGGGGGAGGGGGAGAGAGAGAGAACAGGGGGATGGGGAGAGAGAGAGAACAGGGCTAGAGAGAGAGAACAGGGGGAGGGGGGAGAGAGAGACAGACAGAAAAGGGGCAGGGGGTAGAGACAGAACTGGGGGAGAGAGAGAGAGAGACAGAACAGGGGACGGGGGGGAGAGACAGAATAGGGGACGGGGGGAGAGGGAGAGAGAGAGAGACAGACATGGCAAGGAAGAGGAAAGGGACAAACATGGGAAGGGAAAAAGACACAAACATGGGGGGGGCGCCAGAGGGGAAGCCCGCACAGGGTGCCGGAACACTTAAGGCCGGCCCTGGGCAGAGGTGTAATGTTTGGTCAGTGGGAACCCTCTGTGACCAGACAGAGGGTTTAGGTCCTGCTCAGTTGGGACCTTCTCCAGCCAGCCAGAGGGTTTAGGTCCTGTTCAGTGGGAACCTCTCCAGCCAGACAGGGGGTTTAGGTCCTGCTCAGTGGGGACCCTCTCCAGCCAAACAGGGGGTTTAGGTCCTGCTCAATGGGGATCCTCTGTGACCAGACAGAGGGTTTAGTGTCTGCTAATAAAATGTTTATATAAATACATGGTGGGCACATGTTATGTAAGGCAGGTGCCAGGAAGCCAATTCCATTTGAATATTATGTAATAAAGGGGCAAAGTTGTACATATATATGTCTGATAAAACTGGGGTGAGCCAGACTCCAAGACATCTCAATTTGGATGGGCACTGGCAGAAAGGGAAATGAAGATTAAAGAACTGTGGCTGTCACATCTGGGACAGAGAAGTTTAGGATTTCAGAAATAGTGAGGTTCATTTTTATGTTAGATAGATGGTTGTAATGGGCAAATTCATCCAATAAACTGGGTAGGGTCAAAGTGGTGTTGGAGACGATAAAGAGAAGGTCATCTGCATAACTGGCTAGTTTATCATGATGAGCATTTATAGTCAAACCTGTGATCTGGTCATTTTTTCTAATAGCTGTAAGGAATAACAGGCTTAGGGATAACAGTAATTATAGGCTTTAGGGACGTAGGATGTAAAGAACAACCTTCAGTCAGGGAACTGAATGCCTTAAGAAAGTGCGGGGCTCACAGCTTATTATATTTTTTAAAATACTGCAAAGAAAATCTGTCAGCGCCTGGTGCCTTGTTGGATGCTGTGTGTTTGGTGGCATTTTCAAATTCTTCCTGATTGATATGGTCATCGAGCACCTTAGCGTCTTGCTGATCAATTTTAACAGTTAAGTGTTTCCTAATAATATAGGAGTCCAACGTGGCCGAAAAGGTAGTAGGGGTTTCAGAGTCGTCAGAAGAAAAAAGATTGTACGAAGATGCATAATATCGTTTGAATGAATCCGCTATGTCTGGGGTTAAAATATAGGTGCCCATGCTGTCATGTTCATAAAATATGCTTTTAGTTTTTTGAAGGATATAGCGTGTTTTTTGAGCCTCGAGCCATGTTTGATGAAAGGTCCTCTAACAACTGCCTTATGCTCCTCCCAACAAGTTGTGGGGGGCATATCAGGAGATACATTTTCGGTAAAATAGTTGGTCAAGGTAGTCTCAAGGTAGTTGATCTGGGTAATCGAGAGGGAGTGGTCACTGTCCAGCAGGGCCGGTGTAAGGATTTTTTGCTACACAGGCGAATGTGCTTTTTGTACCCCACCCCCCCAATCCCATGACACTTCCTCTCCTCCCCATATCTCTTTCCCTCCCCATATCCCTTTTCCTCTCCCACATCTCTGTTCTCCCCCTCTTCTATTCTCTCCCTCTCCCCTATCTGCTCTCTCCCCCTCCTACCCCCTCTCTGTTCTCTCCCCTATTTGTTCTCTCCCCATCTCTGTCCTCTCCCCCACCTACCCCCATCTCTGTTTTCTCCGCCTCCTACCCCCATCTCTGTTCTCTCCCTCTTCCTGTTCTCTCCCCCTCCTCTGTTCTCTCCCCTTCCACCCCTTCTCTGTTCTCTCCCCTTCCACTCCTAACCCTGTTCACTCCCCCTTCCCTATTCTCTGCCCCCCATCTCTGTTCACTCGCCCCCCTCCCCTGTTCACTCTCCCCCCTTCCCTGTTCACTGCCCCTTCCCCTGTTCACTCTCCCCCCTCCCCATTGTCCATGAAACACACACAGAGCTCAGTAAGTGCTGCTCGCGCTCCCCGTGCTTAGTAATGATGCAGGGCATCGGATTTCCGATGCCCTGCATTATCACTCCACATGGGGAGCGCCAGCAGCACTTACTGAGCTCCGTGTGTGTGTTCTACACATAAAGCTCATGCTGCTCTGCTTCATGGGGAGGGGGGGACCTCGCACCAGGTGAGATTCGCCCCCTCCCAGGGTGCTCCACTCCGGCCGTGTAGAGATATATCTATAGTAGCATCGGCCAAAACATCGTCCTACAGGCTGAATGGGGGGTGAAAGACACTACAGGGGGAAGGGGGGGGGGGGAGAGAGACGCTACAGAAAGGACAGAGAGGGAGACGCTACAGAAAGGACAGAGAGAGAGACGCTGCAGAAAGGACAGAGAGAGAGAAGCTGCAGAAAGGACAGAGAGAGAGAGAGACGCTGCAGAAAGGACAGAGAGAGAGAGAGACGCTGCAGAAAGGACAGACAGAGAGACGCTAGAGAAAGGACAGAGAGAGAGACGCTAGAGAAAGGACAGAGAGAGAGACGCTAGAGAAAGGACAGAGAGAGAGAGACGCTAGAGAAAGGACACAGAGAGAGAGACGCTAGAGAAAGGACAGAGAGAGAGACGCTAGAGAAAGGACAGAGAGAGAGACGCTAGAGAAAGGACAGAGAGAGAGAGACGCTAGAGAAAGGACAGAGAGAGAGAGAGACGCTAGAGAAAGGACAGAGAGAGAGAGAGACGCTAGAGAAAGGACAGAGAGAGAGAGACGCTAGAGAAAGGACAGAGAGAGAGAGACGCTAGAGAAAGGACAGAGAGAGAGACGCTAGAGAAAGGACAGAGAGAAAGAGACGCTAGAGAAAGGACAGAGAGAGAGAGACGCTAGAGAAAGGACAGAGAGAGAGAGACGCTAGAGAAAGGACAGAGAGAGAGAGAGACGCTAGAGAAAGGACAGAGAGAGAGAGACGCTAGAGAAAGGACAGAGAGAGAGAGAGACGCTAGAGAAAGGACAGAGAGAGAGACGTTAGAGAAAGGACAGATAGAGAGTGACGCTACAGAAAGGAGAGAGAGAGACGCTACAGAAAGGAGAGAGAGACGCTACAGAAAGGAGAGAGAGACGCTACAGAAAGGACAGACAGAGAGACGCTACAGAAATGAGAGAGAGACAATACAGAAATATGTACACAAGGATATGTCTCACACACTGCCCTGATATATACCTCTGCACAGGGAAATTCATTTAACTTTATCATTTTCATTTATTCATTGTGTACATACTGGAGGTATATATATTGCCCTAGGCAGACTTATATATCAGTCTTATCTATAAATAATACACTACACAAAAAATTATATTATGCTATGGGGCTGGTTTAAAAATGTTATGCTATGGGACTGGTATCCAATTTTTTTCCAGGGCTAATTTTTGTTCAAATTCCAGCCCTGTTGGAGGGGAGAGAGAAAAGATTGAGGGGACAGAGAGAACAGACTGAGGGGGAGAGAGAGAACAGATTGTGGGGGAGAGAGAACAGATTGGGGGAGAGAGAGAGAACAGATTTGGGAGAGAGAGAACATATTGGGGGTAGAAAGAGAACAGATATGGGAAGGAGAGAGAGCGAACAAATATGGGGAGGAGAGAGAGAGAACAGATATGTGGGGGGAAGAGAGAGAACAGATATGGGGGGGGAGAGATAACAGATATGGCGAGAGGAGGAGAGACAGGCATGGGGTGTGGGGAGAGGAGAGACAGACATGGGAAAGGAGAGGAAAAAGACCGGGAAGGGAGAGGAGAGTGACAGGGATGAGGTTGAGCCACGGGGGTGGCCTGCACAGGGTGTCTGAACACTTAAGGCTGGCTTTGTGTTTATATGTTTTTATATATATATATATATATATATATATATATATATATATATATATATATATACATACACCGGTATATATAAAAAAATTTTTTTGAGCTATATATATATATATACATACAGATACAATAAATGAGGACAAAAAAACTATCTGGAAACAAATACAACACAATAACATGGACAGCACTAAATGTATACATATATATATGTATGACAAATATACATATAAATGGAATATACATCTAAAAAATGCACATAGGAAATATACAGATATCTCTCTCACTATATACAACAATGTATATATAAATGTTGTATTTAGTAAGATATTCATATATTTCTTATGTGTATTTATTTAGATGTAATCTCTTTTATATGTATATTTGTCTGAAAATATATATATTTTTTTATACTATGTTAGTGGTCTATGAAGTCAATTCCATTTTCAGAAGTACATTTAGTAATGTCCATTTTTGATGTTGGTATGTTGTTTTATTCGGTTCCACATTGACTAATTTCTCCCCATTTATTGAATTCAAATTGGGCCAAGTAATATCTTACTTCTTCATGATATGCCCCTGGTTTGCACTATTTTTTTTTTTATTGAATTTGTTAATTTCACCAATTTGGTTATGATAAATTAAATATGGCTTATTCATTGTGGTCCCTTTTATGAATCACGGTACGTGTATTTCTGAAATATAATTTACTTAGCATCTGTACATTATGCTAGCCGCTATTATTTTAGCATGGCAAGGTCCCTTTAAACCCTGACCAGTTATAATTTCCATGTGGAGCAGTTTTCATATTTAGTAGTTCTGTAGAATTTGTGATGAGCTATTTAATGGGTTAAAACGTTGAAGGTTGTAGAACGATCTTTTTACCCGACAATGTTAAGTAAATACTGTTAAAATAACTGTATCACATAAACATTGTTTATACTGTGAATGCAGAGAATACAATGATTCAAAGTAATCTGTACATTGTGTTTTGTTCAGCATTGCAGGTAAATGTCTAAATAAGAAGAAAAATATATTTTAAATGTGTCTCCTGCTTATGACATCACCTGTGGCCTGATATGTAAATTACAATATTCCCATTAAAAATGTTAGTTCATTTGCATATAGGGCCATAAGTGATGTCATAAACAGGAGACTGCACAGTCACATTTAAAACACAATTTTCTCTTAATTTTGCATTTGCTTGAAGTTTTGCTATCTATAGATCATTTTCTCTCTCTATATGCACAGTAAAAACAATGTTTAGGCGATATCTCTTTAACAGAGCACACTTAGAAGGCCTCAAACATTGATCCTCCCCTTGAGTGCACATTACTGAAGGGCACTCTCTCCCCCTGTGATCTTCTGGATACACTCTGATTTCCTCTGTGGAGAGCGTGCGTGGAGCTGTGGAGTGGATGTACTCACACTCGCTGCCACTGTAGCAGTGCAGGTATTTCTTCGCTTAGGAAGCAGTGACGTCAGCTTGGTGCATCCCTCTTGCAAGGCATGATGGTAGAATCCCAATGTTTTGCACAGATACTTTAAGGAAGAGCAGTGGAGGTTGATTTGGGGAGGGGGGTTTGGTGTGTCCCAGGTTTAGCGGAAAATATCCTACACACAATGGAGGACCACCCTTGGTGCATGCGGGGCAGGTACCCTGTGCCATTTTCTCTCCCTAGGAGCATCTGATATACTCGGGATAGTGGGTTCTCCTCAAATTTGGGCAGCTGCTGCTCATCATCATTTTTTTTTTAATGCAACCTGCCCCAGCCTTGCACCCAGGAGCCAATGGCCAGATCACAAGATCACCCTGGATCATATCTGAAGAGAGGTAGATCCCACAGTGACCCAAGTATCATCACAGAGCCCGGATCAGGGGCAGAAGACAGTCCAGGTACCTGGTGTAATGTTATACAGGGGGGTGTGGCCCCATCATAGAACCTTTTTGTGTATTTCATTGTTGTTTAGAAAGCAAGATTGGGCATGAAAGCGTTAAGATGGGGACAGGAATAATCAGACATCGAAAATGGAGCTTGTTATCTCAAATATCCGTAATTTCGCAGCGCACCCTTACTAATCGATGAAACAATATATCATATAAAATATCTGTACTTTTAATGTTTCCAGGTATCCTGCACTTGAAGGGAAATGTCTAAATCACTGGCATCTTATTTTCCAGAAACATACAGGTGTACAGTACTATCTCTTCCAGGGTCATAATAGTTGTGCAATGAGGAGATACTAATTTGTCGATTCACATACAGAGAAGGGTAGACAACTTCTAGTTCTCTGACTGCTGTAAACTATATCTCTGCTGGCTAAGCGTGGTGGGAGTTGCAAAACCCAGCTATGCAGTGCAGCATGAACAAGCATGTTCTGACTCAAACCCTCTTATTAATGAATATGTGTTAGGTTTGTGTGAAACGTGCAGACTGTTATGCCTGTACTTAGAGAGAAGTTATTGTTTGCGGCTGGGGATTGGTTTAAAGCTATTTAATATGATTTTTCAGTAATTATATGTCAATGTTTGATATTTTGGTGTTTTCTTTTAGTTATATGTCATCTTATATCTAGCCATTTCATTTTTTACTTCATTGTAGGGCAGTAAAATCCTAATTCCTCTCTGAAGCATATTAGGATATGTTGCTGATTTTCACATTTCTGGTGATTTTGTTTTTTCATTTCACTAAATTTATATTTTGGTTAAATGAAACATAATTTTACGTTTAGTAGAGCCAAAAGGGGCTGTATTTTTGTGGTCACTATGGAGACAGGAAAGCAAAGAGCCTCATGCATGGCCTATCAAATACTAGACAAAACCACAGACAGGGAGCCTAGGGTCTTTTGGCAGGCCAGTTGAGCATGATGAGTGTTGTAGTCTATGGCAATTAAAGTAAAAGAGGCTGTCTATTTCAGATGTAAAGAAAACAATTACATTTAGCAGTTTTATCATCCATATTTCTGTAGATTGACCTTACTGTGAAAAATCGATAACACCATTAAATTAAGTGGTCTCTGGGGAGGTCTGTACTTGCTAAATTGACATCATTGGACTGGGTAGAGTTACAGATAAAGCACATTGTCTAACACAGGGTGTATTTTGTTCTTACACCTCTACTGAGTTGCAAAGCAGGGTATCCATGACTTCTGTACTTTTCAGCACTGATTATAGGACTATCCAGGGTCTGGACACTTATTATAGATATTACCATAAGAGAATCAATCACACACAAAGACAAGTACCACAGAAGGGGGATGGGGCCTGTAATATTCAGTAGAGGGCTTTGTTCTCTATAACAGCAATTCTATTATTATTTACTAGTCTGAAAAATGCTAAACTAAATTTCATTGGTTGTGTTCTTTAAGTAGAATCTTCTCATTTATTGTTTTAAAAGGTTGGCACGGTACCTCTGTATACATCCATATATATATGTGAGAATATTTGAAAAGTGAAGTGGGTAGGGATACACAGTACAGTTTTTAAACAATAGAATAGGTATATAAAATGCCTTTATATAGAATATATGTATACACCCATATATGTGTATATATACAATATATGGATGTATACAAATATTCTATATAAAGCCATTTTATAAACCTATTCTACTGTTTAAAAACTGTACTGTGTATCCCTACCCACTTCTATTTTCAGATATTCTCAAACGCCCCTTCTTTTATTGTTTAAAAGACCATCAATGTTTTCTCCCACCTACTCTCTTTTTACATCAGACATGCTAATGCTCCAGCACTGCTCCGACCCCCTTTAATTTAACACTGTACCCATTTTAGCTACACTTATTCCCTGGGAAATATAATGAAATGCTTATCTTTAACAAACTAACCCATTAGGATATATATATCTTTATTTTTACCAAAAATGTAAAATAAATATGCAGCTCTTCTGATTTTTGCAGCAGAGAGGGTTTAAAGTCCAAGTGTCTCTAAATGTGCCCACTCTGCGGGTTTTCTATGGAATCAGGGGGGATGGGCTCCTCCCATGGGATTGATGTAGGAGCATCCTTGTACGCATTTCGTTGTGGTACCCAAGGGCTTTGTATTTCCTGGCTTCTCTCCCAGCCAATTGCCACATCACAAAGAAACAAAGAGATCCCAGCACAGAGAGGGCAGATCAGCACTGGTTTACAGCAGCCATGCCAGGTGAATAATATATATTATTAAATTGGCTTAAATTAACCAATTCACTGTGTGTTGCTCTCTTAACATTGGAGAGAGAATGGTTAGTGGGTAACTGTGTTTGTGGATAGCTGCAGTGGATTAGTAATGTTGCTAGTCTCTGAATAACCCATACTGCACAATAATCTGCTTTATTATAGTGATGCAATCTGGATCAATTCACAATAAACAATGGCAAATTGAATTCATTTCAGAATGCAGCATTTGTCAGCCCACTATAATTAATACAATTGGTGTATGTTATAATTCAACATGCCAGGCCTTTTGAATTTTGTGCAATTGAGTACTATTTGTGCTAGGATATTGTTCCAGGTACTTGATACCTTCTGTGGGATGTAGTTGGTTCACTTTGATATTAAATTGATTGCTTTGGATATAATACATACTCATTGCCTCATTGTTTCCTATAGATATGTTTGGTTAAACAGATCACAGCGAAGATCCCGGTCAGATGAGTTTATTGTTACTAGCCATATACTATCCATTTGTATAATGTGAATATAAATATTTATTGGTGTCTGCAAAGTCAGGTATCCATAATATCATACACTGCCAGTCATGAAAAGGTTAACTCCAGCATTCACATGTGTGTTCACTAATAAAGTCCTGCCGACTGCGGTAAAAGAAAGAGCTTTCCATCCATAATTCATACTCTGACCTGTCTCCAGTGCCAGCCGCAGCTCTACTGGGATATCGGTCCGATTTGCAGAAAGCTCCAGTGTGGAGACCTGTAAATAATGCGTTAATGAGCATGGCTGCTGATAACAAGGGATTCTGAAGCCCAGAGCAGGAGACTGCTTTGGGCTTCAGGACACTGATAACCTGTATTATTAACTTTATTTTACACCTGCATTATAAAAGTTTGAGATCTGATGGTAAAACCTATCCAGACTGTTATCATTTTTTTTACCACTCTTGGGTCTATTCACTTAAAGGTGAGTTGAGATAAAAAACTTCATCTCGCCAATTTAGTTATACATTTTGCAGGGAAAAATCTGGTGAGTTTGCTAAGCAGTATAAACTGCACCATGGATAGTTAAAGTCACCTCATCTCACTTGCAGCTCACCTTTTAGTGAATAGACAAATCTGAGTTTTGTACATAGGTACAGGGTCTGTTAGACACAGACGATTACAGAATATTACGGTATGTCTGTGGAGTAAGATAGGCATTGGTCTTGCGACCTATGCAAGGTGTTTCTCTACTCCGGTGTCTAATCTGATTACTACTGATGTTTAGAAAAATGTAGAAAAATGTACACTAATGTTAAATCAATTGCTATAAATTGAAGCACACATACTAGTTACTCCCTAGGTATTCCTAGTATGCTCCCTGCATGGTGAAAATTCAAAATATGAGCAACTATTTGTAGTCCAACATGCTTTGACCACTGGACCACTACAAATTATTTTGATGGCAGCTTTTTACAATTGTTTTTTTTAGAATCTAGGTAGGTTCGTAGCACCACTGTACTTTCTTTGTTAGAGACCCATTGTTCAAAATAATTTTCAGTATTTACCATGGTGAATCTTTCCATTAAATTATTGTAATATGTGCTGTGGAATACTGCCTGTTATATCTTGATAAAAGAGTCCCCATACAGGTGTGTAAAGGCTATATGTAGTCAGTGTTTATTAATATGCCTACAAGTGCAAATTACATGGGAAGCTTTTTCAGAGGGACTATAATCAAAATATTTTTTATTTACTAAAAGACATTTCTGCCTCTATTAAACTGTTTTTGAATGGCACTTCCATGAACAGAAAACAAAGACTTGAGAGAAACTATTTATTGAAGCTACTAGTGGTGTGTAACTCTTGTATGCTGTGAGTAAAGTTGCCAGTCTAAGGTGACCACATGTCTCCGATTGCCTGGGACAGTCCCGCAATGGGACTTCATGTCCGGGGCACTGGGCAGCCTCAGTCTGGTGTGTGTGTATGTGACTGTGTCTGTGTAATCTCCTGATAATGGGAGATTGAATCTGCCATGCAGAATTGACACCAGACACTCTCTAACAGACTACACAGATGATGAGGGAAATTCACCTTAGTGGCAACACACCCTTGGTTGAGCCGCAGATGGTAAACCACGAGTACTTGGAGGCCCCCCACCACTGTAAATCTATTGAAGAGGAGGTCTGAGCAATACTTCGGAGACAGGAACAGGGCTGTCAAGGCTGGCAGAGAACAGATCGGGCAAAAGATGAATGCCGGAACGTCTAATAATAGGACAAGGCAAAAGAATAGTCTGCTTTTCTGGCAGAGGTCAGGGTACGCAGCAAACAAGAACAGAGTTAAAAGAACAGGCAGGAGTCAATATCAAGAGTCAATAGAAAATAACTATCATAGACAACTTTCTAGGTGAACCACTGATGTTTAAATAACCATCCAAGTAATGGAGAACCTCCCCCTTACCAATTAAGAGGAGGAGATAAATTCATGAATGGCCCTTTAACTGGAAATGTGTGGACGGATGTTGGATTCCAGTGCACGTGTTCCTCTCTAGTGATGCGGGGAGCTAGCCTGGAAGTGCAGCGTGCCCTGAGAGGGCCCAATGGAGCCGGCAGATGCAAGGCAGGGACCCGATGCTGAAAGGTGCTGAAAGGTCTGTGACTGTTTATGTGAAAGTGTAATGTGATAATAAAGGGTTTAATTCTCTGAAACTGCTTATATGGTAATAGGGCAGTTAATTCTCTAAAAACTGCATATGTCTGCTAGTAAAGGGATTAATTCTCTGAAACTGCTCATGTCTAGTAATAGAGGAGTTAATCCTCTGAAACTGATCATATCTGCTAAAAGAGGGTTTATCGCTCGGAAACTGATCAAATCTGTTAATAGAGGGTTCAATTCTCTGAAACTGCAAGGCAATGGAAAATAAACATGTCTCCTTCCTGGGATACGATTAAAGCGCACTTAGAATGGAAGCTGGGATCCAAGTGGGAGTTAAGAAAAAGGGGAATCTAAATTGGGACAATACACTTAAACCTTTCCAGTCCTAAGTAAAAGGATAACAGGAAGCGAGGAAAAGGATAAGTTGAGAGTTTCAACAAGAAGTACTTATCCCCAAGAGCCTTGTGTAGTAGGTTTGTTTGTCAGTCTGTACTTTTGTCTTATTTTTAATATTTTATATAGGTGTTTTCTTTTTTGCACAGCATACTCTTAGGGCAGGGCTTGACAAATTTAATTTGATTTTAGGAGCCAGAATTTTTTTTTAGGAGCCAGACAATCACGCAAACATAAACGCAATTCATAAAAACACACGCCTACTTCACATATATACACAAACACCTACTTTACATATACACAAATATCCAAACACCTCACACACACCTACTTTACATACACACAAATATACAAACACCTCACACACACCTACTTTACATATACACATATATATCTAAACACCTCACACACACCTACTTTACATATACACAAATATACAAACCCCTCACACACACCTACTTCGTTGGTCGGTCTGCTGAGTGGCAGGTGTCACGTAACGACACCGGGCACTCAGACACGCGTTGCGCGAGGGGGCGGAGCTTGCAGTCTGTGCCATGTGATGGGAGTCAAAGTGTGTGTGATGTGAGTCGGAGTGTGTGACTGAGTGTGATGGGAGTAGGAGTGTGTGACTGAGTGTGATGGGAGTTAGAGTGTGTGTGATGGGAGACAGTGTGTGTGACTGAGTGTGATGGGAGTCAGAGTGTGTGTGATGCGTGACTGTGTGTGTGTGTGTGTGACTGAGTGTGATGGGAGACAGTGTGTGTGACTGAGTGTGATGGGAGTCAGAGTGTGTGTGATGGGAGACAGTGTGTGTGACTGAGTGTGATGGGAGTCAGAGTGTGTGTGATGGGAGTCGGAGTGTGTGACTGAGTGTGATGGGAGTAGGAGTGTGTGACTGAGTGTGATGGGAGTAGAAGTGTGTGACTGAGTGTGATGGGAGTGTGTGTGTGATGGGAGTATGAGCTTGATGTGAGTCTGAATGATGGGGCATGTCTTAGGTGTGTAACGTGGGTGTGCAGCTTGGGTAGGGGGGTGCCCGGATTTTGTCTGCCTAGGGCAGCACAAAATCAAGATACACCACTGTGTATGTGATATACACCATCCAGGGACACCATACTGCGTCCCTGAATGGCAGAAATAAAATGTGGTCATCCTAGTCAGATATGGAAGTGATGTGTGGATCATGTCCATCTTTTCCTCCCTCACCCCTCCCACTCCAGTCTGCTACAAAACAGATCAATTGAACCATACATACTATATTGAAACATTTACACGTGCTTGTGATAGTTACTTGTTCTGGTTTTTATAACAGCTTTTCATTTAACACCAATTCCTGCTATGATTTGCATGTGTTACCCATTTTGTAGTATGCTGTCTTTGCAGTTTGTGAACCTGGTTATAGATAGCATTTTACCCTCTACTGTGTGACAGACAAAGCTAAGCTGCAGGGTTGCTATATCCCCTGCTTCACACAATGTGTAACTACATTTCTTAATATCATTTCTTTATAAGCTGACGATAGAACTTACATCATTTTACAATTGAAGGGGTCAGCGGTGCGACAAGGAAACTATAAGAGCTAGGCCTCAGAGCTTTTAATCTATGTGGATTTGATCTGTTAATAAAATATGTTAGGTTGTGGAGCAAATTGAAATGATATTATCTATAATAACTGGACTGCAACTACAATGAATAGTGAGGTTTGTGAATTATTATAATTGCTATAAAGGTTCTTTCCACAGACAGACCATTCCATCTAGGAGAAGTCTCTATAATAAAAATGCTCTTGCCATCAATATTTTTTTTCAATTCTGTATTTGAATTATTGTGTCCCTGATCATGTGGGGTCTGTCTGAGATGGCTCTTGTACTAGTTATATACTATGTTATGGGTGTCGGATATATTTGTGGATTGGAATGGAAACAGTAAGAGACATTGCACTTTTTGGATCTCCAAGAAGGTAGTGGGTATCTCCAATGATGAAGGAATTGTTTTAAAAGTTAAACTGATTTTTGTTTGCAAGACTTTCAAAGTGCCATTAAATTAGTATTGTTTGTGGGAAGAATGTGATCCTTTTTTAAAAATTATCACTGGTCACTTTTATGGATGTGGAGTTTGTTGCAGACAACTTTATTACAGACGGCAAGGGATTATAGTTGGGAAATAGGGTCTTTTACTTAATGCCTCTGGTGAAATCCAGATAAGATTTTTCTGCAGTATGGGAACTTTTTCTTTTAATGTATGCATACCTAATATACTTATTGTATGCTCCCTGTTCTGCAATGTCAACTGTGAAGCACCAAGCACACCTTTGTTGCCGTAGAAAAATTTAAAATATGCCTCCAAGTTACCAATACTCTTAGTTACTCTAGAATGGAGAGTGTGTTGGGGGAGCTGGCCACAGTGCTGAAACCATGACTGTGAGTCAGAGCTTGATGCAGAACAGATTTGGGCAGAGGTACCGTTTCTGAATCATATCAGATTGACATTTGCTCCTCTTACCTCCTGGCAAATATTATAGAATTTCCCTGCTGAGGGTGGTGTCTTATGAATTATTCTTCCCATGGATGTGGTGGGAAATAACAATCCTGGACAAGGTCCAGTAATTATATATGTTGTATTTCTGGGTTATATTATCACTCTAATGTCAGTGATATTCTCTGATCATCAATCAATGCAAACCTGGTGTATATTTAATGCTTTGTGTTACACTGTGGGAAGTAGAAACCATATTTATATGGTAGAATGGGGCCAAGTAAGGCAGTATATCCTGTATTTTCTATTGATGGTAATAAGGTTAATTTATTATAGAAAAAAAACAACAACATTTGGGTATCACATGAAAGAGCCTGAATAAACAACCTGGTCTCCATTAGACACTTAGGTAATCCTCTTTTTGGACATTATTTTCATTTGATATGTATAGAATGGCTATGCACACAGTTTAGATGCATATGATGTATGATATGTGTATTTATTTATATAGTTAAAAGAAAGGATATTGCTTAATAAGCATTTTCAATGGAAAAGCCAGAAATGATGTCGCACAGAGGTCCATACAAAGATAACAGACATATGTTTGTTGAGGGAGGCACTCTTAACCAATCTCACAAGTGTGTTGATTATGTGTTTCGCCCCATCCTACATTTGTAATTATTTGAAAACATATATAAGTCATTTTGATATTCAAAAGCTTACGCGGAAGTTGCATAAGGCCCGTGTCAGGTTTACTTCTTGTCTGGATAGCTCTGCATTTATTCTGCTTGAAATAAATACTCTGTAAGGAGAATGTTATGGTGGTTTAAAATATCATATCAATTAAATACATGTTGCTAAAAAGGAATACAATTCTCCAAAAGAACACATCAGAAATATAACAACAGCATTGGCATGTGCTAAGCATTAAGAGGGGTTATTTGAATCTTATCTCTTCAACTATTATTAATCATGTATTTGGCTGTACTGCAGGGTGGGTGGTGTGAATATGGGACACATGATGTTTATATAAAGGATATTGTTGTATATTGACAGATCTTGTGTTGATAGGCGCAGTCCCCATAGATATGCAAACATGAGTATAGGGAAGATTTTGCTTGGATGGTTTGCAATTTTACGGAAGTTGCCTGTCAGACCTCCAAGATTTAGTAATAAAACTGCTAAGTACTCAGGAGGACGACCCCGTAGGATCTGCATTCAGCCCAGCAGTTATTTTGATATAAAATGATTCCTGAGCAGAGTGGCAAGGAGATGAATCATCTGTATAAAGAAGAGAAGCGCAGATTGGGCGTCCGGAGGCGTACATTTGGCTGCAGTCCTCTCCATACAGGATACTGCAGCAGTAGGCTAACAGCACCTCCAAACACATAGTGGTGCCAGAACAGGAGAGCAGCCCTTCACTGCAAACAGCTAAATACCAACAAGCACTTGATCCTCAGAAACGATGCTTGGCTGATTGGGAGCAGCCCTCATCTTGTAACCTCCCTTTCCGTGTTTACAAATGATGCTTGTGACAGAAAGTTGCTCTGTGCTGATGCAGCCGCGTTTAGCCTGAGATCCAGCTGATTGCTTGGCAGCTGTCACCAGTGTGGCAGAGAAATGATTGCAGATGTGCCGGTGACAGCACACTGCAAGGCAGTGTCGTTCCTGAGCGTCTGCGAGGTTAGTGCTTGGGTAACGGAGAGGGGGATGGGTATGAATACAGAAGCTGGTTCTAGAGCAGAAAGTGCGTCATGTGAAATAAAGACAAACTCATGCTGTTTTATGTAGGATCTTCTTGATTGTAAGCCAGGGGATGAGAGATTCCACGATGGGAGAATATTCATTTTATTTTGCATTTCTTTGTAAGGAACTGTACATGTTTCTGGTGCAGAGTATATCCCGGGAATGACTTCTGCAAGGTCGTAAAGAGGGCTACTCACTAAAAGGGAAGTTGCAGATGAGTTCAGAACATTTCATCTTACCATTTAAACTATACATTGTGCCGGGACAAACCAACTGAATTGCAGGGGAGGGGGAATCACCAGGTTTGTCCCTACACAATGTATAGCTAAATTTGATGAGATGAAATATTCATCTCACCTCAGCTCACCTTATCTCACCTCAACTCACCTTTAAATGAATAGCCCTCATTGAGTTAATATGAGATCCAAGATTCTCCACCATCTCTAGCTGACAGCACAGTCCGGCTGTTGTCTAAATGTGTTCTTGTAGATCTTTCAGCAGCAACCTTGAGAGAGGAATGTAACTGTGCTAATAGCAGGAATCTGACTGCATTTGCTTTTTACTACAAATTTATCAATGAGTGGGAGATGCATTGCAATGCTACACTGACATGAACTGGTTAAATAACCAGCATAATCCTCATGTGTATCCTTCAATATTAATATTACAGCCAGCACTTGGTTCTAGCATGGAAGGTGTTAAATAAGAGAACATTAGTTTTTTTGGACACAAATAATTAATTCATTAAATGTCTGCTATCTTTGTTTGTTACTCAGAGTTGTTAAAAACCATATAATGAAAATGACTACTTATAAAATGGAAGCATGCTACTGTATAACTCTGCAGATTTACAGTTCATTGAAGGAAATGTGATAATTGGACTGCTTTAGACAGCTTTGTAAGGGATATTTGTCACAATTGTATATTCTAGCATCATACTAACCCCTAGGCAGGGGAGGGCTGGCAGCCTTAGGCCTGGGGGGCAAATCCAGTCAAGTGGCCCATTGCACCATCGAATCGCCTCCCCATCCACGGCCATCTTTTTCTTGTTTTATAACGAATATTGCCAGGATTTTCCCCCACAATATGCCAGGATTTGCCATTTAATATGCTAGAATTTTCCCTTACAAAATGCCAGGATTATAACATTAGGCCCAGCCCACCCCTGCCCCTAGGGCAGTGATGGCGAACCTATGGCACGCGAGCCACAACTGGCACGCCAAGCTCTTTGTGGTGGCATGACAGGGGAATGGCATACCTTTTATCCCAACCCAAATAATACACAGACAACTTGCTGGCTAAAATAATTAACTGCAAGATAAATTCTGTATAGCTAAGAAAAGTAGCTGCATTTTAATAAAAAAAAACACATACATTTAAGGCCTTAAAAAAAACATATTAAAAAAACAGTACTACAACGAGTACAAAAAATTAACCGGGTGTCACCAAAATATATGTATCTCACTGAGACACAGAGTGGTAGCGTGCCACCGTATACCTCCTAGATCACTAGGATGGGGTCCCCAAGGATCTGACACAGGCGTATTTTGGTTGCTTGGGCTACTGGCATCCCATTATGCACAGTAGCCCCGAATCCGCTCGCCAGGCACTAGCCCAGGTGAGCCGCGCAGCTAGATACATAGCTGCTGCTACCCGGGTTGACCGTACCCCAAGCACTGACGTCCGACCTCAGGGACCCCCCGCCACGTTTCTGAAAGAAAAAAGGGGATGGGTGGGAGGGAACAAGAAAAATGTTTAATTTCTGTAAAAGAGAAAATGGTGTTATGTGCATGAGCTTATATAGACTATGCCCAACCCCCCCCCCCCCCCCCCCCTGTGTTACCATATCCAACCCCTGCTTTGCATTGATTGGACATGATGACCCGATTGACACAAAACATTTACCCAGAAACTGTGGATGTGATGCCCACCCTGTCATGTTGACCTTGCACTTATTTTATAGTTACAGGTAATTTCTCGCGTGACTAGGGGGAGTTGTGGGGCTGAAGTCCCTAATCTTAGCGCCACTGGCCCAAATTGAACATTCACTGCAAAATAAATATTTACTGAAATGCTATCCTGTTGCCTCCTGAGCAATTACATCAGAATTATTGCTCAGGAGCCAGCAGGATAATCATTTCAGTAACTGTACACCCCTCCAGATCGCAAGTTGGTTTAGCCTATGTGTGAGAGTATGTATGTGGGTATACATGTGCTGCGTGTATGTATGATTGAAAGTATGTATGTGGATATACATGTGCTGCTTGTATGTATGTGTGAGAGTATGTATGTGGGTATACATGTGCTGCGTGTATGTATGTGTGAGAGGATGTATGTGGGTATACATGTGCTGTGTGTGTGTATGTATGTGTGAGAGTATGTATGTAGGTATTTAATATAAAGCGGTGTTTGCACTTTGAGGTCTGGAACTTGGTTGCATGCAGGAAATTGGGCACTCGGGCCCAAATACGTTCGCCATCACTGCCCTGGGGAATGCAGAAAAGAAAAGAAAGATGTTGGTGTGCTAAGCTTGTCACAGGCTCAAATTATATACATGTGTAAACAAGGCCTGCCAAACAGGTGTGAGTATGCTGCAAGTACAGTGTAATTGGCTGTACAGTTCATACAATAAACAAACACTGTCTGCACTTCTCACCCTAATACAGTTGGCAACAATTAAATAAACATATTATAAATGAGAGGTTTTGGTTAAATGAATTGGCCAATGCATAATTAAAAGTCAACTGTAGCAAAAATGAAGTTCTGTTTAACTGAAAGATGGCATCGTGTGTAGGGATTTTATGTAGAAATGCATGAAAGAATACAAATAAAGTACCTCATTAAGCCATCTTTACTCCATATCACGCTACCAGGAGGAAGCCATTTTGTTTTGAATCTTTGGTCATCTGAACCAAGGTGAGGTAAGATCTGAACCAAAATTCTAAACAACATGTTTGCCCCCTGAGAGAACTAAATAGAATAAAGGCGTAATAAGGCACTTAATCTGTATTCTTTCATTAAATAGTTTATTTATAAATTAACTACACTTGATACAATCTTTCAAATAAACATAAGGTCATTTTTTGCTATGGTTGTCATTCAAACTCAACTGCCATGTCAAGGTACAATCAGTAGGGTGAGAACCCAACCTCATCTACCACATAGTGGGCACGCAAAGCAGTCTATAATGCTACCAAAACATTCTTAACCCATTAATGACACACAACATACATGTATGTCCAGTATCTAAATGACCGTCGGAGGCATCAGGCAGTACTGAAAACCCCTCTCCGGAGCATATACGATCCTTACAAGAAGTGATTGTATATGTCATACCGGAAAGGCAACGGCCTTACCAACAGGGCCGCCACCAGGAATTTCAGGGCCCCTTACTGAACAAATTTTCTGGGCCCCCTACCGCCGCCCCACGAAAATATCTCCCACTCGTCCCACCTACCCTCACAAGTATGTTATCCCGGTCTAATGTAATATGGAGGGTGGCTGGGAGCAGTTGGTCAATATGCCAGTAATATTTTGCCACTCAATATGCCAGTAATATTTTGCCACTCAATATGCCAGTAATATTTTGCCACTCAATAATTCAGTATTTTCCCCTCAATATGCCATTCTTTTACCATTTAATATGCCACTATTTTGCCATTCAATATGCCAGTATTTTGCCCCTCAATATGCCAGTATTTTTCCATTTAATATGCCATTTTTTTGCCCCTCAATATGCCATTCTTTTCCCATTTAATATGCCAGTATATTTCCCCTCAATATGCCATTTAATATGCCAGTATTTTGCCCCTCAATATACCATTTAATATGCCAGAATTTTGCCAATTAATATGCCAGGATTATGCCATTTAATATGCCAGCATTTAGCCAATTAATATGCCAGGATTTTGCCCCTCCCTATGCCAGGATTTAGCCAATTAATATGCCAGGATTTAGCCACTCAATGCGCCAGGAGTTAGCCATTTAATATGCCAGGAGTTAGCCATTTAATATGCCAGGATAATGCCAATTAATATGCCAGGATTATGCCATTTAATATGCCAGGATAATGCCAATTAATATGCCAGGATAAAGCCAATATGGAAAAATTGTTAGGGGGAAAAATGCTGCTGTAGCTTATTGCCCTACAACTTGCTAGAAACAACAAAAATTGAACATTGGGTATTTCTAAACTTTTCACAGTCTTATATAATATACATGTGTAAACAAGGACTACCGAAACAGGTATGAGCATGCTGGCATGATGGTTAAAAAAAATTGTCTTGATGCCAATGTGAAGTATGGAGTCAATAGAATGCCCATTATTTTCTTGAAGAAAATGTTGCAACCCTAACTGCTAGTACAATGTGATTAGCTGTACAATGTATACACAAAACAAAACTGTCTGCCCTTCTCACCCTAATACAGTTGGCAACAATTATATAAACATATTCTAAATGAGAGGCTTTGGGTATAAGAATTGGCCAAAGCATAATTAAGGTCACCCACTACATCAAGGCACAAACAATAGGGTGAGAACCTAACCTCATCTACCATACAATAGGCTCACAAAGCAGTCTACACTGCTACCAAAAGCGGCAATGTGGTCACCCTAGTTCTCACCCTATTGAGAGTGTGCCTTGACGTGGTGGGCGAGCTTAATTATTCTTTGGCCAATTCTTTTAACCAAAACCTCTCATTTATATTATGTTTATATAATTGTTGCCAACTTCATAAGGGTGAGAAGGACAGACAGATTTGATTTTTTTTTTTTCTGAATGCAGGGATTAAAAGTGAAGTTTTATCCCTTACAGATTTATTTTTATAACAAATTCACTGGGCGTTTGCTATGTGGGCTGCCTATTCTCACAAAAATATTAGGGGAATTTCCACCTACATCAGGCAGTATGGAAGAGCATAAAATGGAGGGGGTTGTGTTAAGTGGAATTGTTGTTTTCAAGTAGATTTTAAATCTCTTTTGACAAATGTAAACATACATGTGCTGCGGTTGGTTTGGGTAACACTAATATGGTCAATTTACATAAAGTCGCCAAAGTGAAACGTTAGCATTCAGGACTAAATATCAGAATAGCATCTTTCCAGATTGTGAGGGAATATAATAGTTTTTGTGATAATAAATAACAAACACTGTTTAGTCACTGACTAACCTTTTTTTGGGAAAGGTAAAGCAGGAACCGCAGGTCACTGGAACCAACATTTTTGATGGTGAACATTTCTTGGACTTTTTGATGTACAATTTAAACAATGTGCTATGGAGCTTTCACAGACCTTTTCACGGATACTTGTGTCCTTTGTCTATTCCGATTTTCTGAGAATTGCGTCCATCCCAATGGGATGTGCTGAGGAGGGAAGTGGGAATATGAACTAGTATACTCAGGAGCAGTAGGATGAATATGTATTGTATTTGACCTGAATCCGTCCATTTATACCCCAAGGAATAGTAAATGAAAAGAACCAAACCCTGTAAAATTTCCAAATCTTTTCCTGCTTTATGTATATTCTGTTTGTCCAGAGATGTCACGATTTGTTTCTTTATCTGTCAAACTGTCTGTGTTAATGCAGACTTCACTTCTTGCCATTCCTTGTGTGCTCAATATAGGACAGTATAGGTTGGGCCTCTTCTGCATTCTGTTTTAAACTGGTCAGGTTTACATTAACTCTATTAGACCTTTCACCATATCTTGCCACTCTCCATACTTCTCTTCATGTACACGGTCTGTGAAAGACTATAGGGACTTGCATTTATATGATTTCACTGCACATTCAAAGATTATCGCAAATAGGTGTAAAGACAGCTGCTGAATTAAAACTGGTTGACTTATATAATCTGTACAAAATCTGTTTGGGAAGATAACGTGGCAGACATCTTACCTGTCTAGCATACTACAGGTAAGGGAATTTGAGTACTTCAAATAAACCATTGACTAAAAGTGAGGTGTAGGTGAATTGAGGTTAAGATTAACATTTCTTCAAAATGTAATTATTTAACTATGTATTATGCAGGGCAGAGGCGTCACTAGGGTTGGTGTCACCTGGTGCGGTAACTCATGGTGTCACCCCCTGGATTTCCTTCAATACCATGCCAAACAGCTTCCTTAGTAATTCCTTAATGATTTTGCCCCCCAATATGCCATTCTTTAGCCATTTTATGTGCCAGGATTTTGCCACTCAATATGCCAGGATTTTGCCCCTCAATATGCCATTTAATATGCCAGGATTTTTCCACTCAATATGCCAGGATTTTGCCCCTCAATATGCCATTTAAAATGCCAGGATTTCCCCCCTCAATATGCCAGGATTTTGCCCCTCCAAAATGCCATTTAATATGCCAGGATTTTGCCCCTCAATATGCCATTCTTTAGCCATTTTATGTGCCAGGATTTTGCCCCTCAATATGCCATTTAATATGCCAGGATTGTTCCACTCAATATGCCAGGATTTTGCCCCTCAATATGCCATTTAATATGCCAGGATTTTGCCCCTCCAAAATGCCATTTAATATGCCAGGATTTTGCCCCTCAATATGCCAGGAGTTTGCCCCTCCAATATGCCATTTAATATGCCAGTATTTTGCTCTCAATATGCCAGGATGTTGCCCCCCAATATGCCATTTAATATGCCAGGATTCTGCCCCTCAATATGCCAGGATTTCCCCCCCTCCTCCCCCTTCCCCAGTACTTACCTCCTTGCTGCTGTCTCCCGGTGCCCTGCAGTTCCGCGGCTGTGAGGGAAGCGTTGTGCGCTCCCCTCCAGCCGCGCAACTTCAATAAAGTTTGTTTAAAAAAAAGACCTGCAGATCACCGGGAGACAGAGCAGGAAGGAGGTAAGTTTTTGATTTCCCCCCCCCTTACGCTAGCGCCGGCCGCAGTGATTTTTTTTTCCGGCAGCCGAATCCAGCGGATGCAGGGGGTGCCGGTAGCACGCGTCTGCACCCCCCCGCGGGACGCCACTGATGCAGGGCCAATTGAGATTTTCTAGCAAAGGAAACTCACCATAGTTAAGCTGGTGAGATGAAATGTGCACCTTGCCTCAACTCACTTGCACCTCACTTTTAATGAATAGCTCCCTGTGTTTCTGTGATCACATTGCCTGTATGAAAAGAAGATTGTTATATTTACCTGTTAACCAACATAGTACAAGAAATTAAACAAATTATTTGGGGAAAGACCCCCTCTTGTGACCACAATTAACACAATGTTTTAAATGAAATGACTAGTGTAGTGGCTCCCAAAAAGTGCGTTGTGGCTCCAGGTGTTGACTCGACTGGCTTCCAAGGGCAACGTAATGCCCCCCCCCCCCCCCACCTCCCATAAAGTATTTTCTTAACTATAAAACAATGCAAATGCTCTGAAAAAGATTTTCCATCTTATATTCAAGGTTTGTCTTATAATCAGACCTGAAACAGAGGTCTGACTATAAGATTAATATCCAGGTCCCCCACAAATCTGCCCTCCTTGCAGCAGCCGAGTGTCACCTCCAGTGTCTGGGAGCATCGGAGGTTGCCTCTGCACACCGAGCAGCTCGCAGACATCCTCCAGCTGCCCAAGCTAGACTCCAAAGAAGTCTGTGGGTGCCTTGGCAGTCCTGGGATGGGCGCTGGAAAGTGTGGTGGGAATATTGGCAAGTGTTGGGGGCAGATTGGCAAGTCTGGGGATGCATTGGGAAGACTGGGGGGCAGATTGGTGTCGCAGCACTACAGAATTTTGCCTCTTTACCAACTCAGGACCCTCCAGGGAACCTCCGCTCCACATGCGGCATCAGTGGTGTTGTGCGCACCTCTTCAACATATTTCTGTCGACTTCCCTCCAGCTGAACAGAGTGCGCATAGACAGCCCACTGCGCATGGGCAATAATTTATTTTGACTCTTGCCCTTCCAGGAATTAAAGGGCCTTACTTTAAAAAAAAAAAATCTGTTTATCCTCCCATGAATGCCGTTTTAAAACTTACGTTTGTACCAACACCATACCTGTAATAGTGCCTCTGATACTATACCAGCGTGCCTGATGTTTTATTGTATTTTGTAGTCACATTTTGCCTGTTCCTGACCTTGCCTGTTTGCTGCCTGTCTCAACCTTTTTTCCTGCCCCTGACTGCCGTATTGCTGCCAGCCTCCCTCTCTTGTCTGAGCCCTGTGGTCACTTTTTGTTTCTGTCTACTTATTTTTATACTGTGGTGGTCGCTTTGGTGTTAGCGCCATTTAGACTGAGTGCAAAAGACCTGGGCGGATAAAACTTGAGGCTCAACCATAGGGTGGATCCCTTTCAGGTAAATAACTCTACTCTTATAATCTGACCCACTATTGATTTCCCAGTATCCATTCTGCACTGTGGTTCCACTTTCAGTAACCGAACTGTTATAATTGGCCAGTCTGGGGGCAGATTGGCATAACTGCGGATGCATTTTGGCAAGTTGGGATAAAATGGCAAGACTGAGGGGCAGGTTTTGGGATGCATTGGCAAGCCTGGGGACACGGCAAATAAAAACAAGAAATGCATTTCTTCAATAATGTCACTCGATCCCCACTGTGCTCCCCCCTGTCACCCTGTTCTTCTCCCCAGTGTCACCTTTGTTACTCAACCATCCTAACCGCACCAACTGCGTACTGCAACTGTTAGGTTGGCATATGTTCTGACTTTGGCAGCCTTGGAAAAATCCTGATACACTAACCCAAAAAGTTCGGTAACCTCTGTACTAGAGTTTAAAAGCCGATATTAACTTTTATATTTTTTTTACATCACCCAAAGAGCTTAGAATGCTGTGTCTTGAAAATCACCGAATAAATAAGCAAACATGAGCAAACTGTTTGGTGTCTTGCCTAGCCAAATGCTGCTGATCAAGGTCATGGAGATGATACTTTTACCCTTAATCTGGGGTAAATACCATCCCCACAAACCAAATATAATTAACGTTTTATTGAATATCAGCACATTGTATGACACATTGTGTAGAACAAAACAGCCAAAAGAAAGGTACGCGAAGATGGGGAGCTCAACCCACCTTAGGTTTATATATTGATTAGTACAAGAGCAAGAGTATCATAGAATTTAAATAGCATAAGAGATGTAATATTATTACATAAAACATTGTAACCATAATACTATGGGGTGGTAGAGATGGACAGAGAAGGAGAGCGGGGTGGATAAGTAAGTAAGACCATCATGAGAGATTCCATTTGTTCTAATTAATAACCTAAAACTTCAAGGGGAACTTTTAAGCACTATGATGAAGAGACACATACCCCAAATCTGTTATGTATGTATGTATGTATGTATGTATATATATATAGGTTTTCAGCATACAGTATGTATACATACATCATAAATGCAGGGATTGCAGCTAAACATGTCCAGATCGGCTGCCTGATACATAACTCAGTTATAAAGGGCAGTTGTAGGGGAAAGAATTGAAATATTTCCTAAATACTGTGACACTTGGCCCTAGGGAAAGAGAGGAGAAACATGAATAAGTCATGTTGTCAAACTCATGGTAGTGCAAGGAAACTGTTCAATACCGTATGTACAGTGGATTGATGGAATTACCCCCAGTGGAGGTGCATAGGTTAATATATGAAAGGAATCTAGAAATGCAGAAAGATCATAAAGCAGTGACTGTTGGTGCGTCAGCTGCTAAAAATCAGTCTCTTTCTTATCTGCCGTGAAATTCGAGACTCAGCGGGGTGTGGAAGAAGGTGTAGCGAGGATTTGTTGATACCTGCCCCGTGGGAAAACATAATGGATGGGTCTCTCAGTTAATCTCAGAAAGGCCTCTATATATCAGAGCATGACACGGTTATTTAAATCTGCTTTCTTTTATTTAATTTGCTGTTGAAGTGGATGGAATAACTTTGCTTAATAGTGAGCATGCTTTGCAAGAGATACTTATGTTTCTCATAAATAAACTGTGCAGTGTGGAGATGAGCAATATTGAAGTGAAGCCTGTGGGAACTAGACTATCATTTTAACCCTTGACCTGGCACCCGTCTTTATACCTCCTCAAAACAGGGACTGAATTACAAAAGTTCAGTCTTAGGGAAAAAAAATAACATGTGTTTCAGTGCAAAGAAAAGGTAGATAGTTGAGGCAGGAGGACTTAGAGAAAAGAGAAAGGTGGTAGAAGAGACAAAGTGAGGCAGATGAGAGCAAGAATTATGGGCAGAAGATGGTGGTAGAGGAAAAAAGAGCTGGGTGTGACAGAGGAAGTTCAGAATAATGGGATGAAGGGGAAAACAAGTGTACAGGGGAAAACGAGTGAGGAAAGGGCAGTGGGGTAATGGAAGGTGGGAGACAGGTCGTAGGAGAGAGGGCAATGTACAGATAGAGCTGTATGTCTGTGACTGTTGTGTCATGTTTACATTTCCCCTGTTTTCTGTCTGGTACTCAGAGGAGATGGCACAGTCAGCAGCATTGCGCTCAGAGTACCTGGTCTCAGGGATTCGTACACCCCCTGCTCGGAGGAACAGCAAGCTGGCCACTCTTGGAAGGATCTTCAAACCCTGGAAGTGGAGGAAAAAGAAAAATGAAAAGATGAAGCAAACCTCTGCAGGTAGGATGGTATCTTTCTCCTTCCTGAACGGCAGGGGCATTGCTAGGTCTTCAAATGATCTGGGGCTAGAGACCAGATGAGCTCTGTCCCACACACTGTCTCTCTCACACATACACACACACTCCGTCTCTCTCTCTCACACATAAACCCCATCTCTCTCTCACACACAGTCTCTCTCACACACACACACACTGCATCTCTCACATACACACACTGCGTCTCTTTCTCACACACAACACACACACAGCATCTCTCTCTCACACACAGCGTCTCTTTCTCACACACCGTCTCTCTCTCACACACCGTCTCTCTCTCACACACCGTCTCTCTCTTTCTCACACACCGTCCCTCTCTTTCTCACACACCATCTCTCTCTTTCTCACACACCCTCTCTCTCTCTCACACACGTCTCTCTCTCTTTTTCACACACAGTCTCTCTCTCTCTCTCTCACACACAGTCTCTCTCTCTCTCTCACACACAGTCTCTCTCTCTCTCTCACACACAGTCTCTCTCTCTGTCTCGCACACAGTCTCTCTCTATCTCTCTCTCTCTCTATCACACACACCCACTCTCTCTTTCACACACCCACTCTCTCTTTCTCACACATGTCTCTCTCTTTCTCACACACAGTCTCTCTCACACACACACACTGCGTCTCTCACATACACACACTGCGTCTCTTTCTCACACACAACACACACACAGCATCTCTCTCTCACACACAGCGTCTCTCTCTTTCTCACACACCGTCTGTCTCTCTCTCTCTCACACACACATACACTTACGCAAACACCCTTACACACACACACACACACACACACACACACCTAGACTCCTTGACACACACTTACACACATTTAAGACACCCTGACACACACTTACACACATTGAGACACCCACACACAGTCACATATTTTGTCTATTTTTTTTTACCTTACTGTTGGTCCCCATCCCTGCTAAATTCCATTTATTTGCAGGGAAGAGGACGTTTTTGGCGGTGTCTGCAGCTGCAGAACACGGCCATTCAGGATCTTCTGGCAGATGTCACCTGACATCCGGCGAGAAGATTATCTCACAGCGTGACGGGGGCGGAGCTTGCACCTGTCGCACTGTGCTCTGTATGGCCAGGAGGTGCAGTCACTGCAGGCACTTGCCTTTTTCCCCCACATGCTGCTGTGTATTTTCCACCTGAATGAATTGTTCACATTAAATCTTTTTGCATCAAATTAGTCTTAATCATAAGTGCTATATGTGCGAAATGCGTCAAGCCTTTGTTTGATTGGATTGCTTTTTTCCCCACATGCTGCTGTGTATTTTCCACCTGAATGAATTGTTCACATTAAATCTTTTTGCAATGAATTCATCTTGTGAATGCTGTTTTCTGCAACTCTGTCTGCCTTGATTCCATTACCCCCTGATGCAGTTTTTTACTGCAAATATCGCTGTTACACAGCCTGCATTACATACCAGCATCAGAGATTAACAACTGTCGACGATCAGAGAAAAAAGGCTTCATATAAATAAATAATAACAGAAGTTTAATTTATTTTTGACTACTAAGGTCACTCAATAAAACACCTCATTCATCCACAATATTTTTACACCATCAAATAGCTGGACTTTGTCCCTAACACTTGAAAACCTTGCCATCCGAAAGCTCACCCCTAAACCCATCATGGTCAAAGGGATAGTGGCAATGTGCTTAGTAACTGGGGAGGAGCTCCTCCCTCTTCCTCTACCACCAATGCACACTGATGTACCCAATCCCCTGGCCTATTTCTAGAACTTAACTATTTTAATGATTAGTAGCCCAGCTGCAACTCATGCTCAGTCAGCCATAACACTGATTACCATGATGAGAGTTGCTATAGGAAATAAGCATTACAGCCTTCCGAGAGATAATCTGGAATAGTGAGGGCCTAATATTTCTGCTCCTAAATAATAGGTTGAATGGGGGAATTAACACCATCTAGTCCAGATTAACTATATGGAGGGTTCTAAATAGGATAGTAACCTATAACAACTTATATATAATGGAGTAGATAAAGCACGATCCAGTGACTTAATGGCTCCCTAGGAGCCATCACTGCACACGTTCTATGTGGAACAGCATTATAATGCACCGTTACAATGAGGTTTACCTGTGTGTGTATATATATGTATATATTATATGTGTATATAGATATATATATATAATCCAAAAAGATCAGCACACTCACCTCAAGGTAGGTAGGAGAAAAACTCTTAAAGCTATAGGTTTCATTAAAGCTACTTAAAAGCACTTTTCTTTCTAAGATAACAAAATTGGATATTTGGTTACATATATGGCCATAATATGCTAAGCCCACCACTACGTCAAAGTACTCCAATATTGGTGGGTCCTAACACTGAATACTGTTGCTTATGGGGCGTAATCTCTTCATGCGTATTGCTTACCAGGGACCAAAAAGGCCTTCCTATTGTACAATACAGAGACACTCCTACAATTTATAGGTCTGGACACCACTTATGGAGCACCTGTGATGGGGAGGGGTTCTAAACCCGAGGCCTGGTCAAAGCCTCAATGATATGTGTGTGTGTGTGTGTGTGTGTGTGTGTATATATATATATATGTGTATATATGTGTGTAAATATGTGTGTGTGTGTATATATCTATATGTGTGTGTGTGTGTATGTATGTATATATATATTATATGTGTGTGTATTTATATGTGTATACCGTATTTGCTCGAATATAAGACGAGGGAGGTTTTTTTCAGAGCAAATGCTCAGAAAAACACCCCTCAACTTATAATCGAGGTCAGACTATAAGACATGGATCCAGATCCCCCGCAGAGCTGCAGGGGACCTGGATCCCCCTCTCTAACACCCGGAGGATGTCTGTGCGATGCGCGCAGACCTCCTCCCCTGCCGCCCGGCACGACCTCCGGGACTTCTATGATGAAGGGTCCTTCCTGCTTCATCATAAAAGTCCCGACGGAAGTGTCGGGCAGCATGGAGGATGTCTGCACGATACCCGGCTGCCCCCACTAGCCACCAGGGAAAGAAACAAGGTGAGGGGGAGGGGGGAGATAGAGACAAGAGGAGGGGGGAGTGACAGAGACAAGAGGAGGGGGGAGTGACAGAGACAAGAGGAGGGGGGAGTGACAGAGACAAGTGGAGGGGGGAATGACAGAGACAAGGGGAGGGGGGAGTGACAGAGACAAGGGGAGGGGGGAGTGACAGAGACAAGGGGAGGGAGGGGGGAGAGACAGAGACAAGGGGAGGGGGGAGAGAGAGAAAAGGAGGGAGGGAGGTGGAGAGAGAGAGAGAAAAGTTTGGGGGGAGGGAGAGACCGATAACATGGGGGGAGAGAGAGAGAGAGAGAGTAGCTGGGGGGGAGAGGCAGCATTGGCACATAAAAGGAAATAAAAACAAGAAATTAATTTGTTTAATATCATTTTTTTTAATTAAATATTAAAAAGCAATTTACATGTGAATATATACAAGTTGAACTTTTTTCCTATAGGGTAGTCTTATATTCAGGGTTTTAGTTTTTTTCCTAAAGGAATATCCAAGTTTTGGGGGGTCGTCATATAATCAGGGTTGTCTTCTATTCGAGCAAATACGGTATATATATATGTCTGTGTATATATATATATATATATATATATATATATGTCTGTGTGTGTGTATGTATGTATATATATATTATATGTGTGTGGGTATTTATATGTATGTGTGTGTGTGTGTATATATATATATATATATATATATATATATATATATAGGTGTGTGTATATATACACACACATGCTTTTACTTAGCATGTGAGCGATTATCATCCAAGCACCATCAGGGTGAAAACCAATTAACCATTGTGCATTTCCCTATGTTTTAAAGGAATCGCACAATATGTATTGGATTGTTTTTATATTTTGAAGCATCCCGGTAAAATGAATCCAAATATTGACTGGTGCTCTATTTTACATTAACATGCGTAATGTAACAGAGGCCTATGTGTTTTTTCTTTTTTCCACTATTATGAACATTTTTGTATAAAATAAATTTAAAAATTAAGCATTGTAAGATCATGTTTGAAGAATAAACAATACATGTATTTAAATGGAATTGTGAAAATACTCTGTGTTTACAACCACCAGATATTTTGTCCTTTAAGTTTGGGGATAGCCATTTGGAAGTAGAGGAGGGGCCGTAGATTCTCGGGGCTTTCTAAGGGAAAGGTTTTGGGTGGTAATTGTTTTTTGAAGACTCCCAAGAGAACGATGTTGCATGAGGTCTGCTCAGTCAACAGTGACAAGCATTTTAAAAGCTAAATGAATATTGATCACTAAAAGTGATTGCCAAAACTGATGGTTTAAACATCTCGTTAACCCCTTCTAAACCATATGAGCCTGCAAAGCTTTTTAGTTGTAAAGGTACAGAATCTCAGCAAGGAGTGTGAAACATAAATATTCAGGTTCAGCACAGCCTATAATAATTAAGAAAGACTTAAAAAGTACACACTTCTCTTCTAAATTGTGTAGTGAGATGTCAATTCTTATATTTATGTCCATTGCGACAAATGCGCTCTGATTTATGTCTTCATCTGCTTCCAGCTCTCGAGAAGAAAATGTCCTCCAGACAGAGCCGTGACGAACTGATCAAGAAGGGGCTGTTGGAGATCATGGACCAAGGCAAGTTCTGACTTTGCCATTCATGGGGGTCATGTGAACCCAGTGGGGATCCGTAATCAGCGCAAACCATGGAAATGTACCCTGCACTGGTTTTACGTGATCATATTTCTATGAGCTGTTTTAGACTTTTTTTTAGACCTGTTTTGAGTGATTAGATTTCATGCGTGAAAACAAGGCTATAAAATTTCAAAATATCGAACAAAATCACTTGCTATTCAAATAGAAAGTGACAAATATAGTTTAATGCAGAATTAATTTATACTTATCCAGGGGTTTTAATACCTGGTAGGGTTTATCCCTTTATTTACTTCTGGCTTAAAATGTCATATACTAACACATAAGTCCACTTATACTTATACTTTGATAACATGACAAATACACAGGGAGTCTTCACTGCCGCTGTAAAACATACATTGTAGTAGGCAATTGTCTTAACACTGCATTGTGTATGGGATCAACAGAAATGCCATAAAAAGCATCGTAAATCAAAATGGAATCAAGGAGTGAGGCTGAGAAGGAAACATTATTTCACAGAGCAAAGAAGATATGTAAAATATTAATTTACATATCATAGCCAACTCACCAATGTCGATAATACTTAATTTACCCAGTATTCCATTAGTAATTTGGGGGGGCAAGTTGGCAATATGTTAAACTCACCCATGCTCTGCCCCTCCTGAAATGTCCCCAAGGCATGAAGATCTTCTCTCCTTTAGCACCAACATCACGGGACCTTCTCTTCTTGTCCCCCGGTATCACAGGAACCTTTTCCCTCGTAGCCCAGTGTCACAAGACCTTCTGTCCTCCCCCAACCATCAAAGATCATTCTCCATCAGAATCACAAGTCTCTTCTCTCTACACAGCAATATATTTACACCTTCCTCTTAGGCAAGGGGACTAAATCCCTGGTTATGCAGTGGTTAGAAGGATTTCTGCATCATAGTAGACAAGATGCGTATGTGCTTGTAAAACCATGTGGTTAAGTGAATCAGTGAGTTGGGATGCCATGTGACACCTGACTCTTATTCAGTGTTGACAGTATTTGGCTGGGGGCCAAAACAAAAAGTCTGCTATACTCCCTCCATTTTTTCCCGTCTCTTTGACACCCCTGTTGTTGTGTCTACAACTCCTCTAGTGCCAAGCCAGCAATGATATACAGAAGATTTAGAATCATGGAACCATACTTTACAACAGTTTGTCCCAGTGTTTATCACTAGAGTCACTGTGGGTTCAGGGACTAGTGGTGTGATTGCTTACCTATGGCACCCCAGCTGTTTTGGCCTACAGCTGCCATGATGCCCAGCTACTTTACTGACTAAGCACACATAAATCTTGGGTGCCAAAGTATTTCCACAATACTCAAATAGCTAAATGGACATCCAAAAATAGAGACACAGACCGATATCAATAGACAAATGTGTAGATATACTGATTTACAAAAACTGAGAAATATAGACAGGAACATACACTAATGGACAAACAGACACACAAGTGCAAATTAGACAATTGTATAAAGAGACTGAATAATTTATTTCAACATAAATCTAATTTCCTACATTTTATTGCATTAAAGAGACAAAACATGGAGGTAGGGTTGCCACCTGGCTGGTATTTGGGCCAATGTCTATGGAGACAGTACCAAGGCCGGTATTTTTCTGAAGAAAAGGTGGCAACCCAACATGGAGGACATCATGAGAAAAAAGGAGGGGGAAGGTAATGGGGCAGTTAGACTGGCAGGGCATTTAAATCTATGGGGTACTCCGCCTATTATTGAGTAGACTCCTAAGGCTGCAGTACAAACTACACTACAATAATATTATTGGGAATTGTAGTTAAAAGTCCTGCAGATGCCCATGTTTGACAATACTATTCTTTGAAAACAATACTAATATTAATACCTTAAAGGCAATCTATCACTTAAATATTGTTTATAACTTGAATGCAGAGAGTAAAAAAGTGATCACAATCATCCATTGTATCATTGAAATGCAAACAAATGCATAGATATATAGAAGAACATGCCCCAGTAACCACATTGCACACCCAATAGATGCCCCAGTACCCACATTACACACCCAGGACATGCCCCAGCACCCACACTGCAGACCTAGCACTTGCCCCATCACTTACAATGCACATCTAGGACATGCCCCATCACCCACATTGCACACCTAGAACATGCCCCAGCACCCACATTGCACACCCAGGACTTACCCCAGCCAGTCTGAGCACCCCATCACCAACATTGCATCCACAGGACATGCCCCCGTACCCACTACATGCCCCAGCACCCACATTGCACACCCAAGACATGCCCCATCATCCACATTGCATCCACAGGGCGTGCCCCAGCATCCACATTGCGCACCCACTACATGTCCCAGCACCCACATTGCAAACCTAGGACGTGCACCATTTTCCACACTACACACCAAGGACTTACCCAAACATCCACACTGCACACATACCCCAGCACTCACATAGCACATCCAGCACTTACTCCAGCACATGTCCCAACACCCCCATTACACACCCAGGGCATACCCCAGCACCACAGGACATGCACCAGCACCCACATTGCACACTTAGAATGATTTCATTACAAGAACATGCCCCAGCACCCACATTGCACACCCATGACTTACCCCAGCCTGTCTGAGCACCCCATCACCCACATTGCATCCACAGGACATGCCCCGTACCCACTACATGCCCCAGCACCCACATTGCACACCCAAGACATGCCCCATCATCCACAGGGCATGCCCCAGCATCCACATTGCGCACCCACTACATGTCCCAGCACCCACATTGCAAACCTAGGATGTGCACCATTTTCCACATTACACACCAAGGACTTACCCCAACACCCACACTGCACACATACCCCAGCACTCACATAGCACATCCAGCACTTACCCCAGCACATGTCCCAACACCCCCATTACACACCCAGGACATACCTCAGCACCACAGGACATGAACCAGCACCCACACTGCACACCCAGGACATCCACCATTAACCATATTGCACACTCAGGACATGCCCCAACACCCACATTGCAGACCCAGGACTTGCCCCAGCAGCCTAGGACATGCCCCAGCACCCGCATTGCAAACCCAGGACTTGCCCCAGAAACCTAGGACATGCCCCATCACCCACATTGCACACCCAGGACATGTCCCAGCACCCACATTGCATCCCCAGATGCTGCCCCATCACCCACATTGCACACCCAGAACTTACCCCAGCACCCACGTTGCAAACCCAGGACATGCCCAGCACCCACAATGCACACCCAGGACATTCCCCAGGATCCGATTATAGTGTAAAATATTGGATACTAGAGATATTACTATAGCTCCCAAATTTTCAAATGGGCATTTCCAAGAAGTTATAGCTGGCTTTATAACTCATATGGAGCTATTCACTAAAGGTGAGTTCAAGTGAGGTGAACATTTTAAAGGGCCAAACCCTTTATAAGTTCCTCCTGCTAAAAGGTTGTTAGATTTAAATGTACAAGAGACAGCTCACCTCTTCAAGCAGGATAAACTCACCAGTTTGGCAACGTCAAGTCAGAGAGGTGGAATGTTCATTTTACCTCAACACATCTGCACCTTTAGTCAATAGCTCCCAGACAGGGAAGATAAATCTAACATGAAAAAGGTAAATGATTCACCCAAATGCATATAATCCAATTTAAATACATATTATAGTACTTTACTGCTGTGGTTCTTTGTGAAACCTTTGTGGATACAAAACATCCAGAGCTGCAAACAATCCAATGACTTATGGATAAGAAAAAGGGTCAGGGGAATTCTGCTCTAAAATAGGTATTTTTTAAATGTGTATTCCTGGTGTGGTGATGCTATATCTAGGTAAAGTCTGCCCTCTGCTGGTACGATGGTGGGTTTAATGCTGTTTTGGTGATCTAATTCTTCTAAATTGTCTATATCTATCCTATCCTATCCTACATTCCTGTGTTCTTTAATCTCATCCTGATTCTGATGAGATGATTTGGTATAATCATGTGTTGATTGTATATTGGGTAGTCACTGGACAATCAGTCCTATACGGAGGGCCCGGCGGATGTGGTGGCCCATCTCCACCTGAGTTATTCTGGTCACCAAGGGACGTCATACAAGTGCTGCAAGGGAGCAGATTGTCTGTTCAGTTATTGGCACATACATGTTTCTGGTCCCTCATGATCTCCTATGCTGTGTGGTGAGACAGAGCACTGGGCAATGACAGGTAGGTCATGTTGGACCACTAGTGTTGTGTTCACCTTATATGATAAAAAGGTAAGAAGAGGAGTGGAGGGTTTACCCAAACAACCCAGTTTCTGTAGACTACAACGCTTATGATATTCAGCCTGTCAAATTGCTGGCTGAGCATCATTGGATATTTACTTAGCAGCTGGCCTGCCAAACCTTAGCAATCCATGTATCTTGTGCCCATCTACTGTGAGTTAAAATGGTTCATACTACTCACCAGCCTTTTTGGTTAGCTGAGCTTCATTGGTTCTGTAGTTTAGCAACAAGCTAAGCAGCAATGACCCATTCAACATTTGCACTCATTATGCCCACCTAGTCATATTGCTAATGAGATTAACAAAAACTGTAGTTTGCAGAAACTGGGGTGTCAAAGGTTGGCTAGGAATATGTTTATCTTCTTTCTGATCGCTATCCACCGACAACCCAGTCTGCTTGTCCAGGCAGGCATATTGCTTGCCCGGTTGAACAATGTTGGAACTGTAGTTTCCAGCAGACTGAAAAGTGAAATCCTTCAGGCCACTTTTCTCCTGCTTATCATTTTCAACCTGTTTTCTATTCTCATGCCATGATATGCTATTTTGTCACAGGATATAGATACTTTGCAGAGAATTCAGTGGTAACGGTTAATGCAAAGAAGGAATTTAAGCATGCATGGGATAAGCATAAGGCTATCCTAGATATATGATAAAGCCAGGGACTAATGAAAGTATTCAGATTTATTTATGGCAGAAATTGGGCAGACTAGATGGGCCGAATGGTTCTTATCTGCCAACATATTCCATGTTTCTATGTCCTTATTTCGCCCCTTTAATCTTATTATTTCATCCTTACCATGAATCCTATTTCGCCCCACAAACAACCTTATAGCGGAATTCCCATCCTACTTACAAGAGCACCAGCCACCACCCAAGGGATCCAACCCTTGGGTGGTGGCCCAACCTCTAAAAAAAACCTCTAATTGCCCAACCTCTAAAAATATATGTATGATATATGCCTATATTATTTTACATTTATTTGTATAGGTCAGTGCAGATCTACATGTCTGCAAGCCTAAAAGGTGAACGTTTCAAATGTATAATTAAGTTAGTGTATGGGTATGAAGGTATGACCCCATTGTGCCCAAGGTCCCATGTTATTGTCCTGTCTGGCTGTATAGCATGCTTTCTTTGTAACTGTAAACAGCCATGCTGTTTCCTCCATAGACCTAATACTGAGTCTGAGCTAATTTCTTACTGGCTGGGTAGTAACCCTAGTTGCATCCAGTAGCAAAGTTTTAGTGGCCTACTCAGAGGTGAGCTACCACTCACGGAATACAGGGAAATGTGATGAACAGTCACACATTACAGTCATTTAACCACTGTATGTATTGTTTATTGTTTTTTTTAAATAAGAAAATAATCTCTAAATAAATGTCCCACAATGTGTACTTCCCTCTATTCAGTAAATACATTTTCAGTACAGAATGACCACTGGAGGGAGTGTTTGAGCAAAATATTAAAAACAATATTGTTATATCATGCCTGCATCAAACAGAGTTGGAAAAAGCCGATGTGCTTCACAAGCAGTAGGTTTTCATTTTGCACCAGTTACTTTGGTAACTGGACTGTCCAGTTAAAGGATCACTCATACTTGAAAAATGCATACCTATTTTTCAATGCATATAAAAGTTAATTACATTTTAAATTAATGTTAAAAATATATAGATTCATAAAATGTTTAAAATCTGTATCCTGCATGTTTAATATCAGCTTCCACTGATCTTCACATTAAGCTCTCAGTCTTTGGCTGGAATCGAAGAGGAAAAAAAACACATTTTAGAATGTTTTAAAACAGCAAACCATCCCAAATAAGAACTACCGTATACTCGCAAAGTGGATTCATACATTGTACATTAATCTATACAGAGGATTCATACGCAAATTTTTTTTTATTAAAGAGACGATAAACTATTTATTAACTTGCGCTTCTAATATGGAAGAACAGATGAAAAGTTAATTGGCCCTAATATAACTGGCTTTTTACATTACATGCCAGTTTATTCTCTGACTGGCAGCCATGATGCGTCCCTGAGAAGTGAAAGACTGAGGTAGAGAAGGGGAGATTAATATCCATATTATTGGTCTTTTTTCAGCCTGTCTTTCTATGTGTCAGGGGTTAGCATTTTACGGTAATTTCATTATTCACCCCAGCTGCATTGCTACATACCCCTAATCCTTTGGCCTCTCCTTAATTCTCAATTCTGTTTAAGTGCCTTGTCTATCTATCCAATTGTATTGTATGTCTATCCGTCTCTGGACATTATTTATATATTTTGCCTGTTAATTGTGTCCGTCTCTGATAAAACGGGTGGACTGATTAAGTTGCAGTATTGACCACTAAATAGTTTTTGCCTTATGGCCAAATGCATGCAAAAACGATGCAGACAGAGACCACCAGACCCGGCAGACCTAGATCAAATGGGATAGGCCAATCCCCGTGCAACAGCATACTAATAAACTCTTGATCAGCTGAGAGGCTGAGCTCAGAGTAAATAAGTGTGTATCTGTAAAGATACAAGTTAGGTTTATCTTGGACATGTGCCAAAAAGCTTTTTTGCTTCTATTATCTACTATCATTCTACCAGTAAAGCAATAGTTGACAGTAGTCACATAACAAAAACAAAAGACATATCTGAAATCAACCATACAAAAAATTTAAATAAAACCTTTTCATTTATTGGTGGGAGTGTCACTTTAAGGTGTACAGGTAGTACTCTCTGAAATCACTAAGAGTAATGTCTCCCCTCTTTGTCTCCCAGCAGTCTTAATTTTGGGAGTTTGTTTGCTCTGTCCCTTGAAACTCTACCTCTGCCCTGTTCTTTCAGGACAGAGGTAGAGCTTGGCAGGATGGCAGGATTTGAGATGCACAATGCGCAGTAGCACTGCTAGATTCAGTGACAGCACTACCTCGGACGCTAGGCCTCACGCGTTCTGCCCCCGTCGTCCCGATTCACCAGGGGCAGAAGTTGGAAAATATGACTTCCTCTCATCCTTAACACATCATAATTCTATCTGCATGTATATGTGCATGTGTCTGTGTAAATACATATATATTATATACTAACTTATATATATATATATTTTCACTGCATTATTATGCAGGGTACACTTTATTACCAACCGAGTTATATATTGTCTTTCTGTGTAATAAACTTGACATCCATTATTTCAGCTTACAGTGCCTTTTCTTGATCATCACCTGTGTGTGTAAGTGTGGGGATGATGCACATCTGTTAATCGGGTCTACACATAGGGCTGCAGACTAGTAAAAAATTGGCTTGAAGTCATGGAGGCTATAGGAAGGCAGGTATTTTTCTGACAAAAAGGTGGCCACCCTATCTACACAGTATTATAAAGATAACATGATTTTAATACTAGGGATTCTTTACTTATTATTCCTAACAGATGTTTGATACTATACTGTAAATAACATATACCCTGATCCCCTTGTATATATAGTTTATATATAAACTGAACCCCTCACCTCAATAGGACAAACTGTAATGTCTCACACACTGCTCTATTGATACATTAACATTCTTTTATTGCCACAAGCCCCATGGATATATGGCTCTGGCAACGACTTAAGTGACAAGACATTTTTACCTTGACTTTCCCTTGGTGACAATGCCTGTTTTGACATTTCTGGGGTGTTTGTGTTTAGCTGTAATTTTCTTCTCTCTCACATACTGTACCCACACAAATTAAATGTTGTTCTTATCCTCATAAGAAGGGCTTTCATTAGATACCATTATGTTCATCATATCTTATAATTTACTATAAAAAAATCATAAAATATGATGAAAAATTAAAAAATAAACACTTTTTCTAACTTTGACCTAAAATATAATTTACACAAATACAATCATTAAAAAAGACCCCATCTAAATAGTTTCTAAATGTTGTCTCGAGTTCAGAAATATGCATTTTTCCATATTTTTCTGTATTTTTTTCGAGTCATGGGGCAAAAAACAAAAATAGTGTTTTTTGTGTTTTTCCTATATTAAACTTTTGACCCCAACCCGAACCCTAAATTTAACCCTAACACTAAATTTAACCACAACTCTAACCCTTATGCTATCACTTAATATATTTTAATTGTAACCCTATCCCTTATGCTAAAAATTATTTAATTTTAACCCTTAAGGCTAATCTAACATAATACTAGTTTTAAGCTAATCAAATCTTTTTTAACATTGAACTACTGCTTGGTTGCCTCTAGGGGCAGTCAAGCAGCATATTCAGAGCGACGGAAGTGATCACGAAAACTGCTTGATTCACCGCAGGACGTGCCAGGCACGTCCATTGTCGGGAACAGAGTTCCCGGCAGGACGTTCCTGACACGTTCATTGTCGCGAAGGTGTTAAAGGAACTAGGTCAATCTGAATATTGTGAATATAGAGAATAAAAAAAAATATGATGAAAAATGATCTATACATTGTGTTAGCAAAATAAGAGAAACCTATGTTTTAAAAAGGGAAGAAAATATGGTGCACTGTGTTCAAATCCACACAATCACATATAAATGAATAGTAAATATCACATGTGTATATAAATTACATAGGTAAACATATATACTCATAATCCTCTAATCCTCATTGGCATATGCGTACAAGTATAACTGTGTACATGAAAAATAAAACATAAAAATACAGTAACTGTGAAGTATAGTGACACAAATCTTATTCCAGATAAAATGCAATAGTTGCACTCACATGTGTGTATATGAGTGTAAAGGGGTTCACTCCTTAATGTTTATGGCACCTAAGGAGTTAAATGGGGACTAAATCAATAGTCATCCACTGCTGCAAAACAAATAAACAAGAAGACTTCTGTAGTATTAGAACATCACAAAATCTGATCTTACATAGTCAGTAGAGTCCATCCAGATAGGGTCCAGTCCAGCAGTGAGTCACTTGTATAAACGGAATCCACAGAGAAAGTAGTAGATGTCAAGAAAAATGTCCCAGGGTAACATCCCCAAATATGACACAATGCGTTTTGCCACCTTTAGGCTTCATAGGGTGTGTTTTATAATGTGGAGAACAGTGTTATATAAAATATCTTCTTCCATTTCTCAGGTTTTGGCTGAAATCATGTGAGACATGACTCACAATCTCGGTATAACGAGGTTTCTTCGCTGCAATGTTGATGGCACTTGTAGTTCATATCTCTTAGTTTTTACCCAAACAACAGATAGGGAATTTACGTCTAACATATATCTCAAGGGTAAAACAATATTGCATGCAGATCCTCTTGGCAGTACAAAAATAAATATAATAGTCACTATGCAAAATTATTTACTTACATTATCCATAATCCCAGACCATAATGTCAATGAATAGGAAATGGACACAAAAGGGGGCACACTGCCCAAATACCAAAATCTAAAATATGTGCATGTGTGTGAGAGATTTTTTTTTTTTACTGAACAAACTTCCTTTCCATCTTTAATATGCGGTGTTGGCACTTTGAGGTCTGCAACTTGGTTTCATGCAGAAAATTGGGAATGTTTTCCATCACTGTTCTAGATGTTTTTTTAGAAACATGTTTTTTTAGAAACATGTTTTTTTGAGAACGGGGTTTTTTTTTATAATTTTTTTAAAATACATTTTTAAAGACTATCTAATAAAGTTTAGATATATCATTTTATATTTTGTTATATGGGCAGTGTGCTGCCTGTGCCCCATTGTGTCGGTTGGGTACAGGTAGGTGCATACCCTGTTGCCTATCTATTGACACTATGAACTGGGATTATGCATAATGTATTGTAAATAATTATTTTGCATATTGTACTATTATATTTATTATTCTGTAACCAATAGGACCTGCATACAATATAATATTATTGTTTTTGCCTTGAGATATAGGTTACATGTAGTTGTTTTGATAATAACTAAGAAGTATGAACTACAAGTACCATAAGCATTGCAGCGAAGGAAGAGGATAATAAGTATACATTTTTACCCATATCACTTATATGCACGTGCGATATTTACGTTTTATTCATATGTGATTTCTTGGATTTGAACATGTTTTTGTTCACTTTTTGTTACATGAGATGTTTGCTCTGAATCTTTATTTTGTGTTGCAGCTGTTTTTGATCCACATGTTGTTTTCGTCTTGGTGAGCACTGTGGTAGCTTATTTGTTTTCTATATGTTTTAAAAGTGTCTGTGATGTCTCCTGATTATGGCATCACCTATGATATACAAATTAACTAACTTTCAATGGAGAATGTGTAATATCAAGCCACAAGGTGATGCCATATGCCCTAAACACCCCAGACACATTTAAAACACGTTTCTCTTATTTTGTGCATGTGCATTCAATCCTGGTAATACAATGTATAGATCATTTTTTATTCTCTACATTTACAAGATAAGCAATCTTGAGGTTGACAGAGTCCCTTTAATGTTGTTTGGGTCATTAAGTATACTTTTATGGGTCTGACCAAGGTTACACACTGATGTTTCAGATTCGGAATCCAAAGGGTGTCCACCTGATGATACCATGAGACAGGCCCACAGTGACCTTTCATCCCCCACAAACCAGGATTTGAACTCTGAAGAGACCTTGAAAGAGACCTCTGCAACAGACCCTATGAATGCGGGCTCCCTTGTTGAGGACCAGCAGCCTGAAAGCATGGAAGAGGAAGCAGGTATTGCAAAAAGGACTACAATCAGAAATTGACCATCCTGGGATTTCTCCATTCCTGATAACTCACTTCACTTGCTCAGAATTTCCATCAGCCCTTTTCAGTCTTCTGCCCTGACCACCTTCATCCATCTCCCTGATCTCATACCTCCTCCATTTTTACAATCACAGCTAGAGTTATGGCAATCTAGCTGGTGTGGGCTACAGTTTCTTTAGCCAGAATTAAAACGTTAAAATGTAAGTAGTTATGTTGAAAAAGCTGTCAATTTGGTCTCCCTATGGTTTGGTTTGTCATCTTCAGCCAGTTGTCCAATTTGTGCCCATGGTGCATAACCAGAAGAAAGTAGTAATGTAATTCAATACTATTTGGCTAAAAGAAAGCAAGCCATGCTGTTATTTGCAGTTACAAAGCCACTTTATGATTCTGGTGTTCACTCTGTACTGACAACCTGCAAAGTAAAACTGCTGTCTTTAAAGGAACCCTCCAGACATCAAGCTACATTTGAGGCATCTGGTAGTATCTCACCTATAAATTTCACATGTCTTTCCTTACGAATTAGCGCTCTTTTGTTTACATTACTAGATTTGGATGTTCTTGTGCTGAGAATGTTCAGAGACAAGCTATTTTTGATGATACTTACAATGGTGTATCTTTAATATTCTGCACATGTGCAGTTGACATAATAATGATTGGCTCCCTGGAGATACTGGGATGCCTATTTTTTGCACAGAGCAGAAGATTTATTTTTTGGAGGACCAGTTCCCTGGAAAAAGCCTCAAAAGGTAGGTTTTGAAGTTAAGTATTGCAAAAAGTAAAAACCAAACTGCAAACAAATAAATACATACGTATCTTTAAACTGTGCTCTTTAATATGCATGTATTTGTTCTGTGTTTTTCCAAACTGGAGTAATCCTTTTGTTAATATGACTTCAGGCAAGCCGCCTGTCTTCTCAACTTCTTCTCCTACTACATTATCCCACCCCCTATCAATTTCTGTATTTTATCTCTTTCCAACATTTCTCCTTCTCATCAACTCAGAACCTCAACCCAAAACCTCCCTAATTTAAGCATTTATTGTACTGATCCAATGAAATAGGTAAACTTCTCCATACCTGTCTGAACCATATAATGTCATTCTCCATCCTGTGGATTCTTGTTATCCCTTGCGCCGCACTGTTAAAGTTTATCTACATTATTATGCCAGCGCTAAGTTGCATACTATTATGCGTGGCCTTGCGCTGTCTTCATGCACACCCTACTTATCAATGTGCAACCAAGCATTCTGTATTATTGTGCAGCCAAGCACAATAAAACCTACTACAAAACCACAACAGACGTTCAGGGACAAATTATTTAACTAAGATTTTTTTGTTTTCTTTGTATATGTAACAGAATTCCAAGGTGGTATAATCTCTTTGTTAAGGGGTAAGAAAGGTTTGGTATCACTAGCTGAGTAACACTGAGGCTATGGTGACAACATAATACATATTAAAACTTGCAATCAGTTTCAAGAATGAGGCCAACAGAAGTATTCTTGGTATTCTTGGAAGTATTGGTGGGGACGAATAGAATTAATATGTGGTTAATGAACTTATTTGAAAAGTGCTGTGTTTTGGCATGTAAATGTATGACGTCTATGAGAATTATGTATTTATATACTTGTTTAACCTCTTGGTAACACAGTGTCATTATAAAGACTCTTAAAAAGCAGACAATTTAGATGACAAGGGGGAAATATAAATACATGTATTACTGATTTAGCAACTGGGTTGAATACAAGTATAACATCCCAGCAGAGATGGACCAAGTGTTGTGAAGGATGGACAGAAACCAAAACCTTTGCAGGTCAAATATAGGTGATGTGAGATTAGAGAATGTGATGCCTTCATCAGGCAAACTTCCAAATTTGCTTTTTTTGAAAGGACTGATTCAAATGATGCTACAAATTAGATAGCTACATCTTCCATGAATCTCGCCAAGTCATCTGCTGCTATATTTAGTATAATTCACACTCCTTGTAATGAATGTAAAACAAGTTAAAGTTTCCAAGAGGAGAAATGACTTAAACTATAGAGTATTTACTTTGGAGATGTTTGATATCGCTTAATGCAAATTTATCTAGTCATTCTCTGCCATGTGCACTAGACATGTAGGAGTGTCTGGCACTTACATTTGTCATGTCTGTACATCTACATTTCATCTTTCTCCTTTTTCCCATCCACCTGAAGACTGCAGGATGCGGGGAGGGAGACCAATGGGCCATCTTTTAATAATGGGCATTGACATTTCTTTAGAGAGTACTGTGGCTGGGTGGACAGTCAATTCCAGACATTTGCGTCTTTCCGGTTGTTCCTGGTAATTATTATTGTGTGGTAATGGGTTAGAAATAACCCATGCTACCGATGTCAGAGTCATATGCTGAACAATACATCTTGAATTTTTATTTTGTTAATCAAGGCTCTTAAAAACACACACACTTGAATTTCCAATTATCCTACTTCTGTTCGTTGCCCTCAACTGTGTATAAAGCTAGTTTTTAATATCTGTTGATTTATAGTCAAATCAAGGCTTAACATCAGGTGTTATCTGAAGCTACATTATGTTGCTCTCTGCTCCCCTATTTTCTTAGGCAGAGTTCACTTATTAGGGGCTGATGACCATAAAGACTCCAACCTCTCCTCCGTGGAGAAGACACTTCAAGCCTTACTACTGGCCGAATCCATGGACTCCCCTCTTCAGGAGAGAAACGCAGCTCAAATCCCCAGCCCTCCTCTACTTCCAATGCCTCAGCCAAAGGCAACCTCTTGGGTTAACCAGTGTGTGACAGGTACAGTAACCCTCTCTACAAATACAAGGATATAGCACAAGGTGCATACATTTGTCTCTTCAATTTCTTTTATATTTGAAAATCCCAGAGCATATTACTTTTACACATAATAAAAATACAGTTTACTCCATTTGTTGGAGGTTAAGAGACTGGATATCTGCTGAAATCAGAAACTATTTCTCATTTATCGTGCATTATTATCTTGAAATTTATGGGAACTTTTAACATTTATTAATTTATTCTGCTACATTAGAATTGTAAGTGTCAAAGTGGAATCTGTCCAGGGTAGAAGCACCGTGCCATACAATATACATTTCACTTAGTTTCCTGTCTTCTGATTTTTCGTTAGGTGGAGAAATGGAAGAGGTCACCTTAAAGTCCCCTCCCTCGACCATTCTGAAGAATTCTGCCACTCTTGGTTCCACTCATACCTCAGGTCATACTAATATCTTCCATGCCCAGAAAATCTCAGAATCCCATGGGCAAATCATCAGAGGGCAGAGCCCCAGCCCCGCAGGTTCACCCCGCCTGTCTGCCGTACATATGCCTTTACCTTCCAGCAGAGTCATTGAAGAACTTCACCGAGCATTAGCCACAAAACATCGCCAAGATAGGTAATTTTCCAGAACTCACCATTCTACCATGGGCTTGTTGTATAACTGTTTAAGCAAATATCTCTGACACCTAATATTAGAGCTGCGTATAAGGACACATACAAGTAACATAGAACGCATTCAAATGTTGTAGCTCCTGAGCTAGCAAATTTTTTTGCTCTGTCCTTCTCTGTACTATACTGCCCTTCTCTATAAGTAACTTCACTGTCCTACAGTCCATATATGCAGCTGTCACTTCCTTGCTTTCTATAATTATTTGGTGAATTAACCTGAGGAAAAAAAGCAAACTACTGGTAGCATAATTCCTGAAATTATTTATTCACTGCTTCTAAAAATAGAATGCCCCTTTTTACTCCAAATGTATTTTTATATGTACCATTGTGTATTTTGTGTATAATGTATTTTCTATAATTGTGTATCCTTGAATGCTCCACCCACAGCTAGTATAGATTTGATTTTAAATATTTTGCACTGGACTTAATCCCAGTGTATTATGCCTGGTAAATCAAACTATATATAAATTACAAAAATGCACACAATGTCTGAGTAGGGGGTGCTACACAGAACAGTGTATTTGCATTTAAACAAACCAAAAACCTTGTAGGACACTAATTAAATACAAATTGTATTTTCCTTTCAGTTTTCATAATCGGGAAATTAAGGCTTCCCCCAAGAAGAGGGTGGATTTCCGAACTTCTAGACCCTCCAGCATGGATAAGAGCAGTATTAAATCTCATGATGGGGATATAGAAAACAAATGCGGGTCAATGAAAGAGTCAGATGAAAACAAAGAAAACTTGATCAGGGATTGCGGCCATAAAGACGACATGTTGCTGTATCAGGATGAGGATGCTCTTAACAGCTCCATAATTTCTGGTGAGATCTTACACATTTAGGGGAAGGTTAGGTTGGAGTAGATGAAAAAGGAAGTGGAGCTAATCAGTTAGTTGATGTGTATAAAAATAAATCTGTCATTAATATGCATATCTGTACACCAAAATGCTTCATCCTTTTGTAAACATAAATGGTAACTTCCAGAGCTCCACAGCAGTGTATTTATTTATAACAGGCGTAGTATTCTCTGTGTAGGTAGATCTTTGTTTTTCTGTGACCTTCAATCTGTCCTGTTCTTGCTGCGTCCCAGGAACATTGCCAAGAAAATGTAAAAAGGAATTGCTGGCTGTAAAATTGAGGAACAGACCGAGTAAGCAGGAACTAGAAGACAGAAACATCTTCCCACAAAGAACGGACGAGGAAAGACAGGAAATCAGGCAGCAAATTGAAATCAAGCTATCCAAGTAAGTAAAGGCTTGTGTAATGGAGATTAATTGAGGGGAGAACTCACTTGCATCTAGTCAGGAGATTACTGAGGGGCAACCAAGATGGTGGTGGTACGATGGAAATGAAGAAAGGTGGGCTGACAATGTTTGACCGGGGTAACAAAAATGATTTAGTGGGCAAATTCATCAGCCCGCTCATTAGACACAGAGATAGACACAGATAGACAGGCAATGCAGATATGCTGACAGATAAGGTTCAGCGATAGATAGATAGATAGATAGATAGATAGATAGATAGATAGAACAGTTGTTGGTCACAAATTCAGTTTCCAGTTCTCTACCCGACTTACAGAAATAAAGAGCGGAGAGAAAGGCTGTGAAGGTGTAGTCAGTGAGGGACTCTCCTCTAACACAAATTTACGCCTGTGGTGTTTGTGTGGGATGCCAAGATACTGAGCATACCTGAGCTCAAGGCTTTCTATCCTAATCTATTGATCCCAGACACAGCCTTATCTGAGGAAGATGGCTGTCTAGCCTATGCACTGGTGCATTTAGAAATACAAAATTGTATAGTCCCAGTTAATTGTTTAAGGGTTAGAGAGAAGCCCCAGGGGTCAGTTGCCCCTTTTCCAGCCTTCTCCAGGGTGGAATAAAATAAGCAAAGACAGAGATAAAGAAACCGAAATAAAGACTAGAAAAAGTTAACTGAAGCAAGAAAGTGTTTGTACCATCTATTAGCCTGGATACAAAGCTATTCAGATATATCCAAGACAACTGCCTCAAAGGTGACAGTTTTCCTTTTATTATTGTCATCAATGAAAAAGTCAACCCATTTGAAAATGTTACTTATTTTGTATCATTGAAAAATTAAGATTTTTTTTTTTAACGGGTGAAATACACAACCTCCAGGATGAATATTAAATACAGATATAAATCCTTAACCCGATTCTTCATATTTCATAGCTCCCTTCTCTGCGGTCCTTGATATGCCCGTTACGCAAGCACATAACCAATCCTATATTATATAAACCCAAATGCTTGTAAATTCAGTAAAAATATTGGTACAAAGAGCCTCTCCATCAGAGTCCTTGTATTGTGCAGTTTATTCAGGTGCGCATCTGAGGTTACACTGAACTGAACAGGAAACTGGGAGTTTAATGGACAAAGAGTTCAAACTCCACTAACCCTATGTATTTCATTCAGTTTACTTTGTTACTATTTCCAGAGGAGGTTTGCAGCCTTAACTATCAGGACTTATTTTCCTTTATATATCTGTGTATTTTCCAGGCATCTAGTTATGGAGAATATTTGAAGGGAAAAGGATCAGAAATGTTATGAAGGTTATTGACCAGGCAGTGTTAGTAAAGGATTCATATTGTGGTGGTGGTGGAATGGGTTTCATATGATGGAGCTTTGAGGTGGCCAAAGTTGGACTTGGATTCTATTGGAAACAGTGTTTCCAGGTGTCCAGTATTTGTGCTGGAAAAAAATGAAGACAATACTGGATGAGTGCATTCGTTTTTTTTTTGAAGGAATAGCCTTCTAGTAGAAGTGGTAGAGGTTAACACAGTGAAGGAGTTTAACCATGCATGGAATAGGCATAAGGCTTAGCTACATATAAAATAGGCAACCGGCTATTAATAAAAGTATTTAGAAAATTGGGCAGTCTTATCTGCTGACAAATGTATGCAGATGTGCATAACTCCCAACATGCCAAATGGCAAAAGAGGGACACTTGTTTGTTATTGGGTAAGTGGGATAAGGCATGGCTATGGATAGGCCATTTTAAGTACCTTTATGTACAATTGAGAGCTATTTAGAACATTTGGAAAGTCATTTAAAATAAGAAAAATGCATTTTATTTACAAAAACAAATATATGCACACATATTCTGCATTTTAAACACATTATATAATGAGTTGCATTGTTTTGGATCTCTGTGATACCCTAAGACATTAACATTCTCTGTTCTGAGATCTTAGAAAACAGGGACATAAGAGTAGGAAAGAGAGACACAGGGTTTTAGAGCAAACATAGGGACTGTTCCTCCTAAATAGGGACACTTGGGAGGCATGGGTGTGTATCATTTATTATACCTGAGTCTCTTGTTAGTATGTGTGACCTTTTCGCTAGCCGATTTGGCTTTTTTCACTGGCTTTGGTGGCTTTTCACTAGCCCAGATTACCATCTCTATTCCAGAGGCTTTTTTTTTTTTTTTTTACTAACTAGAGGATGTTCTTTTTCGACAGACTGAAACTGACTGATTCATCTGTAATCATATGAGGGGATCCTAAAAACATGCTGCTGTAGTTTACCACAGTCTAATATTGTCTGTTTGTTCATATTACATTCATCATTTGTACTAGCTAATTAGTCAAGTGACCTGTGTCTGCTTCCTATCTTCTTAAAAGTACAGGTCAAGCTCATATTACTGTATTGTTTCTGCAGAGGACCCACTGGCATGTATATCTATATAACAAAGCTCGCTTTAGTTACATACAGGCGTACTATATACATAAATATTGTCTAAACAGATTTAAATGGCTTTTCTTAGCAGCGTTAAAGAGATCAAGATTAATTTAGACATAATCCTTCTGTAAAGAAAACATTCAAGAGCTTACGGTATTAAGTTTGACATCCATATGGATTCCAAGGTATTTAAAATACATATACCGTATATACTCGAGTATAAGCCGAGTTTTTCAGCACAATTTTTGTGCTGAAAAATGCCCTCTCGGCTTATACTAGAGTCAGTGGGGGGGAAAAAAAAAAAATCTAAAACTTACCTCGTTCCTGCTCTGTCCCCCGGTGCTCTGAAGCTGCGTGGCTGTGAGGGAAGCGTTGTGAGCTTCCCTCCGGTCGCGCGGTCAATAAAGTGTATTTTTTTTTAAACAAACTTTATTGACCGCGCGGCTGGAGGGAAGCTCACAATGCTTCCCTCACAGCCACGCAGCTTCAGAGCACCGGGGGACAGAGCAGGAACGAGGTAAGTGCTGGGGTCTGGGGGAGGAGGGTGGCATAACGAGCATAGTAAGGGCAATATCCTGGCATATTGGGGGAAATATCCTGGCATATTGGGGGAAATATCCTGGCATATTGGGGGCAATATATTGGCATATTGGGGGAAATATCCTGGCATATTGGGGGAAATATCCTGGCATATTGGGGCAATATCCTGGCATATTGGGGGCAATATCCTGGCATATTGGGGGCAATATCCTGGCATATTGGGGCAATATCCTGGCATATTGGGGGCAATATCCTGGCATATTAAATGGCATATTGGGGGCAATATTTACCAGTAGCTGCCACATTTTCCACCCTAGGCTTATACTCGAGTCAATATTTTTTCCCAGTTCTTTGTGGTAAAATTAGGTGCCTCGGCTTATATTCGGGTCGGCTTATACTCGAGTATATACGGTAATAATATTTCCTTTGCCTCTATCTATCATACTACATTTGTAACATCCTTTTATAGCACTGCATCAAGTATTAGTGGTATATATATTAATATAAGTAATATACGTTTAAGCCATGCACCCAGTCCTACTCTGAGCAAGGACTGAAGATAAATGCTATGCCAAACCATTTGTTTTTTTTTTCTTTTATTGTAATGCATTTGATTTGCCATTTAACCCTTTGTTGCTGGGATTTTCCCAGGGATGCGATTTTCTGGTAGCTAAGGCACCAAGAGCAAGCAGTGAATTTAAGGAAGGATTACTAGATGGCCAGTGATTTGGTGGCAGACTGGACACGAACTTTCACTAAAGCAGCAGAATTATTATAATTATGCTTTTATTCTCATTCTTTAAGAAAGCTAATTACAGCAGAGCCCTGGTGTGTAAAAGACCCTCTGCAAGAGCTCGCATAATGCTCAAGTCGTGGCTCTTGGTAACCAAGCAACTCCTGGAAACATAATCCGGAGATGCTGTTTGCTTGTGAGATGATCATAGTCATTTTCTCCAGGCTAATATGCAGGCACAAACTCACTTTAGAAACTACCTGGATAAGGGAGAGTGAGCAGGTTCAAGTTAATTTAGGTGACTGGCTTTAGTAAGTGGTGCCTTTCAGTCAATAAATATGACCCATACAGTCAGCTTTCTATACACCTATATTAGGGGGTTCCATTATTACTGCAGGTAAAAGGAAAAATGCTTCATGTTGGTTGTTACATGTCCCAAATGAGACTCTTTATATATGTTTGTATGTGTAATATAGAAGAGAGGCTGGTGAGTTGTGTGTGTGAGTGTGGTGCATAGAAATTATTTGTGTTTTTTTCTATGTGGTGTGGATGGTTGGCTGGTGTACAGTGTGTGTTTAGTACTGTGTTTCATAATGCCATGGTGCTGTGCATTGCATTATGGATGCTGCCACCAGCCTTATTTTCCCTAACCGTTGCACGACTAACATATCTCCCTTGTGCCAATCTTTACACTGTCTGCCTATGTCTCTTAAGATACAGTTTGAAATCCTGGTTTTACAGCTCTCAAAACTTCATTTCACCTTTCTTTTCCAAATACACTCCAAAATCAGACATTTCTATGGCTGCCTCTATCTTATCTCATGAAATAACATCAGGAGAGAACCAGCGGTCCTCTACACCAGGGCCAGGTGATTTAAGTGCTTTAACGCAGAAGCATGAAGAGGCAGCATGGATACTATAGTCTCAGTAGACAGAGCCCTGTCTATTGCGCTGCTCACATACCTGGGCTGGTTATTTAGATCTCCCCAACCAACCAAGTATCTCTACCGTGCAATAACACAGAAAACCCTCATACCACATGCACCTACATTAGTGCTTCTCTACTTCCTGTGTCATTTTGAGATATTACCCAGCTTGCCTCAACCATTCCCTCCCTAAGTCTAGCGATAAATGTATGTGCCTTAAATAGTTTTCTAGTGCTGAATGTTGTTTTTCTACCTGTAATGCCATCATCCCTTTGGGTAGTCAAGAATGATAGACTACACCAACTTACCATATTTGCTCGAATATAAAATGACCCTGATTATAAGACGACCCCCAACTTTGGAAAACAAAGAAAGCCTGAACACTGATAGAAAAAAAAAGTTTTACTTGTAAATATTAATTTACATGTGTTTCATATTTAATAAAAATTACGGTTAGAAAAAAAAATGCAGTTCTTGTATTTATTTCCTTTTATTTGCCAATCTGCCCCAGATTTAGCCACCCCCCGCACACGAAGCCATCTACCCCCCAGACTAAACCAATGCATCCCCCCACAGCCATCTGACCCCCAGACTTAGCCAATGTATCCCCACAGATTTGGCCACTTCCGCCCAGCCAATCCATCCCTCCCATCAGACAGCCACCTGCCGCCCAGCCAATCCATCCCTCCCATCAGACAGCCACCTGCCCCCAGTAAATGCATCCCCCCCCCAAACAGTCACCTGCCCCACGCCATTGTATCCCCTCTTCCCCATCAGACAGAGACCTGCCCCCAGCCAATGCATCCCCTCCTCCCCCCAGACAGCTACCTGCCCCCCCCAGCCAATGCATACCATCCCCTCCCCCCAGACTTGCACATGCTTTTCTATACTCCCAGGTGGATGTCTGCATGATATTTCTGCCAGGGCTTCTATGAGGGAATGCCAGGGCAGTCACGTACGTGACCCCAGTGTTCCGTCATAGAAGTCCCAGCGGAAGTGCCAGGCAGCCAGGGCTGGCCCAAGACATTGTGCTGCCTGAGGCGAAAAATGAAATGCTGCAAAAAAAAAAAAAACCCACATGATAATTCAAACTAAAATGAAACTTATCAGGAAGTGATAATTTAATGCAAGAACACTTTTCTATAAGCAAAATTATATGGCTCGAGAATTTGCTGGCCATATGTACTCTAACTGTTTGAGCATTTAAACTTAATGTACAGTATTTGTGTCATGTTATAGGTCAGTGGCCACGTATTATGTTTTGGGGAATTGCACAGCCTATTTTCATAATAATGTTTGTTTTACCATTTCTTTCTTTTCACCTCGTGGGTGAGTTCTTAGAAAAAACTATTTTATTTTTATATGCCCACTAAAGCACTTCTTATATATATAATAAAATATTTTTTTCAAAGAGCTTATCCATAAGATGAAAATAGAGTAATGATAAATCATTATTATGATATTAGGCTGTGCAATTCATTAAAACATAATGTGACCAGTAACCTTTAACAAAATCCAGACAGATATAGTCAGTGTCAGAGGAGTTAACCACTGGCTTCCTTGACATATATAGGCAGTGCCAGATCAATTAACCCCTGGATGGCTAGACAGACATAAGCCGTGTCAGAGGAGTTAACCCCTTGGTGGCTAGATAGATATAGGCAGTATCAGAGGAATTAACCCCTTGGGTGACTAGACAGATGGTGGCAGTGTCAGAGGAGTTAACCCCTTTATCGACACACTCACACACAATGACACTCTGTCACTCGTACATGCACATTCTCACTCACACACACTCACTAATACTGACACACACACACACACTCTCACTCACACTGACATACACCCTCACACTGACATACACACACACACGCAGGGTCGCCATCAGAAATGTAAGGGCCCCTTACTGAAAAAAATTCTGGTCCCCTCCCCCATGATAGTTTATCAAATAATATGTCACTAAAAGCTGGATGCGGACTGCCAGCTTCAGGGCCGATCCTAGGGTTCCCATAATGCCCAACCAGCCAAAGTCTCCCATTAGTCTGGCTGAGCATCGCAGGAAAAGAAGTACACAAGGAGTGATAAATAATATTTCACCATGTCAGTCACATACCCTCATGTTTATCTCTCTCTCCACTCATACCCTCATGTAAATCTCTCCCTTCATACCACATATATTTTTCCATGTCTATCTTTCTGCATGTCTCTGTCTCTCCTCCTCTCTCCCCATGTCTGTCTCTCCCTCCTCATAACCCTATTAATATGCCACAGCCAATTTGCCTATTTAAATGCCACAGCCAATTTGCCCATTAATATGCCTCTGTTTGTTTCCACATTAATATGCCACAGCTAGGTTTTCCATTAAAATGCCACAGGCAATTTGCACATTAATGTGCCAGTGTCAGTTTGCCCATTATTATACCACTGTTAGTTTCCACATTAATAGGCCACAGCCAAATTACCTTTTAACATGCCAGTTAGTTTGCCCATTAATATGCCATAGCCAATTTGCCCACTAATATGCCAGTGTCAGTTTGCCCATTAATATGCCTGTTAGTTTGTCTATTAACATGCCACTACCAGTTTTCCCAATAAAAGCATTAGCCCCTCTCCCCCATTCCCCAGTACTCACCTTGCTGCTGCTCTCTCGCGTCTCCTCCGCATAGTGTTCCCTCCATGTACACTGAGTGCATGAGGCTGCAATAGCTGCCGGCTGGATGCAGACTACTGCCTTCTGTGTGACGTCACGCGGGCAACAGGAGCATGTTGCAGCTAGCGGTGGCCCCTTTAACCTGTTGGCCCTGGGAAGTGCCTACTTTGCGCATCGGTTAAAGCGTCCCTGCCTACACACATACACAGCCACACAGTCATACTTACACACTCGCGCATAAATACACACAGTCACACTTACACACACACTTACAGACACACAGTTAGTCATCATTACACACATACATACACTTACACAGACACCCTTATACACACTGTCGCACACACAGAAATACACACACAGTCACACTTACACACATAAATATACACACAGACACCCTTACATATTTAGACAGGGTCACACTTACAGACACACACACAGTCACACTTACTGACAGTAACACACACATTGACTTACACACAATTACACAGACAGAGAAATACACACACATTGACACACACATTTTTTTTAATTTTTTTTGTAAAGTTATACTATTGGTCCTCCTCCCTGCTTAGTTAATTTAACTTGCAGGGAGGGGGACGTTTCTGGTGGTGTCTGCATAGGGAGAACACTGCCATTCAGTTATTCTGCCGGAGCTTGCACCCATTGCGCTCTGCTAGCCGCACCTCTAGGAGGAGGGATCAGGAAGAGAGCTCCCTGTGGCAGGCCCTGGCTGGGTTCTACCGGATTATGACTGTCACATGGGCAGCGGGGGCCCACGGCGCCGCTGCCTCGGGCCCCCAGGAATGAGTGGACCCTGGGCAGCTGCCCTGTTTGCCCGCACTTTTTTTTTGGGGGGGGGGGGGTTTGTATTGCCCGTCCCTCTCCGATGGCAGCCCTGCACACACACATTCAGTTTTTAACTTACCTGCTGCAGGCATCTCTTTGCTTTGAGCTCCTTGTGTGAAGGAGGGACTGAGCCAATCACGGGAGGCTGCTGCACTCTCAGCCAATTAGGAGAGTTGAGAGGTCTCACCTGATTAGCTGAGACCTCCTTCTATCAAGCTCCCCCGGATACAGAAAAAAAGAAAGAAAAAGACCGCTGCATGGAGCAGCAAAGTGCTGCCTCTGCCAGGCTGCTGCCCCAGTCTGCCCCATTAAAGGGCTGGCCCTGCGGGCAGCAAACATCCACTGCTTGCTCGGAGGATCCAGGTCCCCTGCAGCTCTGCAAGGGACCTTGAGCCTAGTCTTATAGTGAGACTACTATTTGAGGTCTGATTATAAGATGACCTTGAATATAATATAAGGGGTATTTTTTTTAGAGCATTTACTCTGAAAAAAAACTTGTCTTATATTCAAGCAAATACAGTATTACACGTTTGCCTCTTGTGTATTGACCCGTGGTTCTTTTATATTGTTAGCCCATCTGGGCAGGACCTCTTGTTTAAATTTGTATAATTTACATCCTCTATTTTGTGTTTAATTTATCCAGTTGTAGAGCACTGCAGAATATGAAAGAACTTTTAAAAATAAAATAATGATTACATTGTAATATATTGCCCATATTACAATTTTAACCATGAATAATTTTTGTGGACTCGTCTTCCCTGCAGGCGTCTCCTTAGGGTGCTGATCATTTATGACCCTGACCTTTGCTGCTCTTTGATGGTGGCAGTTATTCAAAGTGCATTGGTGGGGAGGTGTTAATATCATGGAGCACTGCTGCTGTTTTGAAGAGGTGGTGAGGGATAGATAATATGCGCCTGACACTCTGCGGGACATCTTGGGAAACCCATGTGCTGGTCTAGAACCAAGAACATAACTATGAAAAGGATGCTGTGAGCAAAAGAGAAAGTCTATCTATAAAACTCAGTGTGAAGCATGTGAAATGTTGCTATCTTAAGCTCATTATGGTCTCCTTGCTATGAATAATCAATATCATCGTGGAAGTTTCTTCAGAGAATCCATAAAAACGTGTAGATGTTAAAAATCACACCATTAAACATCTAATATGAGGGTTTCACCTTTATCTGTGGATGGCATGTAGTCACTCACGTGGTCATTTCTGCACGTTTATCCTGTACAACTGAGTAGCAAATGGCTGAGTTGAGAAAGTCCTTCAATTAACCTATTTTTCCAACTTTTTTTGGCTTGGTTTTTGTAAGACTTATGTCAATTAATTGTGGTTCAATGTTAAAGGGTCTACTCTGGGAGCCAAAATCAGGTGCCTGAACTCCAATCATATTCGGAGCATTTCGGGAGTAAGAAAACACCTGGAAGGCACTGACATGCCTTAGAATATAGCCGCAATTCAGCAATAACAGGCGTTCTTACACCAATTTTAGGTTTCCGAAATCCTGCTGGAATGCATCGAAAAAAAGTGGAATATTGAACGCCCCATTATATTGAATGGGGAGGTGTCGCATATTGAAAAAATAGCCGTAAAAAAACTGAAATGCATCCAAATTGAAACCGGAAGCAGTGGCAGAAATACTCACATTTTCAACCAACTGATTCTTTTTTCAGGTTGCTCAAAAAGTGCCAAGAATATAGAACAATCTGCAAGAAAGCCACATTCCAAATATCTGCATAAAAGCTACAACAATGCATATCTGTGAACATTTTCTACTCAATCTTCAACATGGCAAGGATTCAAGCAAAATATGTTAGACTAGCAAAATGTGTTCATTGCAACCTGCTAGCAGTATTATTGTGAGGGACATACAGTACAAACCAGTACCATAGTTCACTTTTGAGGAAAACAAATTGTGAGTTATGCAACTGTCCCACTTTTACCATCTGGTAATTGAGCCAGGAGATGAGAAATTCCCTCTGGAAAGGGATCATCAACCATGTGAACAGTCGGAATGTATGAGTGATCAATAGCTGTTGTTAAGAAAAGGTAAGAAATATCATAATACTCCTGGACACATAATACATTGCTATCCACATATAACACAAACACCTGCAGTTAATTTCATACTTTTGTTACCTGAGTGAACACAACTTGTCTGACAAAGCCACAAAATGTCAGGAATACATAACTGTAAGCAATAACTTGTATGGCCTGGTTGCATACATTCAAATATGACTAGTCACACATTTGTCCTGTTGACATACATGGAAGTATATGCAAATGAAATAATATGCATAGATACTGCATGATGACATAACTGACACATGTCTTACTGTTATATTGCAGGTACTCTGATATCAAGAGATAGATGATGAAGAAGATGAAAAGGGCTCACGCAAGACCAACAATTGTGGCACAGTAACACCCATCCAACCTGAATGAGTATGAGGTGGAGCTCATAACTGATGTTGTATGCACATGCTGCATGATTACATAAATCGAATGTGTGAACAGCAAAATATCTACAGATGTGTTAATAATTTCCTGTCTTGTAGATTCATCTATGGATGAAGTGGAGTATTCCAGTGTGGAAGACCAGTTGGCACATTGGGGACTGTCCATGGTCATGTTGCTGATATACAATCCAACGTGATGACACATAACCAGCACCTGCATAAGCTAGGTATCAAACAGACATGTTGGATGAGATATGTACAATTTGTAAGTATTTAACAGTGTAGTGATGCATCTCTGACCCCATCCAGTAGACACATCCCAATAAAGTGTTGCGTTACAGGTACACTTAAATTCCTTTAATGTGTCATGGTCTTAATCTGTGGAGCCACGGAGCATTGGAGGGTGCTCTAGCAAGACCCTCCTGTCTGGGATTCAGTTGGACACTATAGCAGTAACACTCTGACAGAAGTGGGAGTACAAAGACAAAATACAAGCTTATTGTAAAGGTACAAGCTACACTGGGCAGTACTCATAGTCAGTAAGAGCCAAGCAGGAAGCTACAGTACAGTAACAATAATCCAAACCTTAATCTGCACAGGAGACAAGCGGGATATTGCGTATATCAAGCCAGAGTCAGGTCGCAGGAGATAAGCAGGGTAATTTTGTATAATAAAGCCAAAGTCAGGTCGCATGAAACAAGCAGGATAATCCAGTAAGGCAGCCAAGGTCTGGTACACAGGCAAAATACATTTTAGCAAAGAAATAGGGCACTGCAGAGAGTCTGGTGAAAGCACAGGTTCTAAGACCACAGCTTGGAAGACAAACAAGCACTGTTGAGTGTCTGCCTGCAGCAGTATAAAGTAGCAGCTTCTCCCATCTGTGGGAGAAATGGAAAGGGAAATTGCTTAGTTTTGTTAACCATATGTGTCAAACAGTACAAATGGGTACATCACATGACCGCCAGCCACCCTGCTATTGTCACCAGTATATGTACAACCAGTATATAGCCACTGATAATTTGTCCATTAATAGCCCACTCATTATTTGTCCATTAATAACCCACTCATTATTTGTCCATTATTTGTCCATTAATAGCCCACAATCCTCCCCCTTCCCCAGTACTTACCTGGATGTTGCTCGTCAGCCATCACCTCTGCAGGGTTTCTTGCAGCAAACATGCTGTGTGCAGGAAATACAGCCACCGGATATGACATGACATCATTTCCGGTGGCTGTAAATAAAAGCCGGGTCCATATGCCGACTGCTGCCCAATCGTGACTGTTGTACGGGCAGTGGAAGCCCACGGGGCAGCTGCTTTGGGCCCCCAGGAACGAATGGGCTCTGGCAGGGCTGGCCTTATGTGCTCTGGCGCCCTGTGCGGGTCACACCCGTGGCGCCCCCTCTTCCCTCATGTCTGTCTCCTCTCCCTCCTCATGCCTGTCTCTATCCTCTCCCTACATGTATGTGTCTCTCTCTTCCCATCTTTGTCCCTTTCCTCTTCAGTGCCATGTCTGTCTCTCTCCAATTCCCCCATATCTGTTCTCTCTCTCCCCTTCCTCCCCCATACATGTTCTCTCTCTCCCTCTCCACCCCCATAGCTGTTCTCTCTCACCCCCTCCTCTCCCATATCTGTTCTCTCTCTTCCCCTCCTCTCCAAAATTTGTTCTCTCTTCCTTTCCTCCCCCATATCTGTTCTCTCTCTCCCCCTCCTCTCCCATATCTGTTCTCTCTCTCCCCCTCCTCTCCCATATCTGTTCTCTCTTCCTTTCCTCCCCCATATCTGTTCTCTCTCCTCCTCCTCTCCTATATCTGTTCACTCTTCCCCTCCTTCCCATATCTGTTCTCTCTCCCCCTCCTTTCCATATCTGTTCTCTCTCTCTCTCCCCCTCCTTCCCCATATATGTTCTTTCTCCCCCTCCTTCCCTATATCTGTTCTCTCTACCCCTCATCCCCCATATCTGTTCTCTGTTTTTTTTTTAAAGGGCCGGGGCCTTGGCGGGACCCCTGGGCCCGACGGAATGGGTGTGTCGCCCAACATGACATTGTGGGGAAGTGGATGTAGTCAGTAACTCTGGAGACCATGGGGTCTAGCACTAGATTAAGGCACTGTGAAAAGGATTGCTGACTGGTCCCAACCTAACTCCCAGCATCTGCCTTGAAGGGATGTGTACCAAACTAATACAATACTGCTAACGAGCTCTCCAGCCCAGGGCCACTTTAAGACCCTAGTGGGCCCTGGGCAAAGTCTTTAGCAGTGGGCCCCCCTCGACCCAATTTTTCTAAAGTTGCAATGTAAAAAACTATGTAAATGTAAACTTTTTAATATTATATGCAACTATTTTCATATCACATTCAACTATTTGTATATGTAATAAACATGTTATTGACAAATTACATTTCTTGTTTTTATTCCTTTTTTCTGCACCCACACTTTACCTAAAGGACTTAACACAACACCATACAGCACTTGAGTTTCACTCATATTGCACCCACATGATTTGGCATGCCAGTGTCAATTTGTCACACAGAACATACCCCAATGTCAATTTGCCACACAGAACATACCACAGTGTCACTTTCCTTCATAGAACTGGCCCTGCAGAACATGCCACAGTGTCAGTTTGCCAATTAAAATGAGCCACAGTCATTTACCAATTAACATGCCACAATCAGTGTGCCATTAATATATGCAACAGCCAGTTTGCCTATTAAAATATGCCACAGTTTGTCCATTTATATTCTATTGTTAGTTTTCCAATTAATATGCCACAGCCAATTTGCCAAGAAATATGCCACTGTTCATTTGCCCACTAATATGCCACTGTTCATTTGCCCACTAATATGCCACAGCCAGTATGCCCAGTATAATGCCACAAGCAGTAAGCCCAGTAATATGCCACCGCCAGTATGCCCAGTATAATACCACTGCCAGTTTTCCCAGGAATATGGCAGTGCCAGTTTTCCCAATAAAAAATCCCTACTCCGCAGTACTTGCTGCCATATCCGGCAGCACTAAGATTAAGCCGTAGCGCATCTGCTGGATGCGGCTGCCGGCTGCTGCACACGTCTCCGTGTGCAGCATGTTGTGCCAACAGGGACCCCTTTAACCAGTGGGTCCTGGGCATGTGCCCACTTTGCCCATTGGTTAAAGCGGCCCAGCTCCAGCCCAGGAATATAATAGTTCCTTCCAGTGAGAGACTCCAGATCTTGTCTTATGTGCTGGTATAAAGCGGTGTGAATAAACAATTCAGACCACTATGGCCCATGTTAAGATATGATGATCAATTCATCAATTTACATGGAATAAATTCTATTCTCAATTTTGCTATCTTAGTTCCTATTTCAATTGTATTTTATTTGTTATTCCACAGGTGGTGATCTGTGATTGTGTATAACCGTGACTTAAAAAACATTTTTCTGGAGAATGATAAAACTGGAGAATTGATATTTGCAAATTTCGGATATATTTCCAGAATTCACGGCTTGTTCAGATGTAATCATGCTTACTGGGTAGTCAAAATCCCATGCTTTTCATGGCAAAGTTTCCCCATTCCGAATGTTTGGGGTCACGAATGGTTCGAACAACCAATTTCTGCCCGAATTCTATGATATTAAGTAACCAGACTGATCTGGCTCCATTTGAGACAAGATTGCATTATATTTAGTAGACCCTTTCGTGAATATGCAGTTTCAGAGCATTTATTTTGCTGGAGGTAATGCGAGCAAGCTGTTCAGATAGATTGTGGATAAAACACTGTTGTAAGACAATTCTTCCTCTCAGGATATTGTAGCAAAATGAATTGCATTCACAAGTTCATCTAACAGCATTACTATCCACAATAAACAGCTTTGTATTTGAATTAAAGTGACTTTATTTTTTTGTTGAGTTCCTTGATTATACAGCTTGATTCATAAAAGTAAAGAGTACATACGCAAAGAGTGCGTAGGAACGCATTTTCTCTGCAGGGAACAGTTGACAAACAAATGCACAGCAGTCACAGTGGTCATACTTGCTGTATCATGGATAAAATTAGCACTTGCTTTGCGTTAACAAAACCTCTTTAAGTAATCAGTGAGGTAAAATTTACTAATGCGTCAGTCCATATCCCAAATTAACATTATGTGAAACTCCTTCAATCTCAAGAACTGCCATGGAAGTCTCTGGTGTGCACACAAAAGGGTCAATTTTAAATTTACCCTTGAAACTCCGTGTGTTGTCAAATACACTGGAGAATGAGCACTCTATATGGGCATAAGTTTGCCCTGTAATGCTGACACTTCCCCCCACCAAAGCCATGCCCACCAGAAAGCGGCATTCACACTGGCACATGTTGGAAGTTAGGAAAACGTCCTACCTCCCTGATGAAGGCACCTGTGCAAAACCCAGTGGTGTATTTTGGTTTTGTGCTCCCCTAGGCAGACTACATTCAGGCACCCCCCACCCACAATGCAGAACCAGGCAATGCACCAGCACCCACACTGCACACCCAAGGCATACCCCATCTCCTACATTGCACACTCTTTACATGCTCCATCACCACAGGACATGCTGCATCATCCACACCGATTGCTTGTTCCATCACCCCATTACATGCCCCATCACCCACATTGCACACCCATTACATGCCCCATCATCCACATTGCACAGCCATTACATGCCCCATCACACCATGATATGCCCCATCGCCCACACTGCACACCAATTAAATGCCCCATCATCCCAGGCAGCGCTGGTTGTTCCCTGGTGTCTAGTGGCAGGCAGCATGATGTCTCTGCGCTGCTCGATGCATGAAGTCAGAGCGTCAGGGTCATGTGACCTGTCAGAACGGGGAGCGCGACAGGCAGCATGGTAGGTTGTGTGCCTGTGCAACCAGCCAGCCATGGTCTTTGCTCTTTTTTTTAGGGGCATATTTTTAGCCGCCCCCCAGACTTTGCACAAAATACAGCTCTGGCAATACCTTACTTATTTTCTCCTGACAACTTCTGCTACTCTTCCACAAAGTGCTACCCTGATCATAGATTCTTAGATCAGTTAGTTTTACCAAAGTATTTCTCATCCTTGTGCTTGTCAGTCTTGGATGAATGTCTGGTACTAGGGATTATCAGTAGTCATTAGGAGTCTGTACCTTGTTTAGTACTTTTCAGTATTACTATATATTTTTATCAATTTAAACTGGCTTTATATTCAGCTTGAAATAAACATTATATCTGATGTCACATTGTGTATCTGTGTACTGATTTAGTAATGGAGGATTCCTTCCTCTGTTCCTTATCCCCTTTATGTAGTCGTAAATACTTACCTAATTAATCTACCCTGACCTTACTACTCTAACCAGCCATTATTATTTTTCCCTGAGGATATTTATCCTGGTGTACCAAAAATATTTTTATTGGCTGAGCATTATTCCATTTTTTTTCTTTTTGTGTGCTGTTTTTTATTTTATTTATTATTTTAGTTTTACACAGGTGAACACCCTGTTGCCTGTTTAGTCTGTTACTGATTATTCCTCTCCTCTGTTATCAGCATTATCGAATATCATTTTGACACTACATTTTCTTAGATTTTCCATATCCCCTCTTTGTCTTTGAATATTACATTTTGGGTTACTCTCGTACAAGAAAAAAACTTTCCCTCAAGTAGCAATATTTGTTTGTGTTGGGTTAAAATAAGAGTTATGGTTAACATTAGGATTCGCATAAGGGATAGAGTTACATTAAGGTTAGGGTTAGCGTAAGGGTTACAGTTAAGGTTAGGATTGGGGTCAAAATGTCTTTGTTTGAGAAAATAGTTAGGAAACAACAAATGCTTCTTTCAGTTTTTGCCCTGTAACTTGCAAAAACCAGCAGAAAAATATGTAACCATGGCCTATTTTTAAACTCAGGATTTAGAAACTATTTAGATAGGGTCTTTTTTTACCATTGGTAATTCTGAAAAATATGGTATCTAAAAAAAGCCTTGTTATGCCTGTAAAAACAATATATCGTTTGTGTTGGTACAGTAAGTGAGAAAGAATAAAACTAAAGCTAAACACAAACACAGCAGACATGTTAAAACAGCCCATGCCATGTCAGCCAACCCCAAAAAAAAAACACATTGTAAAATTTTCATCCGGATTTTAAACAATAAACTAACTAATATGTTATTTAATCATGCAATGTTGTAACAATAAAACAAATAAAAAAAACTGCCCAGGTGTCCTCATCCTCCAAATGATCTCCTCTTTCCAGCGAAAACCCCCCCAATTAAATCAATCACTGAAATGGTGGCCGGTTCCTAGGTACAACATCAGTCAGTGTATTGAAAGGTATAAGCCAATTGCCTCCTTCATGATTGGAAATGTTTAAAAAAAATTGTCATGCTGGACAGAAGCTGTTTTAACATTTCTGCGGTGTTTGTGTTTAGTTGTCATTTTTCTCTTTCACATTAACTGTATTCACACAAATTTTATTTTGTTTTTTAAGCATAAGAAGTGCTTTCTTTAGATAAAATGATTTGGATTGTATCCTATAATTTATTATAGAAACCACTATACAAGATATTTTCATCAACTTTCCCTGAATAAAGTGATACCCCACATGCATAGGTTTGCTATGTTTATGTGGCAGGTACAGTGGCAACTTTGGGAAATGCTCATTGCAGCTTATAAACATTGTATCTTTATGTATTGCTTTGCGGGCTTAGTCAAAAGCTAATTTCATCATAGAAAATGTAGTCTATAGCAGGCAGCATAGATGTTTGCTACCCTTGTTACCCTGCTGCTGCATGGATGACATATTTAGCTGCTGCAGGCCAGTTTCTACTGCTAGGGGGCCAGTGCAAAACATTAGTACCACTTGCAGTCTTTTTTAAAATAAAATGTCTCTAGAGGATCACTGACAATCCTAACATGTCACTGGTCCTCTATGGGACAACCTTTTAATATATATAAATATTTGTAATTTGTTAAGGTAGAAGGCCTGTTATTCCTGCGGGTTTATTTTATAACCTGCCATCAAAAAAAGTTAAGGTCCAAGGAATATTAAGGTAGGGTTTGGTTATAAATAACAATAGATAATCCGCAAATGCAGCTGCTTTCACATATTTAACACCCACTTTAATACCTTTTAAAATCTGGGGTGGATTGGGTTCAAGGAAATGTCAAATAATAATGGGCATAGCGGGCAGCCGTGTCTCTCCCCTTAATAGATGTCCTTCATTTAACAATGGTTCACTACAAATAACTTGAGTGACATCACTGTAATGCGTTTACTTATTAACATATAATAATGTCTAAAAATCAATTGGCCATCTGATAAACGTTTTCAATAAAGATGTGAAATTCCAAATTAATTCCCATCAAGAGAATTGGCTTTTTCTATGCAATTGTGGTTTCATTTCTATATTTCAGTTTATGAATTGACTCATAAAGGCTTGTCACAATACTGGTGATTTCTATAAAGAATATATATATATATATATATACATTTTCCCTGTGTTTCCTCCTCTCGTCAATACTCGTGCCTTGCGATTTGGCAGAGCCCTCCAGCACTGTACGTATTTGATTGGTGCCTGGCTATTTTTAGCCTGCAACAGGGGAAATGATACGGTGTCTCCAAAATCTGTGCGTAAAATGTAAATTCCACAAACTAAGGCTTTGGAAAATCCTTTAGCACGTAGACGTTTGTCTGCCTGGTAAAAAATGATGTGTTTAGTAAGAATCATATAGAAGTAATATGATATGGGAACCATGGGCCAAATATGATAAATAGCTTGGTTCAGGTTTACACTTGTAAACAAGTTGTGGTGGGTCCCATGGAATGTTCCCCACCCTTCCCCTTTACCCAGAAACCCAGGGGTACCTTATAGGCCTTCATCCTCAGATCAGAGCCATTGAGCCATGCTGCAAGATAAATGTTGAGTTGATACTGTAGGCTTAAAATCTAGAATGGGTTATGTATAGTCCTTTTTGTCCCAAATGTTGTAACTGTAAGTTGGACATTTTGTGTTTTTTATTACATTACCATTTATTTATATAAAACAATCATCAACAATCGTCAACAATTTACGTAACGCTAGGTACAGAGCATAGAAGGGAACTATATACTAAGTTAGACAAACTAGAAACAGACTGGTACATGAGGTAGAGAACCCTGCTCGCAAGCTTACAATCTAGAGGGAATGGGCTCCATAAGACACATAAGGGGATGAAGAGGCCAGAGGGATTGAAGTTGTAAGAACAGTAGTGTGGATGGGTGGCACTAGATGGGATAGGCCAAAGATAAATAGTGTGTTTTTCAGCTTGGTGAGAACTGCTGTAAAGTGACAGGTGTTCTAGTGGGATGGTTAGTAAGCTTCTTTAAAGAGGTGGGTTTTGAGGGACTTTTTAAAATTTGAAAAGTAGGGAGAGAGCTGGATGCTCTGCGGAAGGGAGTTCCAGAGAGAGGGGGCAGCTCGGGCAAAATCTTGCAGTGGTGATCAAGTGGTGATGAGGTTGGAGGAGAGTTTTAGTCCCAGTGAGGAGCGCAAAGGTCGTGCAGGGAGGTTAACAAGGGAGGCAATGTACGGAGGGGCGGAGTAGTGGAGGGCTTTGTAGGTTAAAGACAGAATTTTAAATTTTATCTTTGAGCAGACAGGGAGCCAGTGGAGGGCGTTGCAGAGAGGAGCCGCCGAATAAGACCGACGTGCAAGAAAGATGAGTCTGGCAGCTGCGTTATGGATAGATTGCAGGGGAGACAGATGAGTCAGAGGTAGTCCAGTCAGGAGGCCGTTACAGTAGTCAAGGCGAGAGATCACAATCGAGTGCACTAGTATTTTGGCGGTCTCTTCGCTGAGGATGCGTTTGATGTTCCTTAGGTGCAGTCTACAGGATTTAGCTAGGGACTGAATATGGGGAATGAAGGAGAGAGCAAAAGTGATCCCAAGACATCGGACACGGTCAGCTGGTGACTGTGAACCCAGATGTAGGGATAGAGTTTGAGGGAGGGAAGATAATAAGTTCTGTTTTGGAAAGGTTAAGTTTCAGGTAGCGATCAGACATCCAAGCGGAGATGGCTTGCAGACACTCAACTACCCGTGACACTAGAGAGGGACTGAGGGCAGGGGAGGTAGATCTGAGTATCAGTAAGGACAGTGGTCTCAATCCAATGACTATCTCCTGACATCAGAGTCATCACCCCTAATTATTATCAGCATACTCTATGGACAGAGGTGGGACCTGAAAAAAGGTTTTCACTCTATCCTTTCATTAAGCATTTTCTGCACTGTTGTTGTTAACAGTGCTAAACCTATTTAAAGAAAGATTTGTTTCTGGTGTACAGTTGTTCTTTAATGTACAGACACTGGTAAACATATGAAATAACTGGATAGAAACACAGAGCAGTAGTTGGACCCAATGCCTTTTTATCACCCTTTCTCTACCTCAGATCCATGTATATAGAGATGAAAGGAGTGTGAAGGTGTGGACAGCAAGGATATTTCCGGTCACATGTGTGCAAGCACATGAGGTCTGAGTTGAAGGCCAGAATATGGGGCTTAGTTTATGTCAGGGATTTCTATCCAGTCTTAGTGATCACAACCACAACCTCATCTGAGGAGAATGACTGACTGCCTAGCCCACATATGCATGACTAGGTTAAGTAACTAATGAAAAGTTGTGCAGCCCTGGCCTATCAAGGAGAATGGCATGGGGAGGCCAATTGGTCACCTGTACGCCTTTCCAGTTTTCCACCGCATTTGAGCCATTTCTGCATTTTTCAAATGTGTTTTCGAATAGTTTAAAGAAGAAAACATGTAATCATATAGAATGTATGTCAGATGTATGCCTTGGCATCACAATACATTAACAATTATTTATAAAGTTTATGTAGCACTTAGTACAAAACATAAACAGGAGTTACAGACTAAGACAAACAGAGGCAGACTGATGATAGAGGGTCCTGCTTTAAAAATTACCAATTAGAGGTGGTGAGGAATAAGAGACACGTAAAGTGAGGAGAAAAGTAGTGGTAGTACATTGGGGAGTCTGTGATAGCTAAGTGGGTGTAACAAGAGGTTGCTAAATGTGTGTTCTAGGTGGATAAAACACTGTTAAAAGTTTGCCATTTATTTTAAGAGAGGATGTGAAGATTTGTATGTATGACATATAAAGAGAACCCCAATTATCAGCAATGTGGTTTCAATGTAGTTTACATTATTGCCAGAAGCCACAGGACCCCAATGTGAAAATTGCCAACAAGAATCATGTCACCAAATAGCTTGTCTATGCCATATTTGTTCCCAAACAGCTTGTCTGTGTCATGTTTGTCTCTAAACAGCTTATCTGTGCCATCTTTTTCCTCAAACCAGGGACATACCTAGAATATCTGGCATGGACCCTGCCTTTGATACCCTCTGTTCTTCATGTCATTCTCTGTCTCCTCAATGTCCCTCCCATCCTCCCCCCCCCCCCTGTTTTTCTCTTCTCCCCATGCTCCTTGTGTCATCACCCCATGCTCCTCATGTCTCTCTCCTCCTCCTGCTTTTTTTCAACCTATTCCCCTTGTCTCTCTACTCCCATCTCGTCTATTTCTCTCCCCACCCTGCTTATCTCTACTCCCTCCAGTTCTTACATTTGAGAGTCATGACACGGGCAGGCAGCCACAGGTCAAATAATCATCCATGTTCAGACCTCAGTCAGTGCTGTATGGCACTCCCTGCTTATAGTGATGACTCAGAGCATGATGTCTGACCCTCTGAATCATCACTATGCACAGGGAGCGGGACACAGTGCTGACCTACGGTTGCCTGCGTGGCTCCATATGCAGTGCACCGCGGATGAAGTCCCAGCCACATAAAGGGACGCCACTGATAGTGACCATCTTAAATTAATAAGCACGTAACTAATCAGGAGTCATGCTTAAAGTGGTCACCCGGGTCCCCAGAGTTGCAAGCCATTGGATATTGCATACCACTATTAAAATTAAATTTAGAGTTATGGTTGTTGCTGTAATCATAGTGCAAAGCATTCATCGTTTTTGATATAACATATAGGATTTGGGGATACATGGCACAGGAACAGGTATAACTTCTAAGATTTATGGTGTATTAGTGGAGCAATAGAGTTAGTTGGAAGAGAGTCCTTATGTTTTTTGGTCAAACTAACTCTTTGTAAAATACTCTATTTAGCATCTGCTAGCTATCAATCTCAGTTTGGAAATGGTTGCATCAATGCTGAGATCAGTATCACTGTTAATATTCTCAGATTATGGGTTGTAATTTGTCAGTATTATTTCAGTCCTCCATCTGCTCAAATAGTTTGGTCTGAAGTATATACCCCATATTAATGACGTAAAAAACCCCAGAACTTATAAAATTAGTCATCTGTGAGAAGATCCACGTTGCAGACACATTCCCGTGTTTTTATCATGCAGAGTGACACGTACACGCTTCACACAGAGAAGCATGCGTCTTGCTTCAGTAGTGTTTGAATTCCCACCTCTTATTAGGAACATATTGATAAAAAACTTTTCTAATGTGTTAAATTGTGCAAGCAGATGGATGTGATGAGTTATGCTTCTCATTCAGCTGCTAATTTAGTACAGAATACAAAATCAGCCTGGTTTTCAGTAATAACGAGGTCCTAGGGATAGCTGGTACGTTCTTTGTCGATCTGTAGTAACATTAGATGGCAATTCCTGCCTTTTTTATGTACTCCATAATCTCTGTGTTAACACCATCCAAGCAACTGTCCCGTTTCTGACTGTGAATAGTTAGATTCTTTGTCGACTGACAGCATATGGGAATTCATGAAGTCTCCGCGTATTTCATATATATCCATTTGACACCATCCTAATATCTGTGCTTTTATCTGACTGAGAATAGCAGGTACATTCTAATTCTTCAGTGATAACTCTTGCGTCTGCTTTGTTGTTTTCTGTGCACATGACGTTCTGTCCTTTAGCTATAAAAATGTATTATTTCACTCACTAATCAGATTCCACAATGGTACCAAATTAACTTCCTGGCACAAACAATACTTTCCTTCGAGATCAGTGCCTCATTAATTTATTGAGGCAGTGTGATTATTATACACCGTCAATCATACATGTATTCCAAGCAGTTTGGACTGCATGTTCCCTGATATGTTACCTCACATTGTACCTTAGAAAGGATGAGAAACAGATACTTCTCCTGTCGTTGTCCTCATCCTGTGAATCTACAGGCCTTGGTCAATGTGCCAGGATTGTTCTCTAAAGGCTGCAGTTTGAAATACATGAAAAACAAAGAGAGCTGTGCACCATATGTATGATAAACCTGCTGACTAAACTTATAAAGATTGCCTTCTCTGAAGCTTATAAGCTTCAATGAATGCAGAAATGGCTCAAATGCAGTGGAAACCTGGAAAGGTGTACAAGTGAACAATTGCCCTCCCAGGCCATTCTCCTTGATGGGCCAGGGCTGCACAACTTTTCATTAGTTACTTAACCTAGTCATCCATATGTGGACTAGGCAGTCATTCTCCTCGGATGAGGTTGTGGCTGTGATCACTAAGACTGGATAGAAATCCCTGACATAAGCTAATCCCCATATTCTGGCCTTCAACTCAGACCTCATGTGCTTGCACACGTGACCAGAAATATCCTTGCTGTCCACACCTTCACAGTTTTCCTTTCATCTCTATATACATGGATCTGAGGTAGAGAAGGGGTGATAAAAAGGCATTGGGTTTGCTGATGATTGTTGCAGCAGCTGTCCGGGTGGCTGGTCTCAGACTATCTTGGAGGTTAAAATGCTGGATATGGAGGTCCTGGGCTGGTATGGTTACAGGTAGTCTGCAGTTGTGAGGCCGGTTGGCTGTACTGCCAAATTCTCTGAAACACCTTTTTGAGATGGTTTATGATAGAGAAATGAACATTCAATTCAGGGGCAACAGTTTGGGTGGACATTCCTGCAGTCCGCATGCCAGTTGCACGCTCCCTCAAAACTTTTGACAGCTGTGGCATTGTGCTGTGTGATAAAACTGCACATTTTAGAGTGGCCTTTTATTGTGGCCAGCCTTGGAATAATCATGCTGTCTAATCAGCATCTTGCAATGCCACACCCGTGAGGTGGATGGATTATCTCGGCAAAGGAGAAGTGCTCACTAACACAGATTTAGACATATTTGTGAACAATATTTGAGAGAAATTGGCCTTTTGTGTACATAGAAAAAGACTTAGATCTTTGAGTTCATCTCATGAAAAATGGAGGCAAAAAAAAAAAGTTTTGCGTTTATAATTTTGTTCAGTGTATATATATATATATATAAAAGAAATCCAGTTAGGGTAGTTGTGAATGGCACACTACATCAAATAGCAATTGCCCTGGTGCAAACACAACAATAGATAGATGCAAATCCCCAAAACATAGTGGCACTCATGGACACGGGCGTTGCTAAGTCTTCGAATGATCTGGGGCTAGAGCCCAGATGAGCTCTGTCACACACACTGCGTCTCTTTCTCACATACATCGTCTTTCTCTTTCTCACAAGCTGTCTCTCTTTCTCACACACGCCGTCTCTCTCTGTCTCTCTCTCTCACACACACTGTCTCTCTCTCTCTCACACACACTGTCTCTCTCTCTCTCTCACACACACTGTCTCTCTCTCTCTCACACACACTGTCTCTCTCTCTCTCACACACACACTGTCTCTCTCACACACACACTGTCTCTCTCACACACACACTGTCTCTCTCACACACACACCGTCTATCTCTCTTTCTCACACACACACACCGTCTATTTCTCTCTCACACAGTCTCTCTTTCTCACACATGCCGTCTCTTTGTCTCTCTCTCTCACACACACCGTCTCTCTCACACACACACACTGTCTCTCTCTCACACACACACACTGTCTCTCTCTCTCACACACACCGTCTATCTCTCTCACACACACACTGTCTCTCTCTCACACACACACCGTCTATCTCTCTTTCTCACACACACACACCGTCTATTTCTCTCTCACACAGTCTCTCTCTCTCTTTCTCACACACGCTGTCTCTCTTTCTCACACACGCCGTCTCTCTTTCTCACACACGCCGTCTCTCTCTCTCACACACACACCGTCTCTCTCTCTCTCACACACACCGTCTCTCTCTCTCTCACACACACCGTCTCTCTCTCTCTCACACACACCGTCTCTCTCTCTTTCTCACACACACACACCATCTATTTCTCTCTCACACAGTCTCTCTTTCTCACACACGCTGTCTCTCTTTCTCACACACGCCGTCTCTCTCTCACACACACTGTCTCTCTCACTCACAGACTGTCTCTCTCACACACACACTGTCTCTCTCACACACACACTGTCTCTCTCACACACACACTGTCTCTCTCTCTCTCACACACACACTGTCTCTCTCTCTCTCACACACACACTGTCTCTCTCTCTCTCACACACACACTGTCTCTCTCACACACACACTGTCTCTCTCTCTCACACACACACACTGTCTCTCTCTCTCACACACACCGTCTATCTCTCTCTCACACACACACCGTCTATCTCTCTTTCTCACACATACACACCGTCTATTTCTCTCTCACACAGTCTCTCTCTCTCACACACACCGTCTATCTCTCTTTCTCACACATACACACCGTCTATTTCTCTCTCACACAGTCTCTCTCTCACACACACACACACACACACCGTATCTCTCTCACACACACACCATCTCTCTCTCACACACACCATCTCACTCTCTCACACAGACACCCTGAGACACACTCACGCACATACACTTACGCAAACACCCTTACACACATTGAGACACCCAGACATACACATTGAGACACACACACACTGAGACACCCAGACACACACTGAGACACGCAGACACACACTTGCACACATTGAGACACCCAGACACATACTTACATACATGGAGACACCCAGACACACACTGAGACACCCAGACACACACTTGCACACATTGAGACACCCAGACACATACTTACACACATTGAGACACCCAGACACACACTTATATACACTGAGACACCCACTGAGACACCCTGACACCTACTGAGACACCCACTGAGACACCCAGACACCCACTGAGACATCCAGACACACACTTATATACACTGAGACACCCACTGAGACACACACTTGCACACATTAAGACACCCACAAATGTTTTAATTTTTTTTTTTTGTATTACCTTACCTTCAGCTTACTTGCGTTTTCAGCGGTGTCTTCAGGAACTTCAGCCGGATGCTGATCTCACAGCGCGACGGGGCGGAGCTTGCACCCGTCGCGCTGTTTCTGCATGGCCAGGAGGTGCGGACACCGCAGGCACTTGCCTGTGGGCCGCACCTCGAGGAGGAGAGGCTAGGGAGAGAGCTCCCTATAGCAGCCTCTCCTCCAGATCGACCATCACCCCCGCATGAGCTCAGTCCTCCGATTCTGGGACCATGTCCCAGACGGAGGAAAGCTCAGCGGGGGATTTTTTTTTTTTTTTAACAATTACAGCCCTGGAGTCTCGGGGCTAAAGAATACTTTAGCCCCAGAGTCTCCATTCGGGGCTATGAAGGGGGGACTCGGGGCTGTAGCCCCAGTAGCCCACCCCTAGCGACGCCTCTGCTCATGGATGTGTTTATTTTTATAACTGTATCTGGGCAGGATCCTGTCTTTTTTAAATTCTTATAAAGAAGAAAGGCCAAATTCATCAGGTTTTTTTCTGAATCTAGAAGGACACACTAAGCATCTTCAAATACTTCATATGTAAGGGGAGAATCCCAGAGAAATTCTATGTACATTGCTGCTAATATGGTTAAATATGTATGTGAAGTAGATGTATTGCTTTTATATTAATTCAAATTGTGTATAACTGTTATTGTTTTCCAGCCCATGATTGTATTATAGGGTCTACTCAACAAAGAGAGAATTGCAGGCAATGGAGATGGGAATTTCAAACTTTAGGCCAATGTAGTCAAGTTGGATAAATTCTCTAATGCAGCTTAATTGGATATATATATATATATATATTTTTTTTTACAATTCCCTGCAATTCTCTCTTTATTGAGTAGATTCATAGAGTGATTTAAATTTAGGTTTTTCAAAAAAAGGAAAATTGTTTGGGTAAATATATTGAATTAGCCATTGGCTGAAGCCTCGGGATATTGCTGTGCACTATGTAATAACAAGGTTCAGTTATATTTGATCAGAAATCACGATGTTTATTATTTTCCTATTAATCCCAGGACACAGCCTGCCTGTGAATGATGAAATGTTGGCATGTGGTACCAAATCACGAATCACAATACATGGCTGCCAATTTTCTTAATGTGCAAGGTCAAAGTTTTCTCACCTCAAGTTCGCAGTGCCAATTTGAAAATAAAGAAATCCACCTTTTTTTTGCTAATCGCTGCCACTTGGTTGCATTGGGAATAATGTCTCCTATGCTAAAGGTGGCCCATGTAGTAGTTGATTTTCACTTGGACTATTTGCCCATAAACACACACGTGGAGTTCATGCAGCACAACAAGAGGGCACATAAATGTCATCAATTCCTTTCAGTGCACAGCATGTGTAGAGTTTCTTTAAGCTAAATTAATAATTGCAATGTGCATGTTAGATCTCCCTGATTTAAGAATAGCCATAGGCTTAATGACAATACACAGTAGCGGGTATTGTAACATAAGGATGTAAATACAAAGCTGTTGTGTCAGCAGCTAAAGGGTTTCAATTTATTGCCGATAAAGTCCACATCTAGGGCTTTAGTATCATGTGTTAAAGCTCATATTGACAGTACTGTCACGGACAAGTAATTCCAGTGAGTGCCTGTCTGGATATAGTTAACAGAGCCAGAAAGCAGAGAATCATGGCCAAGCTCCATTATCCCAGCTCTCAGGGAAGCCCAGAGTAACTCCTCACCTATCCACCCTGATATAGAAAATATATTTTGCCTGACAACAGCTGCTGACAGGGAGCCTATCAGAGGGAATCTGCACTGTTAGCAGCAGAACTCCCTTTTCTATATGCTGTAAGACAATTTGCACCAGCAACAAACCAGTTAACAACTGTTATCCAATTTCTTCTAGAATGAACACTGCAGAGAAGAAGCAGAATATGTTAGCTTTAACCCTTCCCTTAAAACACAAATTGCAGTGGATTATAGAAAAAATAATAACATCAAAGATTGATAAAAAAAAAAATAATAATAATAAGGCGGTGGTTGCCAGTTTTGGGGTACTTGTTTTTGTGCAGATCAATATCATGTCACTCAACATTGTAATTTCTGTTGGCAATGAAAGTACTTTTTTTTTTTTTAATTGATTGGATGAATTTCTTAGTGTTTCTGGTATGAGATTGAATGTCATGTCCTGTTGTTCTCACAATGGGCCATTTTCTGGTCAGAATTCTTGTATGTTTTGAAGTCTGGGTTATTTCGAGAGATTCACATTCTGTGTAGGTTGGACCTATTTTCAGTGCTGCTCCAAGGTTTTTGAAAGGTTTATCTATCAGTTACACAGTGTGCATGATCGATCATGCCATGGCTCTTTATCTCAGTTCAATTCCTGCTGCTAACTTCGGGGGTATCCTTACCCGGATTAGCCTGGTAAATTGGAATATTGCAACTAACTTGGATTTGGTCAAATGAAAAAGGTTCTTGCTTTAGGCTTAAAGGGCCATCATTTTTTTTGGTCTTTTGATGTTGATTTTGCCTGGAAAAAAACTTCTTTACCAACAACTTCATATAGAACCACACACTGGTATTTGCTGGTGGATACACGGTTATAATACCTACTGTGTCCATAGGAGCCTGGATAAAGACCAATAGTCAAACGTTTCTCAGACTGAAAAAAAATCTACTAACAACCTCACCTTCACCTCCTAAAAGGCACCACTACTTATTTTGAGTTATTTGCTGCCCCTCACAGAATACAGCATAAAAACTATGATATGTTCTTCACTCTTCTTAGTATAGACTTCCCATTTGCATTTCAGAAACTACAATAGAAATGTTTATGGGTATTGCAGCTGGTTGGTTTAAATTCCAACTGTACTAATGCTCTGTGAATCATGTAAAAAATGTTAAACCTCATATATGTTGTATTATACTATTGCTACATTATTTGCAGTGTTGGCCCAATACTTCTGCCAAATTAGCTGTCTGCAACAAATGTTTAACTAAAATATTGCATCATGTGTAGATATTTAACCTCTTTGTAACAATGGACGTACTAGGCACATCAAGGGAAAATGTCCTGTTACGACAATGAAAGTGATGCAGATCCGATTTCGGTAGACTTTAAATTACATGGCTGAGTGCCTCAGGACCGAGGCACTCTAGCCATGTTTCCTTGAGGCCCACTCTGGCACATCCAGCCACTATAACAGCAATCATAGCATACAGATGCGTATATCTATGCATTGCGTGGCTTTGACAGCTGTGCGGGGCAGGGGCTTAGACAGCTTGTAGCCCGCAAAATTCAATGTTTCAAAGCTACAATGACCTTATATATAAAATATGGCCCTGTACTTGCCACATAAACCTATGCATGTGTAGTATCAAGGGAAATAACTGAACATATACTGGGATGTTGGTTGGCAGTAACAAATAACAATCCCTTTAAATGCATACCTAAAGTACAATGTATGTGGAAAAGAACTCACAAAAAATATGTACATGTAGGGTGTGAATTTGTGATTCATGGTATGATATCCATGTTGCAATGGCACAATCTGTAATTTTGAAAAGAAAAAATGGTTTGGAAATACCAATGCGCCATTTGTACTTATTGACTTATCATTTCCAAAAAAAGCAAAAAAAAATTTATAAAACTTAAACACAAATTATGGAGAAATATATGAATCTATTCTGAAGGTTTTTCATTAGCTATTGTAGATTGTTTTTTTTTAAGTTTTTCACCATATTTTTAAAAAAAAAAAATGTATATGATGCAATCCAAATAATGGTATCTAAATAAAGTCGTCTTATCTTTAGAATCTTTGATCAGATCTTCATTCATCTTAGAGAAGATAAAGGAAGATCTGATCCAAGATTCTAAAAAACATGTCTCATAGTTATGTGGAGCAAAGAGGGTACAAAAAAGTACTATATTCTTTCAGTAAAGGATTTATATTGAAAATGTCTACACAAAACTTAATTGTTACCTACAACTGTACATAAACTGTATGAAAAGGGATTATCATGTTTCTGGTGTTAATAATGTAAAGAAAAATGCTAATGTTTTCTCTTACTTATGGCCACCCATACAGCCCCCCAGCTTCTGCTGCTAGATCAGGATTGACCAGCGTTGAGCTCACAAACTGTGTACAAGGCCAATGCTGAGTGTTTTTATTGTTTTGGTTTACATTTGTTCTGACCAAGCAGTGTTTGAGAGCACAATGTACGGTGAGCTGTTTGTTGGGGAATGGCATGTTTTTGTGCTGGTTCAGAATGTCCCTCCAGAGTCTTCTCTTTTCCGTATACTTATTGATCTTCAGACCTTCTTAAGTGTTGTTTAATAAACTGTACCTTTTTATCTGAATCTATTTCTTCATATGCAGCATCTTCAAAACCAAAGTATAGGGGAGGGATTTTACACAAAGGGTTATCACAATCTTATCTGCCTGCTCACCTCCTAAAGCATGTGATCTAAGATCTGGTTTATTGTTTGGCATCATTTGTCAGTCCTTGCAAAAATGTGACTGTGGATTAGCACTTCCCAGGGGGCAACTAATCATGTTTTCCTATCGCAGCACATGCTGTATGCTACTGTTGTATTGAGGTTGCCTGATGTGTCTCAAGTAACGTATTTTAACAGCATATAAGAACAAACGTGCCCTGGTAACCATTGTTTGACTATTGTAGGCATTGTTTTATTCTGCTGTGTTTAGAGCTTTCAGTCTGATACTTTTATCATATTACCTTTCCTGATAAGGAGAAATGGCAAGAACATATAAATGTAAATCCTCCCCTTCCTTCCTAGTGTTTGTGCTTGCCCTATTCAGGTAGGTCCATCTTTGCAGCTTTTCTGTTTCATTTAATTTAGGGGCTCTTGGTGAGTTATTCCCCTCTCCACTCTTAATGTAATTATTACATTGGTGGTTTTGTTGGGACAAATTGGGCCCTTGGGGTATCATTCTATTGTTCCCTAATCTAAGTTCACAGGTCCTGGGGCGGACCTCCCTGAACAAACATGGCATTCATAGCCTTTGTGCGGGCTTCCTGAACAAAGTCTCTTGGCACATTCAGACATCCCGGCCGTGGTAAACGCTGCTCGGCATATGAGAAGTCCTTCTCTTCGCATATCTGGCCATATTCTCTGATGAGAATATGGATGCTCTGGTGGGGTGAAACATTTTGCTGTATAGAGGAGTTTTAAGTCTTTTGGATCATTTCGGGCAATTCCACTGTGGTAGCCATTTTAAACAAACATGGAAGCACCAGAAGCAGACATCTATAATCACTTACAGCTCAGAATTAGTTTTTGGCAGCAGCAAACCTTCAGGATCTATCAGCAGTCCAGCTCAAGGGATCACATAAGCATACTTCCTCAGTCAGCAGACTATTCTCCAGGGAGAGTTAAGTAAACATCCAGAGGTTTTACAAGCCATCACCTCCAAATGGGGTTTTCCAAAGGTACATTCGTTTCTATTTCCCCTATTGGACATCTTCTCAGGCTAGATGCCCTCATCCAGGACTGTAATTTCTCCCTGGATTACATTTTTCCACCAAGTTAGTTTAGTGGTACCAAAGAGAATTTGGTTCCCAGAACTTCTGACACTGGCCCTAGATCATCCAAAGGACCTACCAACAAGAGGGATCTAATACAACAATGTCCCATCTACCATTCAGGACTGAACACTTGGCAATTGAAAGCCTGGATTCTGAGGCAGAACTTAGCAAGGAAATGTCTTTCTACTGCTGTTATCAACACCTTTCTGTCTAGCAGGAAAAAGGTGTACTTGCTCAAATACAATAACATTTGGAAAGTCTTTTCCAGTTGGTGTGCTTCCTCACCTTTCTCAGCTTTTTAATTCACAAATCATGGATTTCATACTGAAGGGGTTTGACTCTAACCTCCGACACCAAACTATCAAGGTACAAATATCAGCTCTAAGTGCTGCTCCTGATTTCAGATTGGCTGATCATCCGTGGGTACGAAGATTCTGTAAAGCCATCTGTAGAATAAGGCTGAGACTCACTCCATATGTTTCCTCTTGGGACCAGAATCTGGTTTTGCAACAGTTAATTTTATCCCCATTTGAACCATTGGTAGAGCTTCCTCTCAAATTACTAATTCTAAAGATAATCCGTTTAGCCCTCACATTGGCTTGACAGGTATGTGAGTTACCAGCTCTTTACATCCTAGAGCCATTTTCTTCCAACCATAGTCTCCGACTTTCACATCACAGGATATTATTATCCCTGTATTTTGTCCCAGTCCACAGAACGACAAATAACTGAAACTCCACACTCCAGGTCTTAGAAGATGCCTTTTGGTTTTCACTGCTTGCTATGAATACAGGCGAAAAAATTTCTCTTCATATATTTTTCGGTTGCAAGGAAAGGCATGAAGGTTTCCAGGACTTATATTGGCAGATGGATAAAGAGTGCTATTTTAGCAACCTACATATCAGTTGGGAAAGAGCCTCTTTCTGGATTAAACAGACTCCACAAGAGCAATATCTTCATCTTGGGCTGAAGCAGGAGTGGAAGCAGGTCTGTAAAGCAGCAACATGGAAGAATCTTCACACTTTTACCAGGCATTACAGGCTGGATCTTCTCAACTCAGAGGAGTTAAATTTGTGATTCTCCCACCTTGATCTTGCTACCTCACCTTAGTTGCTCTGGGAATGGCAATGTAACAACCTTACCTGTTCCCCGTCGCGCTGCTCTCCACCTCCGCAACGCCATCTTTCTGGAGTCCGGTAACCAACAAAATGGCTGCGCGACACCCTATGTGCATGCGCAAACGACGGGAGTGACAGATCTCATTGTAACTTTTCTCAGTGATTGGTTACACCTCCCTGGCTGGTGTTTGGCACCAGTTTTGTATTTAAACCCCTCAGTTACCTTCTACGTTTGCTTGTAATAGGTCTTTTGGAGCCTGTTATTAGCTACCTGGTGATTCTTGTTATCCTGACTCTTGTATTACTGTGCCGGCTTGACTGACTATTCCTGATCTTCACTCCTGTGTACCAGATCCTTGGCTTCCCCTTGATTATCCTACCTTCTATTATCTTGACCTCGGCTTCCACTCTGTTTCCTGCATATGGTGTCTCAGTTCCAGTGGCTGTGTATCCAGCTATCCTAGTACTCGGAACCAGTGACTGTATGTATCCAGTGTTCCAGAAACAGTACAGCAGTATGTTCAGTCCTCCAGAACCTCAGTACCAGTGGCTGTGTGACATCCAGTATCTTAGTAGCTGTATATTATTCTGAGTTCCAGAACCAGTACAGTGGTGTGTCTCAAGATCCAATATCTCAGTACCAGTGGCTCTGTGTTATCTAATATCTCAGAACCAGTACTGCTGTGGGTCCAGATATCCTGTGTTCCAATTGTCTAAAGTTATCTGCCCAAGAACCTTCTGTCACTAGTATTTCCTTAACCAGTGTTCGGAGAGAGTTAGAGGTGCAGCTATTTAGCTTTTCAGCAGTGTCCACGGCTCAACCAAGGATATCTCTGATTTGAAACAAAGACCTCCTACTACCGCTCAAAGACCTGGTTGTACAATAAAATTTAAAGTGTATTATTCAGACCCTGCATCGTGCATCCTAAATTTGATCACTACACCATTACATGCAAGGAAACTTAGAATTCTTACGTAGGAATTTTTTTTGCTTGTCCATTTTCCCAGTGGCACACATTTTCCCTCCCAATAAATCTATTTTGCATTTATCTGAGTATGTCTTGTTAATTACACTAAGGTGTAAGAGGGAGGTTTAACCTTTGTTCCTGTCCTACCTGATAAGCGGAGCCATCTCTCCTTAGTGTCACTGGGGAAATGGAGAAGGAAATGGTAGTTCCAGGTAAGAATTCAAAGTTTCTCCTATACAGAGCTATACATATATAGAAAAGGCTTTCATTGTCACATCATATTCCCCTCTTTTTATAAGAGTTATCCCAGTAACCCTCTTTTTCCCAGCTATACATACATACTAATGGTTTATACAAGGACTAACCCAAAATTCAGTTTTAACCATCATGTAATGTCTGAAATATGACAAATCATTTGATGTCCCTCCCTTTGAGCTTGGACAAAGAAATATGGAAGGTCACATAGAATACAGTCTAAAGCTTTACATCGGACCAATTAACATAACCTTAAATAATTGGTCCATTTTCATAAATGTATGAAAGATACATCCTTGAGAACTCAAAATAATTATTCAAGCAAGGTCTAACCAGTAACAAGAAGACTTCTTAAACAACTGTCTGGCTTTCAAACCATATCTGTTGCTACAACAGATTTTTCATTCCATTAATGTATATGTGCTCACTGAATGACTGTTACACACACCTGGCTATTGTGTGAATTGCCCTATTTTATACAACGTATTGTAGTGATAATGACATTAGGTTCATAGCCAGTGCTAGGGTGCTATTCTCTGAATTGACTAATGAAAAATTATTTTATTATTATCAAGTTAACTGGAACTTTCCACAATGCACTTTTAGATGATGTTGGCGCCATTTTTTAAAAATAGTTAACCCATACTGTACTTTCTTGGCTAACATGATGTATGTAGACATTCCTGACTTGATCCCCCTTCCTAAATGTACAAAATAGAGTGGCACTGGGTGCAATTGTCGCACTAAGATAATGTTTGGAAGCTAGGTTATACCATGAACTACATGTGAATGTAAACACATGTTATATAGATAGTCATCCCTTCAATGTATTCTGAGTTTCCATGAATATTCCCTAAAGGAAATTGTGATTTCTACAAATAAACTTGTAAAACAGATTGATCTGACACTCTCTGTAAATACAGACTCGCTGTTCTATCACTAATGAATAAAGAATATAAATAGTTGTAGATAAAATATTTTTAAACATGGAACTATATTTAAAACACCCATTCGTCATTTAACATGCACTCTGATAAGTATGACATCATGAGGCTAGCTTTGTACAAATTTAGGCAAGATGTTTTAATGAACTATCTATCCAATGTAATAGGAAAATAATACTGTATGCTACTGTCACTGTGTATTTTACATCTTAGTCAAATCAGATAAATACACTTACTAATAGAAATACAAATTTACCTAGACAGATTGTGGTTGTTCAAATTGCAAGATATGGTGGAATGCAAAAAGAGCAGAACATCTTTACTATATGAATTAGACAAGTGCAAAACTAAAATTTTCGTTTAGTTTTCGTCCATTCATTTAGTTCATTACTGCATTCGTTTCAGACGAAATTTGTTCATTATTTTCGTTTGGTTTTATTCCTTTGTATGAATCAATTGGCCTACACATTCCATAAACCGAAAGTCTATAAACCGAACGTCGTTCGGTTTATAGAATAGCAATAGCATTACATGTATTCTATAAACCGAAAGTCTGTAAACCGAATGTCGTTCGGTTTATAGACTTTCGGCTTATGGAATACATGTAATACTATTGGCTCTCTATAAACGAACTAGAGTCCCCATTCATAAGAAATTCTTATGAATGGGGACTCTAGTTCGGTTTATAGAAAGCCAATAGTATTACATGTATTCTATAAGTCGAAATTAGTTTGGTTTATAGACTTTCGTTTTATAGAATAGCAATAGCATTACATGTATTCTATAAACCGAAAGGCTATAAACCGAATGTCGTTCGGTTTATAGATTTTTGGCTTATGGAATACATGTAATACTATTGGCTTTCTATAAACCGAAATAGAGTCCCCATTCATAAGAAATTCTTGACCTATTCGTATGAATGGGGACTCTATTTCGGTTTATAGAATAGCAATAGCATTACATGCATTCCATAAACCGAAAGTCGTTCATTATGTCGGTTTATGGAATGTATGTAATGCTATTGGTATTCTATAAACCATCTCTATTTCGGTGTATAGAACGCCAATAGCACGAATGGACAAATGATTTTCGTTTATTAACCATTCGTTCATTCGACTTTAGTTAGTTTTGCATTTTCGTTATTCGTTTTTCGGACCAATGGACGAAAATGCTATTTTCGGACGAAAATGCATTCGTCCGAAAACGAATGCACATGTCTAATATGAATTATATGAATTTTTTTAAAAGTTAATGATAAAGTAAAAGTTCTAGTATTGTTTTCTATTAAAAGTGACTCTGCCATCTAAACATTGCGGTTGCAGAACTGCAAACAAGCGCATAGCGAGAAAATGTGTTTTAAATGTGGCTGTGGTAAACTCATTAGATGTACACATGTCCCATGGAATTCATACTTCACTTGTACAGCACAGCATATGTTGCAGTGCAATGTTGTACTTCACTTAGACATGCAACACTTGGTCTAATTAGTGTGGAAGGAGTTTCATTTATTCATATCTTGAAGTTCTCATGGAAACGGCATAGTCTACACCTGGCTCCACAGGACATTGATTTTAATCCTCACAAATCTTTTTATATCCTGAAGAAAACAGAGTTTGTAAACACAAGCCTTAATTACAGAAGGGGCTATAAAACATCTGTATTCAAATACTTACCCCAGCAGTGCACCATTGCTCAGCTGTCTCTTGCAATAAGGAAAAACCCTCAATGACAGTGGGTAACATAACGTCATTGCGCGACCCCTGCTGGACCGTCAGTGTGACCTGAGCTCAGAGGTAGCGGTATTTTTTAAAGGTGCTGAGAACTTTAAAAAAAAAAAATTCCACGTGCCTCTCCTGCCCATTTGCCGGGACAGTCCCGGCATGGTGAATTTACCAGGACACGCTCACAATCAGCAAAAAAAACTTTGCGGCAGGAGCTTCATGGAATGGGTTTCCATGGCAAAGCAGCTGCATGCAAGCCACACATCACCAAGTACATGCCACCACTGGATTATGGAACACTAGAACAACACAGAAAGACTTCAAAATCTTGCAGAAAGCCTTCCCAGAAGAGTGGAAGCCGTTATACCTGCAAAGAGGCGACCAACTACATATTAATGTCTATGTATTTAGAATGCAATGTCATAAACAGAGGCTCATTGTGTCACCCCCCTGGATTTCCTCCAATACCATGCCAAACAGATTCCTTAGTAATGCCAGTCAGATGGCCCATGAAATATGCCACATACAGGAGCCCCATAACTATGACACACAAGAGCCCCATAAATTATTCCACACCAAAGCCCCATAAATTATGCCACACCAGAGCTCCATTATTTATGCTTCACCTTGGAGCCCAATTAATTATGCCACACACACAGGCGCCCCTTAATTATGCCACACACACAGGCGCCCCTTAATTATGCCACACACACAGGCGCCCCTTAATTATGCCACACATGGGGCCAAATAAATATGCCACACATGGGGCCCCACAAGGTGACAATTGTACAATTCGAAAACAATACATATCTATAAATACAGACATCTCTCTATAACTAGTTGCATTTATACTTATTTGAATTATTTAATATTATATTTAATAGAAATGTTATTGAAAAATTGAATTCCTATTTTTTATTCCCTTCCTCTGCACCCACATTGCACCTAAAGGACTTAACACAGCACCATACAGTACCCACAGAACTTGCCATGCACCTATATTGCACCCACAGCACTTGGCTTGCACTCATATTGCACCTACATGATTTGGCATGCCACAGTGTCACTTTGCCCCACAGAACTAGCCAGTGTCACTTTCCTCATAGTACATGTTATTTTGCCCCACAGACCATGCCACAGCATCACTTTGCAAATTAAAATATGCCAGTATTTAACCCCTCAATATTCCAGGATTTAGCCATTCAATATGCCAGGATTATTATTCCACTCAATATGCCAGGATTTTGCTCGTTTTATACCACTCTCCTCCCTCTTCCCCAGTAGTACTTACCCTATTTGTTGCTCTTTCTCCCCTGCCGTCTCCTCCGTGCAGTCTACCCTCCTGCACGGAGGAGGGAAACACAGACACCGGATGTGACGTATCTGGTCAGCGCCAGTTCAAGGATTTTCGTCTACACAGGCAAAGGTGAATTTTGGTGCCCCCCTCCTCTGACCCGCCACTCCTCCCACACCACCAACCCGCCATACATTTTATATATATAAAAGTATAATGTATAGTGTGGAAAATAAATACATCTAAATATTCAACTCGCATTCTCTAAATTTGTCACACATTGACACCCTAACACACATTTAAACACAAAGACCCTTGCAGTCACACACACCCTTACACAGACACAGTGACACACACACACTGTAATGATACTGATGTTAGCAGGTTTGGAGTCCAGCAGCCAGATCAGCAAGGTCTTCTGCCAGAAGTAGCCACTCGTTACCCAGGTGGTTGAGCCCCTGAGCTTTGAGTGACAATCTGGTCTTTTAGCAGAGCTGTGAGGCTGGAACAAAGAGTATAAACGTAGTCAGGCAAGCCAAGGTCAGTGGGTAGTAGAAGGAAGAGTAGTGAGACAGTCCAAATCGGTAACAGGTAAGTAACAATCAATAGAAAGCTTGATATACTGCAGGCAGGAACCACAATAATCTGGCAAAGGTAGATTCACAGGAAGAGGCTTTTATAGGCTGAGAGTGAGCACATGACTTGACACAGGTGAGGAGAGTTGATGATAATAACAAGGCTTGGTATATTCATTGTAACTAGAACATAGGCTAAAATGTAAAAGACAGGCTAGCGAACCGGTAAAGAAGAGAGCTAGGAACATGGAAGTCAAGTCCAGGCACGGTCAGTTCCTTACACAGTGACACACTTACACACACCCTTACCACTTACACACACACAGTGACACCAATACACATAACCTGAGACACACTATTTTGCCCCTCAATATGCCAGTATTTTGCCCCCCAATATGCCATTTAATATGCCAGTATTTTGCCACTCAATATACCATTTAATATGTCAGGATATTGCCCCTCCAATATGCCATTTAATATGCCATGATTTTGCCCCCTAATATGCCATTTAATATGCCATGATTTTGCCCCCCAATATGCCATTTAATATGCCATGATTTTGTCCCTCAATATACCATTATTTAGCCATTTAATGTGCCATGATCTTGCCCTCCAATATGCCATGATTTTGCACCTCAATATGCCATTCTTTAGCCACTCAATATGCCATGATTTTGACCCTCAATATGCCATTCTTTAGCCATTTAAAATGCCAGGATTTCCCCCCCCAATATGCCATTTAATATGCCAGGATTTTGCCCCTCCAATATGCCATTTAATATGCCAGGATTTTGCCCCTCAATATGCCAGGAGTTTGCCCCCCAATACGCCATTTAATATTCCAGGATTTTGCCCCCCAATATGCCATTTAATATGGCAGGAGTTTGCCCCCCAATATGCCATTTATTATTCCAGTATTTTGCTCTCAATATGCCAGGATTTTGCCCCCCAATATGCCATTTAATATGCCAGGATTCTGCCCCTCAATATGCCAGAATTTTCCCACCCTACTCCCCCCTTCCCCAGTACTTACCTCCTTGCTGCTGTCTCCCGGTGCTCCCTAGAAGCGTTGTGCGGCTTCAATAAAGTTTGTTTAAAAAAAAAAGTTTTAACAAATTTTATTGAAGCCGCGTGGCTGGAGGGGAGCGCACAATGCTTCCCTCACAGCCACGGACGTGCAGAGCACCGGGAGACAGAGCAAGAAGGTGGTAAGTTTTTGATTTTCCCGCCCCCCTTACGATAGTGCTGGCCGCAGTGATTTTTTCCCCCCGGCAGCCGAAGCAACCGGATGCGGCTGCCAGAAAAAAAAAGTTCAGCAGCGCAATGCAGGGGGTGCCGGCAGCACGGGTGTCACCCCCACTGGTGGTGTCATCCCCGCTGGTGGTGTCACAACCGGTGCGGTCCGCACCCCCTGCGGGAACCCACTGGTCATAAACATAGAATGTGTTGACAGATAAGAACCATTTAGCCCACCTAGTCTGCCCAATTTCTAAATACTTGTATTAGTCACTGGCCTTATATCTAGGCCTATCCCACGCATGCTTAAACACTTCATTGTTTACCTCTACGACTTTACCTGGAAGACTATTCCATACATCCCCTACATCATACTTCCTGATATTATTATTATATTTTTGCCCCCTCTAATTTAAAACTGTGTCCTCTTCTTGTGGTAGTTCTTCTTTTAAATATACTCTCCTCCTTTACTGTGTTGATTCCCTTTATGCATTTAAATGTGTCTATCATATCCCCCATTACACCCCGGTAGGTGTAATGGTCAGGTGGCACAATATTTTTGTCCATATAGTGTATCTCTGCATCAGACCAACACAGACAATCTTTATCTCCCTGAATACCATCCCCGAAGAATCAAACGCGTCTCCAGGATCTCATATTATTTCATTATACTATAGATACACTAGTGTTGAGCTCCACTAGCTAATGACAGTATTGGCTAATGCGGGTATTATTCAGCTGTGATGCATGTTAAATCTGCAGACTAGAGTGGTGTGTTCAGAGAGCCTTTGCATTCAACATGCAGAGAATAATAGTCACGAAGCCTTACTGTTTCCTGGTTTGCACTTGCTCTAATTACATTACTTGTGGTGAAGTACTTTGCTTTATACAAAAACAGAGATGGTTGAATAACTGAGCTTTCTTCATACTGTTGTACTTCCAAAACCTATTCTTATTGTTCATGTACGTTTCATAAGCCTGTAAAGGAAGCTTACACTATTATGTTTGTATCTTTATTGTTGGTCTGATAAAAGGTGATAGATACACTTTGTACTGTAAAGTTGTAGAAATAAGGCAGCAGTGCTAATCAAATAGAAACACGACTGCAGATTCCTTCATCACATCAATTTGATCTATTGAGATAAGGGCGGTAGTACATGGCTGAACATCTGAACATAGCATAAACAGAGCCAATGATACAGGAAAGTAATCCTTAAGGCTCTGGTCTTGATGGTAACATACAATAATATGGATTATGTGTAATACATTTTCGGTGACATGATTGACTATCTGTTACAGGTAACAGGGCTCTGTGAGGGAGTGAACAGGTGTTAATAGCTGGATTGGAAAATTTCTCAAACTTGTCTGTCTTTCCCACATTGCCTATTAATGACTATTTTTGCAGTTTCCTTGTCAGTTCACTTCTGAACTATATTGTTGGAAATATTGTTTATTAGGTGCAATAGGCTGTTTATTTGAATCCAGAGTTGGTTAATGATATACACAACTAAAGGTCTGTGGTCCTTATGTGATACTCCATGCTCACTGTGTGCTTACTCCCTGCATGAAAAACCTACAAGCCTTATTATATTTCAATATAAATTCAAAGTGATCCAACCTCAAACATTTTCTTCTGAATGATCCTAGACTCTTCATCTTAAAATGTCATACATCTCTCTCTCTCTAGAGAGATTATTGTATATGCACGTGTCCACTGTTGACTCACCTGTAGCCATTAAATCTCTCAAATTTGTGAGCCTGCATGAAGGTATTAATTAGTCATGTCATTGTAAATAATGTTTTCATTGATAATTTATGAAATATTGGTTTATCAATTAAGAACTTAATTATGCCAACATTCTAAAAGCATGGCATTCACTATGGAAAGCAATGCAATATTTCTGCTGTTACCAAAATTGATTTTTATACATAACCGCAATTATCTGCAACACTGTATCGTATGACTTATGAGTAATTTATCACTAGAGCTCTATATGAATTAAAAATGGACGAGTTGGTGTATTTTATCGAGGCATCAGACTATAATATTGATCTATATGGTCTGGTGTTGAACTTCAAATACTTCCAAATTTACTTGCACAGTCTTTTGTGACCACTGTTTGTTAAAACCAATAATCGACTGATGAGACCAGCAAGACAAATCATGTTTGCTTATAATAAAATCTTTTCCAAGTATTTGCTTAATTCTTCAAGATAGCCTTGTGCACATAGCAGGCATTATTGAATTTCTTTTGTGGCATATTTTTTCTGCTTGGTTTAAAATAAAGCAATCAACACACCAAGGACTTGTGGAGTGGATCGTGTAGCAGAGATGCAGGGGAGGGGGAGGCTTGTAGTAGTAAGGGAAAGCCTCATTTGTTATGCAAGCACAGTGAGAGCTCACGCCTGCTGATTGGTGAGTGGCTAAGGCTGTACGTGTGGGAGTGAACAAGTAGCTGCATACAAAGCTCCTAACAGCCTGAGCTGACAAGCAGAACTGCATCTATCCAAACAAGAGCATCTCTTACTCTCTTCACCTGTTACATCCATCAGAGCTTAGAAAACACATTTGCTGTGAACTTTAATCTCCAACGCAACATATTTGGAAATATCTGCAGGAAAATAACCAGAGCCATCTTCATTGTGTTCTTGTGGCTGTGGACATAAACTGGACCTTTGTCGTACATCCACTATCCCGGACAGGACAGATTTGCCTAGACATACTCACAAGCTCTTATTAGGATGGTGCAGAATGTGATTCTTGTGTTTTTCCGCAGGCGACTGAGCCAAAGACCTGCTGTGGAAGAACTGGAAAGAAGGAATATTTTGAAACGTGAGTATTTATTCCTTTGTGTCTTTTACTGCACCATGTATTGTTTGTAAGAGGGGTTCGTGCTTTATTGCTGAGACGTGCAGTATTAAATTGTAGATAGGATGGCTGTCTGTTACTATGCGTTCTTAATCCAACAAACAGACTCCAAATTCAGTATAATCACAAACATAACAAGACCAAGAGGTAACGTGCCAGAGGTGTATTATTCCACCAGTCACGACAGTAGAACTATATATGCCATAAATTACGTTAATCATTTAGTCCAAATAAAGAAACTTCAGTCATGCCCTAACAGCCATGTAATGGCTTGCTGGGATGAGAGTTGTAGTCCACAGCAGTGTTATAATCAACTGTATGAGGCATATACACATTTGTCATCTGTTAGCAGCTAGTGCAGCCAGGTTAACGTTTATAGGGAGAGGAGTGATGGATATTTGTTGATGACTTGAATCTAACAGACAGGATGCTGTTTTATTAATTCCTCATCATGCTCTGATGTTAGGAATGTCTCATAGACACGTACGAGTTACCTCACAATGCCTCATTGTCACGCGTCCTGCTGACAGCCCAGGATTCCCTACAATTAGGAAAGTGCCTGTTGCTAGACGTTTAACTCTTTGTGTATTAGGAGAATCGGTTTAATTTTCTGGCTGTCAACGAGTTAAGAGTTCATAGCTGTCCTTTCCTGTCATTCACTAAGTTGTTCCCAAAGTGTTTTAGACTATGCCTCACATTCCTTTTTCTTGCACCTGTTTGAAAATGTTTTTGTATCTATCCCACTCATGTGCCCCATGACACAAACAATACATAATTCACAAACTCGGTTAGTCTTTTCTGGGATCCCCACCCCAGTAACAAAGCCAGCGTAGTTAGAAGTAGAGAGGTAGGGCTCAAAAATTTCCATTGCCACAGTTTTGTGCTGTATTAGTGTAGCTGTGAAATAAGAGGAATAATCAAATTTAGAATATTTTGAAACAAACCTTATCGATATAAAGTTTCATATGTATAAAAAAACCTTATAATATATAATATACCCCATATTGCCTTCTCAACAATAAAGAGCTATCACACCCTCAGCAGACCAATACACTTCAGGTGAGAAGTAGATCTTCCACTGATGTATGTCATTTAATGAGAGAAATCCACTTTAAAGTACTTCGTACCTGTCAATTCCAATCCACATCTCTTGTGATAATTTAGGGGTATTTGTTTAACTTGTTTTGTTTGTCAGCATTATTGTATACAACTGTATGAATAGGACATGGCGATTAAGGATGAATTTTACTTTAGAAGATGGCAACTGAGGTTAACACACTTATTTTAGATATAAGATTTCAGTCTCCAGCAATCCACTTTGCTCCATGAGTTAAACTTCAACTGTTCTGATTATTCTTAGAACCAGCCTGGCACAGGCATCACTAATGACAAGCTGTTGCCAATAGTCACAAAAAACTGCTTTGCTGCTATAGTTAACGTCAAGGATGCCAATTCATTAGCAAATGGCTTCATGATATCTCAATTTACAAAAGGGCTGTTCTTTGGTGCAGGGCTGGCTGTGCATACCAAGGAGATCACTGCACAACACAGAGAATACACCTTGTAACACAGGCCACTCTTACTTCTAGTAGGACTGAAGATGCTGCAATACATTGTCAAATCTATGAACAGTTACCAGATACATGTCTCATTTGATAAAATACAGCACATTATAATCCATTGCTTTGTGATGACTGGACATGTAGGTGCCATGTTGCTATGTGACAGGTTCATATGTCACCATAGTATGTACAAAGAATACCTATTTTAGGCATGCCATATTGTAAGAGCTAGTTTAGAATTGTATCTTGCGAACATAAATTTTAACACTATGTGAGCTCAGCATAGAGGGGAGCTTTATCAGAGTCAGTTTAAGTACAATTAAGCTTTTTTAACCATTCTCCAAGGATTAAAAAAGTGTGTTGTCTTCCCCCAAGTAAACCTGACGCTTATCTTTAAAGATACTCTAGGGTTTACTCTTGGCTCTCATGCAGAGCTGAGGCAAAACAGTTGGTAAGGCTGGTGCACACTGACAGTGTCATTGCACACACAGCCCCACTCGTTTGATAGGAGTCCAAAAGGAGCAGGGATCACTCTGGATCCCTCTCTTGATCCCCTTTGAAAACAAAGTTCTTTCTGTGCATTTTCAGAGAGAGACAGATGCCAACCTGACTGGGCTACTCCTTCACAGGGAAGCGTGGCAGCTGATGGTCACAGGATAATCTGGCATGCACTATTATAAATACATGCTAATTTATACTCATACTAGAGACCCTGAATTTTTAACTCTTCTGTCATGAAAACGGTTAGACCATCCTGGGCTTTGATGGGTGTGCAGGTCTTATAAGTTTACATTTACTTTTTTAAGATTAATGATCTCTAGATACTGGATTATTAGAAGACCATTGCTCTTGTCTTAAAAGGGAAGAGGCAAAACTAGGTCTAAGAAGTGGGGAATCATTTAAACCTGCAATCTTGGAATATAGCTGCACATTGCAAATTGTTTGAGGAATTACATCATTCTCAGATACATGTTGTATCCTGTGAATTTTGACAGGCCTTGTTGAGTGACAGGGAAATCCTCACATGCCTGGGGGAAAAAAAATCCCTGATATTTTTAGAAAGCTTTTGTCAGGATCTAGTTCTAGTAACACTGACCTGAATCTTTATTTAACCGACAGCACCAGAAATAGAAATCTAATTTACTGTTATGCTACAGCCAGTAATGTATTCCACCCACTTCCACTGCAGTGAGATCTATATTTAGCTCCTGTGCAGAGGCGTTCCGTGGAATCTCAATGCTGCTGTGAGACCACTCTGTGCTTTCCAGGGAAAGACCTTGCAGAATAAAAAGCCTCAGTTCAGAGGATGGGCACTCTATCTGCCGTGTGTTGTATACAATACTAATGAACTGATATTTGGCAGTCTTCAATTAAAGAAAACAAATATATTTTCTATGAAATATCCAGTCATATTTTTTTGCATGCTCCTGTGATTTATCTTACATGCGTCAGCAATACATTCCACAATGCTAAACTCATGATAAACATTGCAACTAGTGCTGTTTTATTTAATTAGCCAGCTGGTGAAAGGAAAGGTTCATTTAGAAATTGCTGAATTAAACATAGTAACGAGGACAGGCCCAATCCATACAGATGCCAAATCTTCTGAACCACTGTAAAAATGTAAGCTAATGGACGCTACACAGCTTTCACGGTATATAAATGAGTTTTTATTTCTCGTTTCCCAGAAAGAAATGATCAGACTGAACAGGAGGAACGGCGGGAGATAAAGCAGAGGTTAACAAGGAAGGTGAGGAATCTTTTTTTTGTAATGATTATTGTCCTCTGTGACAAAAAACTAGACCAGATATTGTCTTCTGTGACAAAAAACTAGACCTGATATACATGGGATCCAGAGTCAGTAAAGGATAATATGCAAGTCTACAATAATGAGTCAAACAAAAATCTTGTGCTGCACTTTATGCCTATTGTTATCTATGCCCACTATATTTGTCATATGCCCCTTTTTTGACAAGGTTTATGTTATTTTTTGTGAATGAAGCATATTAATGTTATTAAACCTTATAGATTCACATCTATTTGGCAGGGAGGAGTTTATGTGATTTCAGTTTTCATGTCTTATTCATCAAGAAAAATGTTTACATATGAATTTAATAGATAATTCTTTCCTATGCAGCTCAACCAACGGCCAACTGTAGATGAACTAAGAGAACGAAAAATCCTAATAAGATTCAGTGATTATGTGGAGGTGGCGAAAGCGCAGGATTACGATAGAAGAGCAGACAAGCCATGGACGAGATTATCTGCAGCAGACAAGGTAAGAGAAGAGTTAGGTAACATGGACTAGACAACATCCAGTGCTTTGAGATTTTAATTAATATTGAAAGAAGGAAAGAAAACCAGTCTAGCATAATAAATCTTTCTAAGACATTTTACTAATATTATTATACAGATAAGGTGTCTGCATTTGGCACAGCTAGAGACATGTGTGACCTAACTCTATAATAAAATAGCAGTAAAAGTAGACTGGTACACATATAGATCAACACACATCAACACTGCTATATAACTAACCCAATGAATCTAGTTTGGAGCAAGTTGTCAGTATATACAGAAGCTTATGAATATCCCCATTAAATTGGTATCTCAGAGTAATGTTGCTAGCAGTTCTGTGTTCAAATAAGAGATTAACCAAGCTATGTTTTGATATTTTAAGGCTGCCATACGGAAAGAACTTAATGAGTATAAAAGCAATGAAATGGAAGTGCATGCTTCAAGCAAACACTTGACCAGGTTGGTATAATGAATCTTAATGTGAGAATGTGGAAATATCGGTACACATGACTGTGCAGAGTGGGCAGCTACAATTTATAAAGACTGATGATTAGTACTAATACCCAGGGATATTTTACATTGGAGAGTAAAGTCAGAGTGCAATAGTCTTTACTGTCACTGAGTTACAAAACTATGACAGCACATATTGGTATATCAGTTTTATTAACATAGATCTGCTTGGGATAAGAATTGGGAATTTTGTCATTGAGTCCAATTTGGTCTCTAAAAGTAGAACAGCTTACAGAACAATATTTGTGTTGCTATACAACCTATGCAGCTAATTGAGAGTAAATAACCAATAAGCAACAGGATATAGATCAAATAGAGAGATATAAGGCTAGAAGGTTTACATGCTCTTCCCATTAATTATATTAACCATAGCCATTTTTATTTTTCAGATACCACAGGCCGTAGAAACTCTCTTGTGGGAAATGAGTCCTACTTTTTGGTATAACTGCTGAACATGCTCCACATGGAGCAGTGATGTGCAGTCTTGAAGTTCAGCGCATGGCGCTCGGATATTTACGCGGAGAGTGGTTTGGGCGATGCAGAGGGATTGTCTGCAACACTTCCTAGCAGGGGAAGGACTCCCGATGAGTCGACCGCGTACGCCTGGGAACTGATCAGCCCCTTGTGGGGAGAGAAACTAGCTCAAGGATACACACGCAAAATTAATTGGGTGTTGTTGACAGAGACTGGATGTAAAGTGCGATTTGAGGCTGTATTTTGCAGCAGGATGCTGTGCATGTGTCGGCTTCACTATGGCGAGATCATAATGAACATGCAGCCAGCACTTCATACAGTATTACATTGACATGTCAGCCTGATCACGGTTTCTTTCTAACTCTTAAACCTAATGCCTCGGCAAAATATTTTCATGTTTTATATTTTGTTTCTTTTTTTTTTATGATGTCTTACAAAAAACAAACAAAGAAAAAAACATCTACAGCATATTTCCTGTTAAGTTTACCTTATTAAAAAAAGGAAAAGTTGCTGCAAAAAAAGTTGACCTGAGTCTTACTAAGTTAAATAAAGATGCTGCAATCTTCTCTCTTAAAGGTACTAATCTCACTAAGAAAATGAAGATGGTAATTAACACATCACTGGCACATCTAACTTCCTGTTGCATCTGGGTTACAGCAGGGGACGAGACTGTGCATAATTCTATAATAGTGTCACTGCTAAAAATAAGGTTATATAATGTGCTGCCAGGTTCAGCTGCATGTCTTTGCCACAGCTTTATTTACAGGCATCACAAAGTGTGTTATTGCCATCTGGTTACTAATAATCCAAATGCATCTAAATGGGATCAAATCATAATGCCACGGTGCAGATAACTGTGACTTTGAAATCAGATCAGCCTGGTAATTAGGATTTTATTGGCAGCGCTGAGAAAAGTCTTACAGACAATAATACAATAAAGGTTACTAAAATAAAACCTTCACACACTCCTACAAAAAATATCTTAATAGCTAATAACAGACATTAATAGGATTCTATTGTAGATGGAAAATACTCATATGCTAGTAAGAAATATTACTAAATATATTATTGTATGAAAAACTATTCTGTGATTTGGAGTTTGCAACTTTTCCAAATGAAACAAAGTTCCCATTATGGGGAGAGATTTTCACATTATATAGAATTCTACAATATCTTTGTTTTGCAAATGAGAAAAAGCTGCTGTACAAAAGATTTATTAAAAGTATAGCCATACATTTTTTCTATTAATTTTGAACAAATATTAAATAATAATTATGTAACTAACTTGCAAGCGAAAATGTGAAAAGGCAATATTGAAAATGGCGCTAAAATGAGTACACAAAACATCTAAATTAGTAAATATGGATATACAAAGTTCAATTCTGGCAACTGTAAGGGAATCCACATACACTGAACAGTCACCTTATTGTTGGCAGTTTTTGGATAATCTTTAAAATGTACTTGCTCCAGCCATAAAGAGAGACTGAAGTCCCCTTCGAACACTAAGGAGCTCCTCGTCCTGCTGTAAAAAAAATATTAAAACTGTTTAGCCTTTTTATGAGAATATTTTGTAAAGCACCACTGACATAAATAAGTATCCTCTGCCATACTACAAGGTATTGCCAACTATTTAATACAAATCACATTAACAGTGACATAATACTATTCTCAAATGAAACACAGTACATGGAAATAAGTACTCTCATTTTGAAAGCCTATCCCCCTAGATTGGAAATAGATATAAATGTAAACAGAAGAAAATGGTAATGTGTAAAGCTTAGCAGTGAAAAGGCAGTCAATGAATTGCAATATTTCCTGGAAAGCTTGTATCCACATCGAGGAATTAAAAAGAGTACATTTGGAATGTATGGAAACACTTTTACTGAGGAAAGAATGTTTTTACTGGGGAACAAGGTGAATCTTTGGACCTACTTAACTTGCAGAAGGTGGAAGCAATCTGTTTTATTCTTCTTTATTTTATGTCTGTGGCTCACATAGTGAGGGGGCAGTTAATAGCAGAAGGCATTCTGCACCCTTGCTATATGTGCCACGAGCATCAAAAAGAAGAAATACGTATGATGTGGATTGCTTAAATCTTCTTTGATTTAAGTTGGTTTAGAGACCTGTGACTGATACCAATACTCAGACTTAGTAACTCCGCCAAAACTGTGCTCCCTTAGTCTAGGATGACACTCAGGCATGCCATCAGCCAGCAAGCAATTTAATCCCAAGTCACTCAGTCACTAGTGGAGACTCAGTGTTGGGTGAAAACCAAGAACAACCTTTATTGCACAGACACACAGGTTTTTATACCTAACAAAATCAGATAAAAGATAGAAAAGTATTATGTCACATACTGAAAGACATTGGTGTGCATGACCATGTCCCTCCTGGGACAAACAGTCTGGCTGCCTCTCACCGTCCCCCAGCACCCTGTGGTTAACTGTTCGATATCCCAAAACAGGGTGTTCCCTGGTCCCCCCAAGGAGGTGCAGCAACAAATGTAGCATATCCCAGATACCTCTCACAATTGCCTCCCTGCTCCCCACAGAGTGATTTGATCATAGACTTTAGGGAGGATCGACAGCAAGTTTGAAGTTTTAGCAGATCACAACAGATTCGCCACCCGCTAGAAATCTTGCTGTCCTCTGGTCAGGCGGAGGTAGCGGTGGAGGTGCTCCGCAATCCCAGCCCATGGTATCCGGGAAAGGGCCCTCTAACCTGCAGAGTCTGAAAGCTACCATGTATGTGGAATGTTTGTTTTCTTGTAGTAGAAGCACTTTATTCACAGAGCACTTTTTATAACTCTATTACTGTGACAAAGGTCTAAGCTAAAAAGTTTAATATGCATTTCTTAGAAATTTGGCACACTGCTTGAAACTGTACAAATGTACTTTAAGCATAAAAAGTGCCCTTAAATATTGGGATTGTCAGCAAATGGGCATTAGGTTTACATGCCATTAAAAGAGCATTCTTCATTAAAAGGGAAGTAAGGCAGTTTCTCACTAATCTAGAGGTGCTGGAGCATTTCCCACACTTAAGGATACGCCCATAAATTGCATGATATTTTAGCTGAGCTTCAAGCTAAAAATGTATATATCTAGTTGATCGCTACATGTGTTATTGTTGAACACTACAAGGGAGATTACATGATAATGTTCCCAAGGCACTAACATATTTCAATTACCATTTCTTTTAGCAGGTTTTCTTGAACACGCTTCATTTTGTCTTTCATCACAGTCATCTATTTAAGAAAAAAACTAAATTAACCCCATTCACTTCCAGGTGTGTATTTTGCAGGAAGGTTTTGGGCTATATTTATGAAACACAAAGTTTGCAATTTTAGTCAGATAAAGCAGGGGTAACCAGAATATATGCAAGTGTAGAGCAAAGAGATACAGGGGCAAGGGGACTAAACGGCAACACAGACACAATCGCACACAGGGAGAGCTGGAACAATGACAATAATAAAGCCAAGCAATGGTGCCACAGGTAATTTCACTTAGTTGGACTGAAGTAACCAAAAGGGGGAGTTTTTTTTTAGCATAGGAAGTAGCACCAATTAACTTTTGGTTACTTCATTCCAACTAAGTGAAACAATTCTTCCATTTAGATATTTTAGTCTTCAGTTTGCAAACAATGCAATTTTTTCTTTCATGAAACCCCATAACTCCTTTGCGACAATAGACGTATCAGGCACTTCCAGCCGGGAATTCCGTTCACGACAATGGACGCGCCTGACACGTGTTGCGGTGAAACAAGCCGTTTTCACAATCAACGATTGCGAAAACCGCTCTGGTTGTGCTGGTCTATTATGTTGAGGCAATAGCCAGCACCTAAATTCAGGCTCTGGGGCACCCACGATCGCTGCATGCTCCTGCAATATGGCTGTGCCGTCTTGTGGTCAGAGCTTCGGAAGTGAAAAACAATTCACTTCCGTCGCTCTAAATATGTTGCTTGCAATGAAAAAAAAAAAAACAATTAGCGTAAATCTAGGATTAGGGTTAGATTAGCTGTTACAGTTAAAATTAAATTAGGGTTAGCATAAGGGATAGGGTTAAAATTAAATTAAAATATATAGCATAAGGGTTAGAGTGGGGTTACATTTAGGGTTAGGGTTAAATTTAGGGTTCGGGTTGGGGTCAAAAGGAAAAAACAAAAAACACTATTTTTGGTTTTTGCCCCATAACTTGCAAAAAACTGCAGAAAAATAACATATAATTTGTGTGGGTACAGTATGTGAGAGAGAAGAAAATTACAGCTAAACACAAACACCCCAAAAATGTAAAAACAGCCCTTGTCACTAAGGGAAAGTCAAGGTCAAAATGTCTTGTCACTAATGGGTTAATATGACAAAAAGTGTGATGTGTTTACAAATAATACAAACTTTAGTAAACAAAAGGTTTGGAACTTACTTCCGAATTAAAGATATTTTCTTCAAAGTCAATACTATGGTACACATTATTTTCAAGTGAAGACCTCAGGCTATGAATCCTGCAATACAAAATGCAGCATTGGAAGAAGTATTTTGTGTAATGAAACACCAGGTGCACTCATTCCCATGTGGCCACCTGTGCATGCACTTACCGCCTCTGCTCATTTTTACGATATGAGCTAAAGGTTTGAACCTGCTGCGTCCAGAAGTTCTGTAAAACATGATAAATTTTTTTGTGGCTGTTCACTGGCAAGATGAGAGATGTATGATGCATTGAAATGCTCTATCACAAAATATAGGTGCAAAAAAACAGGCCAATGAGAAATCATTTTTTAAAACACATCTTGCCATAAATTCTTTTTCCATGCTTTTAAGAGTCACTGAATCCTTTTCAAAGTTATCAATCTCCTCCAAAATTGTCCCTTCGAATTTATCTAGACGTTTTATCCTGGAGCAGAGAAACATTAACATTACAGTAAAGAGACCATGTGCATTATTTGCATACTTTTCACTAGTTTCCAAGCTCGAAGGTAGTCTGTCACTGACCTGCATTCTTGCATTTGAACACTCACTGATGTTAGATGCTTTTGTGTGGATTTTAACGACTGTTTTGTAAAGTATTCCATTTTCTTGGAACGAATCTACGAGAAAAGGCTTTTATATGTAAATGTGTTTTATTACTATTAGGTTTCATTCTAATTTTCTACACTGTGAGATTAATAAGAGTGGAAGAGCATGAATTTTGCCAAATAAATAAATGTTATTTATAGGATGATAAAGTACCAGGTTAGGTAGATCTCCCACCCATGCCCCCTGTAAGAGGAATACCACAGAACACATCTCCTTCATTGTGTTTATGTTAATATGCATCTTTCTATTACTCAGTTTGGTGTTGCATTATCTGACAGGACGGAAACATGCTGCAGAATCTTCTGTGAAGACATTCAAATGTTGTCTTACTCTACTGTGAAGATTGAATGCAAGGTTCCCTCATAGTTCAGAGTTCCCTTTGTGACACATACAAAATCCCATGCTCTAAACAATAGGGGAGATATTTTAGTATTCACGTTTTATACTAGCAGTTTTAGAAATTTCAGGGCACCCTATTGAAAAAAAATTCTAGCCCCCTCTACCCTCCCAAAGTCATTTTATCCAAGTCTTTGTATATCATGCAAATTATTTTAATACACCTCAGGACATGCCCCATCACCCGTATTGCACACCCAAGATTTGCTGCTGCCCCCCAGGACATGCCCCATTACCTGCATTGCACATCCAAGACTGACCCCATTAATATGCCACAGCCAGTTTGTCCATTACTATGCCACCACCAGTTTGTACATTAGTATTCCACAGCTTGCCCTTGGATATGCCACTGTTTGCCCATGAATATGCCACAGGCAGATTGCCCATAAATATGCCACAGTCAGTATGCCCATTAACAAACCACAGCCAGTATGCCCATTAATATGCCACTGTTTGCCCATTAATATGCTTAATAGCTTATGACTAAGCACTAGATGCGTGAAACGCGTCAAGCTTGATCATCAGGTTTGCACCACCTACACTGTCTGCTGCTTGATTTTCTACATTTTTGGATTTGATTATTCACCCATTAAACACTTTTGCTTCTATTTGTTGCCTCATGAGTGCCATTTTTGCATTTTTTTTACTATTTCACAGTATGTCCATTTATATGCCACAGTATGCCTATAAATATGCCACAAACAGTATGCCCATTAATATTCCACTTTATGCCCACTGACATGCCACAATCAGTATGCCCATTAATATGCTGCAACCAGTATGTCCAATAATATGCAGCAGCCAGCATGCCCATTTATATGCCACAGCCAGCATGCCCACTGATAGGCCACTTTATGCCTATTAGTATGCCACACCAGTATACTCATTAATATGCCACAACCAGTATGCCAATTAATATGCCACAGCCAGTATGCTCATTAATAATCCACAGCCAGGATGCCTATTAATATGCCACTATTTGCCCATTAATAAGTCACAGCCAGTTTTCCCCCTCCCCCTTTCCCCAGTACTTACTTGTGTTCTGCGACTCTGTGTAAGACAGCAGCCTCTCTCGCGCTCCCCGCACGCTGATCTAATGTTTGAGTGCCGGAAGGTCACATGACCATGGCGCTCTGACATAAGATCAGTGCGCACGGTACGCGAGAGGCAGCATGGAAGGCTTTGCACAGACGTACATTGCACAGACACCATGGTGCCTTCTTGCGCAGAGATGCTGGCGAGGGGAAACTTTTGATCTCCCCAGCCAGTGTCTCTGCCAGCATTTGTTTGTTTTTTATTAGCACTTTTTTTTTATTAGAACTTGTATTCTTTTGATTTTTTATATCAGATCCTTTAAGGACCTGAACAATTATGCTTAAGATCTGTTGGCCAGTGCCCCTATGGAAGAGTTTCCATCCTTTAGCTCCAAATCATGAACTCAATAAACTTTCTCTAATGTTTCTCTACTGTTTGTACCCATTTTACAATGCTTAGGTTAATGGGTTTTATTACACTGACTGAATGTTTAAAAGCAACTCTACTGGGTCTATTCACTAAAATTCTAGTTTTAGCTTATGGAGATCGATTTTAATTTTGAGACTCAGTCAAACTCGGCACCTAGGTTCAAATTTATCCCATTGAAAGTAATGGGATGCAAAATGATCTAAGCTATTTTTGAGAGTGAGTCAAATTCGGCGCCTGTTAATTTCAATGGGATAAGATTCAAATCTTGCTTTTTTTTCTAAGTCTCGGGTGCCACATTTGCCGCAACAGTCTCAAAATGAAAGTCAACTTCCAAAGTCGAATTTTAGTGAATAGATCAAAGTGTGTAAATGATGCAGCTTAATTAAATTCAAATAATAAGGGAAATAGCCAGGGCAACAATACCTGAAATTTTCTGGTGAATTCTTTGCTGATTTGCTGACACATTACACCGACCCCTGAGCCATTCCAGGTATCTACTGTCGTGGAGATATCATTCCCAGAAACTGTGGATAAACTCTCTGAAACTGAACAGAAAAAAAACTAAATGTAACATTTACCAGTCAACAGACAAGTGTAATAATGACAAATATATAAACTTCATAATATGAGACATAAACAATGGTGTATTATCTGTCACAATGACCACCTTGACAAAGTCTTCCAAGTCAGCACTATTTCTACCAATTTGATAGGGGGTAGATTACCTGCAACATTACTACCTGTCAGATACAGCGATGGATTGCCTGCACCATTACTACCAGTCAGTTGAGGTTGTATTACCTGCACCATTACGATCAGTCAGAGTGTGGTGTACAAATAAATGCACCATTATTGGCAGGCAAATTATGGTGGACACAGGCAGATACAGGGCTTATTTCCTGCCTGTCAGATAAGAGAAGTGGTGCATGCCCCATTGCTATAAGGTGGATATCTGCCCATTGCCTGCTCCATTATGGGCATGTAGCGGGTGCATAGCATGCACTGCTACTACAAAGCAGGTAGGTTGCAATTCTCTTGCACTATTATAACCAGCCAGATATGGAGTAAGAGTGGCTTGTTCTACCAATTCCAGTGCAGAAAACCAATACTCTCATGTAAAAATCTGTTAATGTACAGATCAATTTCTCTAAAGGAGCTGTTATATTTAGTACTAAGAAGGAGTTACATAAACAGATCATTGAGGTGATAATGTCAGGAAAGGAAAAATCTTCAAAGGCAAAACACTGAACCCACCATAAAAAGCAATGGAAAAATACATTAAAAAAACTCTCTCTAATAAAAACTGTGAGGTCTGCAAAAAAAGCACTTGTGTATAGTGTGTAATTAATATCAGTGTGTATAAGCCAATACACAACCATAAATAGTGTAAAATTAACTGAATAGGCACACAGTGTGAAACAATAACACAAAGTTAAAGTAATATAGAAATAGATATCCTGTGCTTAATACTTGTGGGGGTCTGGTAAAAAAGCACGTGTGTGTTACATATGTTTGATACAATCATAAACCACTTATGATAAGAGTGGTCTATATAGCTGGTCTAACGCAATAATACATCTGATGGTATTCTCAAGCTTGTGAAACAGTGTTTACAAATGATAAACAAATCATTGAGGTGATTACACTGCTATAAAAATCTTTTGGAAAGCTATAGGCTCTTAATAAAGAGAGAATTGCAAAGAATTGAGATGGGAATTTCAAACTTTAGGCCGGTGTAGAGAGTTGGAAAAGTTCTCCAATGCAACTGAATGGGAGGATTTTTCAAACTCAGCTATTTTGGCCTTAAGTTTGAAATTGACGTCTCAATTCTCTGCAATTCTCTCTTTATTGAGTAGACCATCCTGAGTAGATCTATTTTGAAATGACAAGGGAAAATAAGGCTGCAGTTAGGTCAAATAATGGTGTGCTATAAGTTTGCTCTATTAGAAAGATGGTAATACCACACCACTGAAATGATGCCCAGTCTAGGAAACACAAAGAAATATTAAAAGTCTAATAGGTCTCCATGCTTTATATTCACCCCGGACATTGAGACTCTGTTCCTCGGTGGCTGTAAAAAGTTTTCGCGGAAGAAGCTTTGCTTTCCTGCGCTTTATTTGATAGTCACTTCCTGTGGGACTGACATCAATGTTCCCACGCTTTAGGCTTGACGTGGTTGTACTTGCTGAAGGACCTGTAGAAGATTGCATATTAGATGTTATTTTTTCCAGTTCCATGTTTTTGTTATTTTATATTGATATTACGGTTAACATGTTCATGATGGTAGTTTCTTTTTTAACCCATGCTTACTTAAATGAAGCAAGGGTTAAAAAACAATACCCCTTTCTCCCTTAAATAAAATTGACATGTATATTTACAGATACAGGCGAGTGTACTCAAGGCGCTACCTCACAGCAGAGGCAGTACCGATGGGGAGGCAGCACGTGCTGACACAGTCAATCAGAGCAGTTGCTTGCTTTGCTCGTCTGACAGTTTATCCTCATACTAGCAAAACATAACTTTTCACTTCTAAACTAGACGCACAAGTGGAAAAAAAAACATTTAGTTGCCCTTATATAACAATGAACACAGTGTCTTCCTGTGAGAAATCACATGCAATGCCTACAGAAATAATACAATATACTAAACAATTCAATTGTGCCACTGGAAAGTGAGACTGAAGAAAGATTAGAAATTCTGTCTAATTATGTGGAATTACTTCATGTAGATATATAGACATACCATACTGGATATTAGTGTCAAGCATTTCACAGTGTGGTCTTTGCCTACTACCATCTGACAGTCCTGATACATGACTGTTTCCCTAAAATAAAAATGTAAATATTACCGGGGTAACAACATGTTCAGAATAGAAAGCAAATGTTATTTGAATAGACTTAGGTCTCCGTGTGTGGGATATTCAGTATCCTAATGAGTTAAGAATTCTCACCTAATGATAACTTTTATTTTGATATTCACTACTAATTATTAGAGATAGAGAGGAATTTAATACATGTTAGTGAAATAGAATCCTAATATTTGGCATGCATTCAAATAAAAATATGAGTAACACAAATGGCAAAACTATGGTGGCTGTTCACTAAAAAATACATTATGCAGGGACAATCCTGGTTTCCCCCTCTAACTAACTCACCAGGTCTGTGTCTTTATAATGTGAAGCTAAATTGTTATGGTGAAATATTTACCTTTTAGTGAAAAGCTTCCGATTAGTGGTTGTTACTCACCTGTTTCCTGTTTTCTGAGTGGTCAGACCCATGGTTTGATATGTTCACAAGAAATCCATTGTTTTCTTCCTCTATTCTCTTGGTTTTAGAACACCCCTCATTTAAGAATCTTTTCTTACACTGATCTAGTATTTTACTGCTCACAGTAAGCTGCAAGTGAAAGAGGAACTATCAATAAATTGCATTAAGTATTTTCCTAAAAAGATTACATCGCACACACAAAATTAGACTTAAAAAGGCCTTTGTATATTCAATGTCTAATACATGTGACATGCATTTATTTTTACTTTAAAACAATTCACAGTTCTGTTTTATATGGAAAATAACTTCACAGTGGTCTCTAAATTCGCTGACATTTAAATCTTAATCCGCTGTGTAATGGTAAGGGTGCACACTTTAAATTATTTATGTTACCAGAGACTCAATGCTGGAAACGGAAGAACAGGTTTGCTCTTCAATAACACGGTCAGCAGGCTTTTTCCCCCCAGTTCTGTCTAATGACGTGTCTCTGTATTTTTCTGGTTTATTGCTCCAGCTTTTCCCTTTTGTAGAATAAAATATTTTTGTTGGGATGTTTTTTGTTGCCACAGGAGTTATTTTCTCTGGAGATGATCCACACAGTAACAGAGAAGATGATCTTCCAGTAGTCCGATGGGTGGTCTTTAATTCATTAACTGACATATAGCTATCAGCTGGAATTGAAATATTTTTTGTTATATCCCGTACATGGAAAAGTTAAGCTTAGCTTAGCTCCAATAAATGTGAGCGACATTTGTGTGCAGAGACAACTAATATTTTGGCTATAAACAAGCTTTTCGAAATTTTATTAGTGTTATAGCAGCTATCGGGGTACAATCAATTCCGTCCATTAAGGCAGGCAAAATTTAAAGTTTTGATACCACACCTTACTCCGACTGGAATAACGTGTGATTCAATGGCATGGAGGACATCAAAGTTACAGTGCGTTAAAGCACTGGTATTTTGGTAAAGGAATACCTTAATTTTTTTTAAAAATGGTTAATGCTACATGAATGGGGATGTAATAGTCACCACAAGTACAATTGTATCCCTACCCATGCCAAACACAAAAGTATCCTGGAGCAGGAGCACCCCTAGTGCCCCTGGTCCCATAAAATAAATAATTTAATTTAACCCAGGGGCTGAAAAAAATATACCTGAAGAAAATATCCCCCATTAATATTGATGGGGCCGTGAGCATTGCGCTGGCCCACATCCCCATGGGGCCAGTTAATTAAATTGAAGGGGCCGCAAGCATTGCATCGGCCCCAGCGGGACAATACATTTAAATTAAAGGTGTTGTGGGTATCGCACAAAACCGCAGCCCCTGAGGGGGAGGGGCGACATTTATTTTATGGGGCCGTAGAAGCTAGGATTTTATTATTTGTATGGAACACTGTTTTGTGTTCCCTACAGCACTGAAAGGGTAAAGATGTGCATATATCAGATAAGTTAAGCAACGGATGCACATTAGCTCGCTTTTTCCGGCTCACAATACACTGTTTGAATAGCAGTTTTTAAACGTGTGGTAATGATTTAACTGCACCTGTTATTGGCATTAGTGGCAGGCATTGAATCGAGAATGCCCATTAATTTACCAATAAGGCTATATTTTGCAATGCTGGCAGCCATTGAATCTACTCTTTGGAGGCACAGCTATTTTATTTCACACAATTTACATTACATATAGATGTGGTACACTTATCTATATCTCTTTGTGAAGAGGCTCCCAGACACAGGCTTTATGTTTTAAACTCACATCTGTTCTGTTCAATAGAAGCAGGACTTGGAGTTGATAACACCAGCTCTTCTTCTGACTTCTGACAGGTCGTTCCTACCATTTTCAGGTTTATAGAATTGTTTTCTGTTCTAGCGGTTTTTTGGGGGGGTTTTGTAGAATTAGGATTTTCAGGTCTCTTCTGTTTTTCCATGGACAGCTGTCAGTTAGGAAATTACACAGATTGTCTAATAATTAACATCTCCCATCAATGCACAAAGAACTTCACAACCTTATAAAATGCAGATAATAAATGACACATAGAAATGAGGCCTTACAATGCAATGTTTACAAGGGACTTGTCATATCTACAGTTACATTCTGTAACATTCTCAGCAGGTTTACATCACAATCTGGAACATGATTTTATTGAGCATCCATATAATATCCAGTGTAAATCAGGAGTAATACACCAAACACATATTAACACTACTGTAGTACGGAGCATGTACCCCAGCATTGACACATTTTCAATTTTAAAAACTATTAGTAATACACATTTCAGCAGACAAATGGAAATTTTAAAAAAGTACTGTAGAATAGACAACAAACTAATTGGAGCACTTTATCCATATACATACAAACACACTACCGGTTGATAGGTTCAGTGGTAGGGGCCTTGGGCCACATCTTGTGTCCCAAGAGAATACCGCCCAAACCAATTAGAATGACTGCAATGCCCTGGGGGGGGGGGGGGGGGGGGGGCGGCACCACCATTGTTATAGGGAAGGGTAAACATTTTCAGCTCAGCAAGTCCAGTAAGAACAAGAGTCACATGCAGCATCAGTGGCACTGTTAGTCAGCTCTTAAACTTCGGGTGGTATGGCGATATACACTGCAGCAAAATTTGAGAGATCCCTAGATCTTTTAGAAAAATGGCTGCATCAGCAGGATCTTCAATGGTCAGTTGTTTGTTCTCTGTGTTGACAGTATGGGAGGTGGGTATGCTCCAGTGGTATTTCACATCATGTTTTCGTAAGTGGGTGGTTAAACCCGCCATAGATTGCCTCCAGCTTGTTACCTCAGAAGGTAAATCATCGTAAAGCTGCAGAGAGCTTCCAGCATACGAAATGTGTTGTATATTTCTCGAGGCATGCAGAATCACTAGTTTGTCAGCGGTACTCTGGAATTGTATAATAACATCGCATGGAGCGGCTTGCAGGGCTCGTTTTGCCTTGCAGACTCTATAACAGTCGGCGGTATGGCCAGTCCCAAGCTCTAAATCAGGTCGCATTTGTTTGATTAGACCTTCCAAGTAGGTACGGAGACCGGTGGGAATAATCGCCTCCGCTACCCCTCAGAGATAGCACTTGGAGTTGAATCTTTTGAGAGAGAACCAACAATTGGCATATATGTTGCTTCGATTCTTCCCGCTCACGGGTGGCAACGACAGAGTCAGTTTCAAAAGTGGCTACTTTGGAGGTATATGAGGAAAATCAAGGAACAGCTTATTAATATCACCTTTAGTCGATGACGTTCAGTCAGCAGTAGGTTCAGATGGTTGTGTAGGAGGCCTTCTATGCCGCAATGGGAGCGAATCATCGGATGATGCGTCTGATCCATTGTTGTCCTGCTTAATAGCAGGTGCGGTTGGGGAGGCTTGTAAGGCCTAAATACCAAAGATCCAATATCGTTGGTCAGTATTTTGTCATATTTTTTCTTCCTGGGCCCCATGTCTACAGGAAGGTGTAGAGAGGATTTTTTAGGCGTATATTTTATTCATAAAATATAAGATGGGATATCAAGCTAAAACAGTTACTTATCAGATACAAATATCATTTTATAAATTCCAAAACCTGGCATATGGCCTTCAGAGAAATAAAATCCACAGCTCAGTATTTTTTTTTACAAAATAGTAAATGTAAAACAGTATGCAATGAAAATAAAATCAAACATTCAAAACAAATAAGTGAAATCGTGCGCTTCCCAAAACACTACACACTGTTATTCTCCCTTATAGGAGGCAATATTCTCAGTATATATTGTAAGGGGAAGAAGAACAGACACAAAATAAAATAATATAGTGTAGTATATTAAGACTAATAAGTCTTTGAGAAAGCCTGAATAAGGAGAAATGCGTTCTACTAGAATGCTCCTCTCCCCCACACAACGCGTTTCTCCTTATTCAGGCTTTCTCAAGTCCTTGAGAAAGCCTGAATAAGGAGAAACGCGTTGTGTGGGGGAGAGGAGCATTCTACTAGAACTTCATGCACCTTACAAGTCTGGAACTACATGCACTTTGCAGCTGCTTGCTGTTTGCTTTTATGTAAGATTTTATATTTTTGTATTCTGCATTATTAAAGAAAGTTTTACTGAAGATATATTTCCTTCCTCCTCTGTCCTATTCTTTATGACCTCGAGGATCATCTGATTACATCTGTGAATTCAAGACCCCTAGAGGGGCTCCCGAATACCCATGACACTGAGCAGGGTACTGCTCAGGAAGATGTGAGTGCAACCCTCATATATTATATGTCTTTTGGTCCACTTATTAGTCTTAATATACTACACTATATTATTTTATTTTGTGTCTGTTCTTCTTCCCCTTACATTATATACGGAGAATATTGCCTCCTATAAGGGTAAATAACAGTGTGTAGTGCTTTGGGAAGCGCACGATTTCACTTATTTGTTTTGTGTGTATTTTATGTACCAGGAGTGAAGCACTGATTGTGTTTTTGTGCTGCTACTCCCTTCACAGTTAAAGGCGCAGTGTACTCTATTTTTGTTTAAAATCAAACAAAAAAAATAGTAAAAGATGAAATCATTTTAGTCTCTTGCAGATCTTTTTCAGTTGACTCTTGAGCAGCTTAATAGTTTTTTTTTTCCAAAATGTTTAATAAAGGATTTACAACAGTGCAATCATCAAAGGTATGTATATAGACATCAAATATGTTCCCGTAAAGAATGAATGGATAACAACCCGTCATATAAGTACATAAGTGCATATATCAAACATTCATGTTTTAGAAAATTATAGACAATATAATAAACTTATATATACCTGTATCAGTACACACATCAAAGATAATTACAACAGTAAGAAACATATAGATTCTTTGTTTTGGTATATAAGTTCATTTTTGGCTGCGTATAAAAACCTGTCTATAATACTGCTTTGTAGTCTTGATGAAAAATACCACCCCTTAACTAAGCGGGGAATGAAAACTCATATGTAACCGGCCCTTTGTCATGTATAAGTCAATACCGAACCTTCAAAACCTGTGGGCACAGTTACAGTAAATTGCGATATAAAAACAACAATTAAACAGACAAACAAACAAACAAACATGTCACCAGTTATCGGGTGATCAAGAAATATACAGTGTAATATACAATTTAATAAACCAGTTCTACACAGTGGAGCCAGAGTATGGCTTGAAATAGAAAAAAACCACACCTGGAACATCTTATCTGCTTTTAGAGTGGGTGGGGTGGGTTAGGGAAAATGACAAATTAGTTAAGAAATGGGTTCATTACCTTGCAAAATTTGATCCATATACCACGGCAAATTTTGTAAGGTACTTTTAATTTGTTGTTTAATAGCTGGCGATAGAGAATTGATGTAGCACTGCCAGTTCTCGAAAAAAGATTTTGTGGCCTGGTTAGAATTCTGGCGCGCAGTGAGCCAATTCATCCAAAATAGTTGGAATAGTTTATCCTGAAACATTTGGAGGGATGGTTCCTCCTTCCTTATCCATACCTATAGAATAGTTTTGTTAGCCACCGCCATAATCGTTCTGGCTAATTTTACTTTAGGGAACGGGTTTGGAGTGATACCAAAAAATGTGAAATCAATGGTTAATTACAAGTGTGGTTTTGGCAAAATGGTGTATTCTAGCATCAAATTTGCATACAATTTTACAGAACCACAAACAGTGATTGAGATCTGCTTGTGCACAGTTACATTTTGGGCACGTATAATGAGCATTCGGAAACATTAGTTTGCTCTGGGTCGGGGAGATATAAGCCCTGTGGAAAATTTTCAGAAACATGTCTTTATATGCTGTAGATTTGATAGTGATTAGTAAAGTATTATGTGCTTTAAGTAGATCATCCATAGATATGTTAGATAAGGTTGATAACCACATACTGGGTCGAGTCGTTATTTTAGAATAGTCAATAGATTTGTAGAAGAGGCGTCGTAAGTGTGTCGTCGAGTACTTAGAATTGTGAGTCCTGTCAATGAAGTTATCTACGGGGTTATCCCATTCAGTCTCTGAAAAGAGGCTATGGGGCTCCTTCCTGGACAGACAGAGCATGGGTCTTATGGTGTGTATGTTGAATTTGTGCCTTTGGGTGAAGTGGTGGTTAGCGAGGCCTTGTTGGAATTGTGGGTTCGTTAAAAAAGGCGAAAGTAGTATGCTGGAAGCTCAGGCCCATTTGCATACGGACGAGCTTCCATGCCCTTATGGGGCCAAATAATAGAGGGGCCTTTCTTACCTCACTAGATATTAACCCGACCGGTGTATGAAGTAATGCTATGAGATTACTCTCTGGACATAAGTTTTGATCAAGGACCTGGTCGGTAAAGTATGTTTTCAATGTGATCCAGTCAATGGCTTATCTTAATAAGGAAGCCAGATTGTAAGCACGTATGTCTGGCATGTTTAGGCCCCCTAATGATGAGCTTAATATTTTCAAAAGCTTGGGGGTCAGAGCTCCTGAGATCCATAATATTCACTTCATTGGCCATCAGACGAATATTCTTTCCTTCCAGTATAGGCACTTTGATAAACACGTCATTTACAGGTGCTAAAGGACTGCCATTGGAAGATAATCTGTATATAGTTTCCTGTGGACTCTCTGGTGGAATCTCTGGCATTTTAAATACTCTGGTGTAAAGTCTGGGTGTGACCTTTGGAGTGCATCCAAACATGGAGTTGTCTGCACACCTGCTGCTGGTAGACGGGTCTGCACAATTCCTTTTACTAGTCCTTCTAAGCGTAGCAGTCACATTTGCAGTAGAAGTTCTAGTTTTTCTTATAGCAGCTTTTAATTCCTCCACAGTTCTCTTAACTTGACTGTCAAAATCCTTGATGAATGAAGTTTCTCATTCTTCACAGGACGATTTTTCTGTCCTCGTTGTTTTATTTTTTCTTTGCTGGCATCATGTTCACAGCTGTAAATCCTGCTCCAGTGGGTCACTCAGCTTCCCGGCAATGCACGACCTTTTTTTTGTCTAATACAGCCTGAATGGATGTTTTTCTACAATAGCTGGACTTTACTTATAATTTGTGCAACCAAGTGTGCTTGAAAAACATGCTCAAAATGTCTAATGCCCCTGAATTTACATGGTGAAAGCACGAAAGTAGCGGCACCTACTGCCAGGTGAGCATCACTGCCATTAACAATTTATTTGGAGGGTATGCCTGATTACCCTGGACTCTATCTGTTTCTATTTAAACACCATCTACCATCTCCTGACATCTTACATTCCATCTTGTTCCCTTCAGTCATTACAGTAACGCAAAAAGTGTGAGTGTAGGTAGAATCAGATTTCAGGATGTACAGCCATGCTACTCCCACACTCCAAATCTCTTTCTTCCATGCAATCAGAGGTGCTCCATCACTAATGATTTAAAAACAGCTCAGCACTCAGTGCCTATGTACGGCACCCAATCTAACAGGAACTCACAGTATAACATATCTGTATGTGTTTGTAAAGCGTTTTGAGACTCAGATAAAATCTCAGAAAAAAAAACATGCTACACCCCTAGTGGACAAAAACAATAATTAAAAATAAATAAATAGAAACAGAATGTGTCGGCAGATAAGAACCATTAAGCCTATCTAGTCTGCCCAATATTCTAAATCTATTTTATTGGAAAAGTATTAATAAAACCATTAATAAATGAATAAAAATATTAATAAATACTAACATTTCTTTTCCAACCAAAGAGACACAGCGATAGCATGGAGGTTTATCAAAATTACTCGAAAACAATGACAGGACTGTGGAGAATAGCATTTTAATTAAGCTTTAACATTGTTTGTCCAGGATGTATGAAATTATCATCTAGACCAGTAATGGCTAACCTTGGCACTGCAGATGTTTGTGTCAAGCATATCACAGTATGGCCAGGTATCATCAGATATTCCTGATACAGGAACACTGTCTTTCTAGTACACAGTAAACCTGATCACAGTGAGGCTCTAGTAGTAAAGCTGAACTTCATGAATAGCCTAAAGTCAGAGAAAATCAGGTACAAGCTGCTGATGCCAGTCACCTGGAAGATCCAATGCATCCTTCACAGCACATGACTAAATATAATAACTGCTGTTATTTATGAAAACAGTAGTACCATAAAGACAGCTAGTTAAAAGAAATCAAAGGTATCAAATTCAAAAAAGGACATGAAATGAAACAATCTGCATTTGATACCCACATAAGGCTTGGCTAAGTCTTTGCTCTTGGAAACTGATGCACTGTCCTCCTCAGAGTCAGAAAGTTCCTTGTAATTCTTCTTTACCACAGTTGCTCTCTGCGGACGATTTTTTGTTGTTTCTCCAGTGTCATATTTAGAAGCTTTTCTGTTTTCATTTGCCTCAAATGGTTTCTTTGATAAGAAATACAATATGATTTTAGATTACAAATCAGAATAAATTCAAATAAGCTACCTGGACTCCAATTCTCCGTAAATCCTACATTATGTTTTATAATCTCTCCATTCAATTGTTTGAAATAAAAAATGAAATTAAATAGACTTTGTGAAGTAGTTAAGGAGAATGGGTTTCAATTCAAAGGTTGTCTTTCCTAGTACTAAGCAAGAAGGTTTTTATTTTGTTCTATATTTTACCTTACAAGCCTTTTTCTCCTCCTTTGGTAATTTATCTGCAGTAAATCAAGCAAACAATATAATTAATGTCTACCACATATAGGAACATTTACAAAGTCAATGTAAGGTATAAAGACGGTAAAACAATTTAACGCAATATAAGCAATGTTATTATCATGGGGCTGGTGCTAAATTAATTAGTACTTCATGTCATGCATTAGTACTTTATGTCATGCATAATCATATATTTTCCAGATCATACAATAGCAATTTAGATTTTTTTTAATCACAATGTATTCCTCATGATAGCTGACAGACTTGTTCTTAGATAATCACTCTCTAAAAAGTATGTTTAGGTCTACTTTCAAAACCCAACATCTTCGGAAATACCCCCAGTCTCCCAGACGTGGCTAATTTACAGTGTGATTATGACAAATTAGAGGAACTTGGGTGAGATCAGGAAAACTGTTGCGAATATAAAAGTATTATTTTTCAGATGCCACCATGAGTTTTTACAGCTGCTGCTGTTTTAAAATGTGCAAACTGAATCAAAAAATAAATACAACAAAACAGGGCAGATATAATCTCCACTCACTATGTGAAGTGTCTTCTGTTTTTTTTCCTTGCCTCTGCCTGCTGTAGCCTGCAATTTGGGGTTTCTTTTTTCTACCTGGTTCTCGAAGCCAACTAATATCAGTTTTGCTTCCATCAGCCCCTTTGTCAGTATCAGTGTCACTGAAGAGATGCTGAGGATGATAATCTTTAGACTGAGTAAAAGGAACACAAAACATACTTTGCCATTATATTTGATGCACCACAAAATCTAGTAATTAAGAGGTTTAGGGTTCGGATACTCAAATCTTTATTAATTTATAAAAAAAAAAAAAATGTTTGCATGTATTTTACAACACTGAGGTTTACGGGAGGTGGCAGCATGTTTAATACATATTTCTATAATGCCTATGTATGAAAAACTGTTTAATTTAATCTGGAATGAAAACACAAAAAGACACAAAAAAGAAAAAATGACAATGGAAAGCCATTTGCCTAAAAAATTGTGCATTTCTTTATATTGTTAGCTGGTTACCTTTTGTTTGTTATCTCTTTGGACATTCGGTTTATTTTCAGTACTTTTCCTATCATAAGAAAAAAAAAGACAAAATATCAATGTAGTGCTCCGTTAGTAAGCCTATTGTATGGTTTGAACAGTAATGTATGATGGAACCTTGTGGCATCAAGTAGTATGACTGCATTATTTTAAAGTCCTATTTAATTGAAATACCAGATATTTTTGGCCAAAAATTTGGGACAATATACAATATGAATAAATAGTTTACAAATGCAAAACATAACGTTTGTGTTTAGTCCCTCTTTAACATACAGTTATTTAGCCCATCCATAGTACAAGCAAGTCCCGTTTCATAATTAATAGTTAAATGCTCCAAAAAGTGATGGTTACAATGATTGTATTAGTTTCCACTATACATATTGTTTTCTATAAAAAGCTATGTTTTATAAATATCACCCAAATAACAGCATGACTTACTCTGTATTTATCAGCTTTATGTTAGTGTTTTCTTTGGATACAATATTTGTTGAAACCTGCAAGAAACAACAAAACTGTGCTTTGTTTAGACTATAAACAAAACAAATATGAAAAGGATTTTTGTGTGCACACATACCCCAAGGTTTATGATAGGGTCATCAGATCCTCTAAAATAAAAGCTATAAACATCATCCCTGTAAAGAAAAAGGAAATCCAGGTGTGTTCATTGAACATAAATGATTTGTTTGTGTGCCATTTTCAGAAACCAAATTTCCACTTACCTGTTCTCCTCTACAGATGTATTGAAATCTCTTGTGTTTTGTAGACTAAATTTTGTACTTTGGTGTTTGTCCTACAAAAAACACATATCCTTACAAACAGATACAACGCTCTTTGGATGTTAAATCAACCCACAATCTGATGAATAGTATTGCGTTAATAAGTGACAGTCACCATCTCTAGTCTGAAAACCACAAGCACTACAGTGGCAGCTCTTTTCTTATTGTGTGCTAAAGCAGTCCCCATGCAGTGTGAAGAGAGAATGAATGAACAGTGCATTATTTGATGCATAACTTCCATACGGTGGGGCCAACGTTATGCTCATAGCATTACTTGCTCTTGTTAGAAAATGTCCAAAATGTATATTATAATCTCTTATGCTAAACTGATTCATTATTTTTGTTGTAAGTTTAGGACTTGCCTACTGCACACAATGTACTCACACAAACACAAAATGTTATTACCTTGTCTACGTAGTACAGTTTATGGGTACTTACATTTTTTCTGTGGGAAGAAACAGGTGAAAATTTCATGTTAACTCATCATGAAGATGTCAAAGCAGAGTGATAAATTCTGGATACAAATTAAATAATAAACTCAATAAATGAAAAGGCGTACCTTGTTGATCTGATTACTTCTGTTTTTTTAAGTGTTATTGTTTTAGGATATTTACTCCCAATTGTTCTGATTAGTGACTGCGTTCTCTTGTCTTTTTCCTGCTGTCAGAAGTAACCAGGATATATTGTACAAACAAAAGGATGGATACACCAAGAAAACATAGTACTCCAAAGTTTAACGGCATATAGAAGGCCTCAATAAATCAGGGAAGATTGTGGTCGTGGCAGCGTTATGCTTGTGGCAACGAAAATGTGTAAATAAAAAGGACGGACATGATGACCTTGTGTCAGCCTAGGCTGTTTGCTCCTGGGGATGCACTCCGCTAGCGGTCTGCCACTAGGGTTGCCACCTGGCCGGTATTTTACCAGCAGACTGGTAAAAAATTGGCATCAGGCCAATGTTAAGTCTATGGAGACAGTAGCAAGGCCGGTATTTTTCTGAACAAAAGGTGGCAACCCTATCTGCCACTGAAAGTCAATAGATATTTAATACTAACTATTGCTTGCTCTACTGTTGTTGTCCCAAGTTCGGAAGACACAAGATAATCATGTCCGTCCTTTTTGTTTACATATATATTGTACAAACCTCACTTTTACAAAGTTTAGGTTGTTTTTATTTCTAAACACAATAAATAACAATATGTTGGCCATAATATTGTGCTCTGCCATTTCTTCCCTCTGTATGCGTATTCAACAAAGGAGAATACCAGTCAGTTAAAAAAATATGGATTGTATTGAACTATGAGCACTTAACATATGTTAATAGATGCTTTCTAGATGATTTCTTAACAATCTTCCCAATTGGCACACTTTGGAGGATGCACAGTTCCTATTTTTAAAATAATGCAAAGTAAGAAAGATTTCCACGATTGTATGTTACCTTTTCTTTTTTAGTGTCTTTTGGTGGCATTGAAGGACATTGGTGAGTCTCCTTTCTGTCACTAGCTGGGTTAATATTCTTAGATGGTATATTTTGTGCATTGACCGAGCATGTTTCATTTGCAATTTTACAATCACCTGATTTTTGCAATGCATCAGGCTTTAAAAGTAGTTCTTTATCAGTGTGCTTTCCACGCTTTTTTCTCTCATAACTCTCAATTCTACTATGTGAAACAGGTACTGTGCTGTCATCCTGATTTGGGTATTTACATTCCTCAAGCTGCTGTCTTATCTTCGGGTTATTACTGGCTTTTGTTGGCTGTTTTGGAGTTTGCATCTGCTCAAATACTGAACTGAAAGAATGCTGCTTAATAATCCCGTCATTTATACCTCTATCTGTAAGCATAAATAAATGTAATAATTACATTGCGCATTTGATTGCTGTGACAGCCAGGATACAAAAAAAAGGGTTAGTGCACTCCACTCTCCGGATTCAATGCAAAAAAGGTGCTTTATTCAGTATTTAGCAAACAGGGAAAAAAAATGGATGGACAAAAAATAAACTGGGGTAAGGGAGGACGACCTGACGCGTTTCGCGTGTTACCACGCTTAGCCACCTATGACTTAGCGTGGTAACCCGTGAAATGCGTCAGGTCGTCCTCCCTTACCACATTTTTTTTTTGTCCATCCATTTTTTTCTATAGACCATGTCAGTCCCTGCCAACATCTAGTGATACTACTCATAGAGGCCCTTATCTGACACTGGGGCTCCCGCTGCATGGACTTGGGGAGCCGCGATGAGCTGTCACATGCAGGACGGTCTATGCCGGTGTTTCCCTCCTCTGTGCAGGAGGGAACACTACACGGAGACGTCCGGCGGGGGACACTGAGCAGCAGCCAGGAGGTAAGTGAAGGGGCAGGGGGGAGGAATAACGAGCAGGGTAATGGCACAATATTACTGGGCTCTGACTGGCACAATATTACTGGGCTCTGACTGGCAAAATATTACTGGGCTCTGACTGGAACAATATTACCAGGCTCTGAGTGGCACAATATTACAGGTATCTGAATGGCACAATATTACAGGTATCTGAATGGCACAATATTACTGGTATCTGACTGGCACAATATTCCTGTGCTCTGACTGGCACGATATTACTGGGATCTGACTCGCACAATATTCCTGGTATCTGACTGGCACAATATTCCTGGGCTCTGACTGGCACAATATTCCTGGTATCTGATTGGCACAATATTTCTGGGCTCTGCATGGCACAATATTCCTGGTATCTGACTGGCACAATATTCCTGGGCTCTGACTGGCACAATATTACTGGCATATGAATGGCACAATAATACTGCCCTCTGACTGGCACAATATTACTGGGCTCTGACTGGCACAATATTCCTAGTATCTGACTGGAACAATATTCCTGGGCTCTGACTGGCGCAATATTACTGGGCTCTGACTGGCACAATATTCCTGGTATCTGACTGGCACAATATTCCTGGTATCTGACTGGCACAATATTACTGGGCTCTGAATGGCACAATATTACTGGGCTCTGACTGGCACAATATTCCTGGTATCTGACTGGCACAATATTCCTGGGCTCTGACTGGCACAATATTCCTGGGCTCTGACTGGCACAATATTCCTGGTATCTGACTGGCACAATATTCCTGGGCTCTGACTGGCACAATATTACTAGTATCTGAATCGCACAATATTATTGGCATATGAATGGCACAATAATACTGGCATCTTAATGGCACAATGGTATTGGCATCTGGAACAATAATACTGGCATATTAATGGGAAAATTGGCTGTGGCTTATTAATGACAAAATGATACTGGCATATAATTGGGCAAATTGGCTGTTATAGAGAGAGAGAGAGAGATGTCTGTATGTATAGATTTGTATTGTTTTAGACTTTTACACTTGTCACCTTGTGGGGCTCCTGTGTGTTGTATAATTAATGGCGGTCCCATGTGTGCATAATTATGGGGCGCTTGTGTGTGGCATATTTATTGGGCCCCATGTGTGGCATAATTAAGGGACTCTTTTGTGTGGCATAATTATGGGGACTCTTTTGTGTGGCATAATTATGGGGCACCTGTGTGTGTGGCATAATTAATTGGGCAGAGGTGAGGCATAAATAGTGGGGCTCTGGTGTGGCATAATTTATGGGGCTCTTGTGTGGCATAGTTATGGGGCTTCTGTGTGTGGCATAGTTATGGGGCTCCTGTGTGTGGCATAGTTAATAGGCCATCTAACTGGCATTACTAAGGAATCTGTTTGGCATTGTATTGGAGGAAATCCAGGGGGGTGACACCATGAGTTTCCGCACCGGGTTACACCAACCCTAGTGACGCCCCTGGTGCTTCACACCACTTGATCTGATGCTTGGCATTGTACTTGATGAAATTAAACTTGCATGCAGCTACTCGTCCATGGAAACCCATTCCATGAAGCTCCCACCACACAGTTTTTGTGCTGATATTAATGCCAGTGGAAGTTTGAAACTCAGCTACGATATCAACTTTTTTACGCATCTCAGCACTCTGTGACCTTACATGTTCTTCAACTTTGTGGAGTTGTTGCTGTTCATAAACGCTTCCACTGTCCAATAATACCACTTACTATAAGCTTGGAATATCTAGCAGGGATGAAATACCACAAACTGACTTATTGCAACGGTGGACCTTTTCCTCAAAAAAAATACCGGCCATGTGTGTGGGCGGAGCTACACGAGGGAGGGGCCATGAGGGGTGGAGCCACAACGGGGGCGGATTATCACTGAAATTAGATATTATTTGTATATCATGCCAGTGAGAAGCGTGTGTGTGGATATATTTATATATATATATATTTGTATATCATATATAAAAACACACTTGCAAACAAGCTTTCTCGCACACATAGGGTTGCTACCTTTTCCTCAAAAAAATACCGGCCATAGATGAGGGAAGGGCCACAAAAGGGTGAAAACAAAAATGTGTTTTTCTCTACAAGGGACAATGAAGGAAGAGAGATGTTCAAGGCTGGCCTAGTACATTGTGCTATCTGGGTCAAGAATTGAAATTCTGCTTCCCTCCTGCACATACATAGTCACACAAGCACATACACACAGTCATGGATACACATACATAATAACATACAGTCACATACCTGCACACACACAGCTGCATAGACACACAATAATGCATGCAGTCACAAAGAAACACCCATACACATGCACACGGAAGTGAGTAACATGGTATAATATGTGTCGGGAGAATTGTATTTTATAGAAGTCAATATCACTCTTCCTCTTTCTTTTCATAATTTCTGCTTACTTACCCAAAAACCATCAGGGTTTTTCTTCTTTTACACCTACCATCCCATTTCATATATATCCATATACATATACACAAAACGTATATATAGTTTTTGTTTTATTTGTTACATAAATAAACTCAGTTTCATAAGTTGGACTATTATGCTGAATGCTTACTAGAGCCTAGAAAAATCCAAAGCAAGGAATCAGCACCAAAATCAAACAGAAAGCCTTTAGGAAATCCAGTCACTTTGCACAATCAGATTTCCAAAGCAAACAGCCCTAATTGTTACTGATTTTATAGAGTCTGACTTTAAAAGGTGTCAGTGTCACTTTTTTTTTTCTTTGCATTCCACTTTCATTTTTGAATAAAGCACTTTTCTATTAACACCTGCACTGCTGCCCCGTCTAGTACCCTTACACAGCCTCCTATCACCCAGACCTGGCTGCCCTACTACACAGACCCCTCTCAACTTTATACAGACACTTATCCTGACCCCCCCCCTTGTCCCCATCACTCAAACCAGTCAGCCCCATCACCAGTTTCTCTTACCCATGCGGTGATCTCCCTGATAAGTGATCACTTACACAGGGAAGGTGTTGCATGATGCACCGTCACTGAGTGTCTCACATACAGAAGCCGGACCTGAGCGTCGCGTGTGCTGGTAAGGATGTGGCATCCTGCTTCTCTGTATACCGACGATGGGACTTGTGATGGTAGCGGCAACCAGGATCCCCTGGAGTAGCGACCCGTATACTTGCACGACTTACACTAAGCCTGCGTTTGCCTCCTATGACGTTGGCTGAGCACAGCGCACCCTCCAAGGGTGTTGCACGTTTCCTCTGAATATACATTTGTATATTTTGCCCACTCCCCACCACAAAGAAAAAAATACCGGCTTTTGCATTGCCAGAATTTTACTAATGACGGCACCGGCTTCAGAAGGTTGATTACCGGCTGTGCCGGTAAAATATCGGGCGGGTGGCAACTCTAACAGTACCACACTTGAACACACTGAGCTCTTCAAAACTACCCATTTTTTTCATAAATGTTTGTAAATGTAGACTGCATGGCTAGGTACTTGATTTTATACACGTGTGGCAATGGGTCTGATTGAAACACCTGAATTCAAGAATTAAGAGATGTGTCCCAATACTTTTGTCCATATAATATAAGTCACTTTTCACACTGTAATATTTTGTTAAATAGGATTCTCGTGGACTTACACTACCGATTAATACAGTGTGGTTATAAAACATGAAAATGGTAACAGCTTAGATAATGAATATATCTTTTCATCTTACCTTGATTGCACACAAATTGTTTTGAAACGCTTATTTTCTCCTTTCTGGTCTGTGTCCTGCTTGAGCCAGGTTTCTGCTCACCCAGATAGCTCTCACTAAGACCAGGTAATCTGGACATGAAAAAAGGACATGAATGCTTTTGCATTAACGAAAGTACAGGCATTTAAATGCTTAAGGGAGAGATAATTTGTACACTCTTATGCAAAACAGGTAAGGTAGCATTACCTAGTGGTGAATAACTGTAAAGTAAACCAATGTTCTCAGGCTCGGCTTAGTGTAGGAACATGGGATTTATTCTAGATGCAGGGCTTCATATCATGGAGAAGCATAGGTTAGGGGGCAGTCATTATTATGAAGTAATATAATATAACAATATAACATTATGGTCTTTATATTTAGGTTAGGGCTCCCGTTGAACATCAGCATCCTAGATCCAGGGTCGCCAACATGCGGCCCATGGTAGCTGCACCTGAACCCCACTGACATTGGCACCAGGCTCTGAGCCAAAAACTTGTGAAGTGCGAAGGGAGGAATTTCAGCCCCCTCACACTCTGACCTTGTTAGAGCACCGGGTGTCTGTGACATCCTGGTGCTCAGAAAGAGACACGGGGCAACAGCAGTAGGAGCCACAATCCCCCTCCCTGCAGATAAAAGGTGTACTGTGTTTATGTGTGTCTAGGTAAGTCTGACTGTGTGTGTAAGTGTGACTGTGTTTAAGTGTGTCTAGGTAAGTCTGACGGTGTGTGTAACTCTATGTGTGTATGTGAGAGTGTGTATATAAGTGTGACTTTCTATGTGAGAGAGTGTGTGTAAGTGTGACTGTTTGTGTAAATGTGACTCTGCCTGTATGTGAGAGTGTGTGTAAGTGTGATTCTCCTGTATGTGAGAGTGTGTGTGAGTGTTTTTGCATAAGTGTGACTTTGTGTGTATGTGAGGGTGTGTAGGTATGTAAGTGTGACTTTGTGTTTGTAAATGTGACTCTATGTGTGTATTTTAGTGTGTGTGTGTGTATGTAACTGTAACTGTGTGTGGAAGTGTGACCCGATGAAACATGAATGTGGCCCATGCAGAAATACATTTTACGGTGAAGTGGCCCACTGCAGAACAAACGTGGACACCAGTGTCCTAGATGATAACAGAAGGTAGGACTGAATACTGTGGCACCTACTTAATGAATATAACCCAACTGACAAATAAGCTCAGTTCTTTTAGTTTTGCTTATGGTTTTCCTTAAAGTGAACTAGTCATCCACAAAAGTTAATTTTCAGGTAGGTATATACCTGTGATCTGCAGGTTTGCTGATAAAACTGCTGGAAAATACATATATCAAGAGATATACTTACCTGAATAAAACTGTTCCAATAGGTCCGCTCATTGGGCTGCAAACGGGGTGGGTGGATGTGTGCACTTCCATGCCCTTTGGCATAGAGGTTTTATGCAGTGGCATAGTCAAAAGGCATACAACTTTATGCATTCATAAAAATATTTCCATACATGTGCTAGCAAATTGACTCGCACAATGTATCAGCATCTATTTATACTCTGTAAAGTGATAGCATGTTATTTTTACACGACAGGTACACATAACATTTTTTTGCATCCCCTATTTGTAAGATGGAGCTTTGGCACCCTCTAATGTCTGTTATTTTTATTGCAGCTCCACCAGCTAAAACAGTTTGCCAAAACTCACTTAAAATGTATACCCAGTCATAATCTTTTCCACAAGATTTTAATTTTTAGTCCTGCCTCCTGCAATCATCCAAAATATAACCAACGGTGCTGCACTAGTTCTGGTGTTTGGAGAAAATGTTGTAGTCTTCTACTGTGTCTCTACTACAAAACGTAATAACTTTAATGTGTAAGCTAGTAAGCAGGGCTCACCAATCCATTTTAGCTGTAGACTTTGCATGATCTCACCACCATGTTACACTGTATGCTCCTGGCAGTTCCTACTGTATTTGTACATGCTACAGAATATGTTGGCGCTTAATATGTAATTAATAATAATCTCTAGATCTTGGGCCCTGTGGCGTCCATATTGATGCACTGAATAGAATGCTTCTGAATTTCACAAATGGCACCCAAATATAATTTTGGATAAACATATTTCACTACCACAAAAACCATGTAATTATGGTGCACATACAATAAGTCTCCTGCTACAATATGGTACATACATTGGAGGATCCCTTTCTTCAGTGGGCTGTGTGTCCAGCACAATCTCTACTTTCTCATCTGAAAACATAAAAAAGCATCACAATAATGCTAGCTCATGCATAAATAAAAAAAAATCATAAATAAATACTGACCACCATCAAGATTCCTAAAATGCTCATCCATATTCTTCATTTCATCAGTCTTGAGCTAAAACACATTGTATCAGTTAATTTCTTATTTCATCTGAATATCAATTTGTCCCCTCTGATACTTACCTTCTGGAATTGAATATTTTCTAGTTTGTTACGTGACTTGTTAATTGTTGTATTTGCCAGAGAAATAGGCACAGTGCTTCTTTCTGCAGATTGAACCATTTCTAAAGGAGGTTTAAACCTCCCTTTCCGCAGTGTTGCTGTTAATAAAAAATACAAATTAAATACTAATAGTGATGGGTTCAATTATCATTTAAAAAAGATAAAAGAATAAGACTTAAATTGAATAACAAATACAGTATAAATATATAAGTAACAATAAATAATGATACCGATCAGATATAAATCAGTTATGATAATAAAGATAGTAATGAGGGATAAAAACAGATACTTATGATATATAGATGATTGAAAATCCCCAGGCACATATGCAAAAAGGAAAATTATAAAAACTTTAAAATTATAAATATACAAGTACTGATGCCCCCCATTAATTTTTTTTTGGGGATCATTCTTTTTACTTTGTGTGTGGGGTCTACACGAGTGTGTGCAGCCAGCACTTGTCCGTTGTTATTTAGAATATAAATAGGCGCCTGTTCTTTTTCTATTTCAGATTAGGATTCAATTGATGCATCCTTTTAATGCTTAAAAAAATGGTTTAAATTTAGGAGCTAGACCCAAAATGGCACCACACAGAGAATACAGTTTGGGACACAGAACTACTGTATTGGCAGGCTCACTCATCAACAATACAGACATACTCATAGGCAGACATATGTACAGATGACCATGCTGGTGAAATAGGTTGGTTTCTATTGTGTTACAAATTACATTTATCTTTATTTTTACATGGAACTCAAAGATATTATTTTTGTATTTGTCCTAGGTCTAATAAGTGAGATGCATGATTTAAGTAAACTGATACTACTATGTTAAGTATTAAAACACAGGGAAGAAGCAGGGTTCTAATGGTTTAGAAAGACAGAGTCAGAGCTTCAGATTAGGTGTATACAGGTTTGGAGAAGATGTTTTGGACAAGGCAAGCTCATTTGCTTAGGTCAAGAAAATAATGAGTCAGGAACTGGGTGAAATAACAAGAACACCCCAGGTTTTTACTGGGGCCATTTACTGTTCTGGTAACAAATAAAGTAAGGAAACATGGGTCTAACTGTAATTATTCAAGTAATTATGATTTAATAACGGTTATATAACTCACGTGTGCTGGCAGATGCAGACGGTTTTGTTATTTTATAAAAACATGCGATAGGAAGTACCATTGTGGCTTCGGAAACTTTATTTTTACAGGGAGTATTCAGCTGAAAAATTACACCAATGTCATTATAAACCTTACCCATATTTACATACACAGTACAAGTCCAGATCTTCAAATCAATAAAAGTCAATCCTTGATTATACATTTATTATAAATATACTTTGTTCCATTGCTATCTGCTTCTAGAATCAGCAGCACTAATCCATGTCTTTAAGTCTAGTGCCTATTTTTGGTGACTGCATACACCATTACCTCTGACCAAATAAAACTGACAATGCCTCACCACAGAAACAGTGCTAATAAGACATTTCTGAGCCTGGACCATATTGATAGTTAGTGCTAACCTAACACTATTTCTTCTGACCAGTACACAGAGACAACATTGCTAGCTGAGGCACTGAATTAAGTTCGTCATAACTTAAAAATATTAAGTTATGTTTATTTGAAAATTTGCATCAAGTGTTGAGTTTTTAGATTAAAAAGGTTTAATGAGGTCTCTCTAACTCTATCCGGGAGCAGATGTGGTGTTTAGTTTCTTATCTAGATATTCTTTCATTTTAACTCAAATGATAGAAGATCTTACGCATCTGAGCGGTAAGGAGCAAATAGGGTTCAATAAAATAAGTTATGTGTAAGAACTGTACTAGATGCAATCTTTCACGTAAACATAACAATTTTTTTACTTTAAGTGCGAAACCATATATATAAAAAAAAGTATTTACTCTAAAATAATTCATCAGAAACTCCTCATATGTTACAAAATAAATAACAATAATTGATTTTAGGATTATACTAGCCTTTGAACAATTACTCATATTGTCCTCTTCTTGCCCATGTTGTTTTATGTGTGACGTTGAAGGAAACTGTTTTTTCAACTTTGATTCATTAACATCACATGCTTCTATGTACTTGAAAGAATTAGAGGACCCCTGGCTTTCAGGAATAACAACCTGTATTGTGGAAACATTTAAGTAGAACAGCAGTTTATTCCTGCAACGGAATGTAATGTTGCATGCTGCATTAGGCATGCTCTAATTTTTGCATGTTCATCACATGCCATGGTCACCCCTATGATGAAAATCCCTGCCCATCCCCCTGGCACCCAAAGGTGTTTTACAAAACATAAAATACCTGTGTTGATGGCCCACGCTGTCCACGATGCCCTCGATCCTCATCTTGGATCCCAGTGTGTATAACAGGGGAGCTGGGAGCATGTGCCCAGCTCCCAGCACTGTTCTTGACAGGGGGAGTCAGGGATACTTGCCCTGGTCCCCCATGTATAATTTAAGAGTCTCAGGGGGCTTATCTGATTTTTTAATCACTTGCACAAATGTACAAAATTAAGAGGATTTGTTTTATGTGTATGTGGTGATTCCTGCTTATGACAAATGTAGGTAGTGGGGTCACTTAGATAAATTGTTATAAAACTAAAAAAGTGCATCAACTCCAAACATGTCCTCTTGGGCTAAAGAACTAGCAAAAGCAGTGTAGGAGGGGCACATAACATAAAGAGAACCCCAACAGCAATTATACCAAATAAAAGTATTTTACTCAATTAAGTATTGCAAATGTAGTGGTATTAGTATAAACATATACACATAATCAGGGCCGGCGCTACCGTAAGGCAGCACAGGCGGCTGCCTTAGGGCGCCCCTATGGGGGGGGGGCGGGAAAATCGCCCGCTCCCCCAGGCCCTTTTACTTACCTCCATGCTCCTGTTTAGGTCCGTGGCTGTGAGGGAAGCGTTGTGCGCTTCCCTCCAGCCGCGCGGATCAATAAAGTGTGTTGAAACTTTTTTTTTTCAACACACTTTATTGTTCCGCGCGGCTGGAGGGGAGCTCACAATGCCTCCCTCTCAGCCACGGACCTTCAGAGCACCGGGAGACGGAGCAACAAAGAGGTAAGTACTGGGGTCTGGGGAAGGGGGGGTGGGAAAATCCTAGTATATTGAGGGGCAAAATCCTGGCATATTGAGTAGCACGATCCTGGCATATTGGAGGGGCAAAATCCGGGCATATTGAGTGGCACAGTCCTGGCATATTGGAGGGGCAAAATCCCAGCATATTGAGTGGCACAATCCTGGGATACTGAGTGGCACAGTCCTGGCATATTGGAGGGGCAAAATCCGGGCCTATTGAGTGGCACAATCCGGGCCTATTGGAGGGGCACAATCCTGGGATATTGAGTGGCACAATCCGGGCCTATTGGAGGGGCAAAATCCTGGCATATTGAGTGGCACAATCCTGGCATATTAGAGGGGCAAAATCCGGGCATTTTGAGTGGCACACTCCTGGCATATTGGAGGGGCACAATCCGGGCATATTGAGTGGCACAATCCGGGCCTATTGGAGGGGCACAATCCTGGGATATTGAGTGGCACAATCAGGGCCTATTGGAGGGGCAAAATCCTGGCATATTAAATGGCATATTGGAGGGGCAAGATAATGGAATATTAAATGGCATATTGAGGGGCAACATCCTGGCATATTGAGGGTTAAAATCCTGGCATATTAAATGGCATATTGGAGGGGCAAGATAATGGAATATTAAATGGCATATTGAGGGGCAACATCCTGGCATATTGAGGGTTAAAATCCTGGCATATTGGAGGAGCAAAATCCTGACATATTAAATGGCAAATCGGAGAGGCAAAATCATGGGAAATTAAATGGCATATTGTGGGGCAACATCCTGGCATATTGAGTGGCAAAATCCTGGCATATTAAATAGCATATTGAGGGGCAACATCCTGGCATATTGAGGGTTAAAATCCGGGAATATTGGAGGGGCAAAATCCTGGCATATTAAATGGCATATTGGAGGGGCAAGATCCTGGGATATTAAATGGCATATTGAGAGGCAAAATACTGGCATATTGAGTGGCTAAATACTGGCATATTGAGTGGCAAAATAGTGTGTCTCAGGTTATGTGTGAATTGGTGTAACTGTGTGTGTGTAAGTGGTAAGGGTGTATTTAAGTGTGTCACTTTCTGTGTAAGTGTCACTGTGCCTGTGTAAGGATGTGTGTGTGTGTCACTGTATCTGTGTAAGGGTGCGTGTGTGTGTGTCACTGTATCTGTGTAAGGGTGTGTGTGTAAGTGTGTCACTGTGTCTGTGTAAGGGTTTGTGTATGTGTGTAAGTGTGTCACTGTGTCTGTGTTAGGGTGTGTGTAATTGTTTCACTGTGTATGTGTAAGGGTGTGTGTAAGTTTGTCACTGTGTCTGTGTAAGGGTGTGTAAGTGTGTCTGTGTAAGGGTGTGTGTGTAAGTGGTAAGTGTGTCTCTGTGTGTGACTGCAAGGGTGTCTTTGTGTTTAAGGGTTTCAATGTGTGACACATTTAGAGCATGCGAGTTGAATATTTAGATGTATTTATTTTCTACACAATACATTATTCTATATATATATATATATATATATATATATATATATATATATATATATATATATATAATGTAAGGAGGCTTAATGGTGTGGGAGGCGTGGCGGATCAGAGCAAGGGGGCACCAAAATGCACCTTCGTCTGTGTAGACGAAAATCCTTGCACCAGCCCTGCACATAATAATCAGTCAAAATTTAAGATAATATACTGCGCCTATATGTGACGGAGTGAGCAGCACCAAGGTACAGCTACTGTTCCACTCCTAGCAAAACAGTGCAAAATATCAAAATAAAGTGACCTAGTGCGCTTAACCCACTTAGCACACTGACAATTACCCTTTTCAATGATGTAGTCTCTTGCAAGTGTTGTATATTGTACTGATAATAAACATAAATAAAAAAAATAGTGTAGTATATTGGAATACAATACAGAAACATATAGTGTAGTAAATTGGAACACAATTAGACACCTTAAGTGTGTTTCCGTATTGTTTTCCAATATACAATACTATATATTTCTTTGTTAATTTTGCCTATTAAGTGTGGTGTGCCTCAAGAATCCATCCTCGTGCCACTACTTTTCTCACTATTTATACACTATCTAGCCTCGACGTGTGACCTAGCACATGTGCATATGTATGCTGACGATGCCGTCATTTATACGAGTGGTACAAAACAAGTGGAATCCCTTCTACAGTGTCAGTTTTATAAAGTTAATAGTTGGATAGCTAGCAACAAACAATTCCTCAAAAATCTGTGTCCATGTTGTTTGGGACAAAAGCTAATCTACGTAAATTAAACAATCCTCAAATAAACATTGAGACCAAATATGGTTATAACCTGACCCAGGTAAATTCAGATAAGTATCTCGGTATATGGCTAGATCTTAACTTGTCTTTTAGTCTCCATATTGACATGCTTGTGTCAAAGCTGTATCCTAGGATTGGCTCTCCATATACAGGGAGTGCAGAATTATTAGGCAAGTTGTATTTATCAGGATTAATTTTATTATTGAACAACAACCATGTTCTCAATGAACCCAAAAAACTTATTAATATCAAAGCTGAATATTTTTGGAAGTAGTTTTTAGTTTTAGCTATTTTAGGGGGATATCTGTGTGTGCAGGTGACTATTACTGTGCATAATTATTAGGCAACTTAACAAAAAGCAAATATATACCCATTTCAATTATTTATTTTTACCAGTGAAACCAATATAACATCTCAACATTCACAAATATACATTTCTGACATTCAAAAACAAAACAAAAACAAATCAGTGACCAATATAGCCACCTTTCTTTGCAAGGACACTCAAAAGCCTGCCATCCATGGATTCTGTCAGTGTTTTGATCTGTTCACCATCAACATTGCGTGCAGCAGCAACCACAGCCTCCCAGAAACGGTTCAGAGAGGTGTACTGTTTTCCCTCCTTGTAAATCTCACATTTGATGATGGACCACAGGTTCTCAGTGGGGTTCAGATCAGGTGAACAAGGAGGCCATGTCATTAGATTTTCTTCTTTTATACCCTTTCTTGCCAGCCACGCTGTGGAGTACTTGGACGCGTGTGATGGAGCATTGTCCTGCATGAAAATCATGTTTTTCTTGAAGGATGCAGACTTCTTCCTGTACCACTGCTTGAAGAAGGTGTCTTCCAGGAACTGGCAGTAGGACTGGGAGTTGAGCTTGACTCCATCCTCAACCCGAAAAGGCCCCACAAGCTCATCTTTGATGATACCAGCCCAAACCAGTACTCCACCTCCACCTTGCTGGCGTCTGAGTCGGACTGGAGCTCTCTGCCCTTTACCAATCCAGCCACGGGCCCATCCATCTGGCCCATCAAGACTCACTCTCATTTCATCAGTCCATAAAACCTTAGAAAAATCAGTCTTGAGATATTTCTTGGCCCAGTCTTGACGTTTCAGCTTGTGTGTCTTGTTCAGTGGTGGTCGTCTTTCAGCCTTTCTTACCTTGGCCATGTCTCTGAGTATTGCACACCTTGTGCTTTTGGGAACTCCAGTGATGTTGCAGCTCTGAAATATGGCCCAACTGGTGGCAAGTGGCATCGTGGCAGCTGCACGCTTGACTTTTCTCAGTTCATGGGCAGTTATTTTGCGCCTTGGTTGTTCCACACGCTTCTTGCGACCCTGTTGACTATTTTGAATGAAACGCTTGATTGTTCGATGATCACGCTTCAGAAGCTTTGCAATTTTAAGAGTGCTGCATCCCTCTGAAAGATATCTCACTATTTTTGACTTTTCTGAGCCTGTCAAGTCCTTCTTTTGACCCATTTTGCCAAAGGAAAGGAAGTTGCCTAATAATTATGCACACCTGATATAGGGTGTTGATGTCATTAGACCACACCCCTTCTCATTACAGAGATGAACATCACCTAATATGCTTAATTGGTAGTAGGCTTTCGAGCCTATACAGCTTGGAGTAAGACAACATGCATAAAGAGGATGATGTGGTCAAAATACTCATTTGCCTAATAATTCTGCACTCCCTGTAGTAACAAATCAAACCTAGATTCCACAGTGAGGAAACGTATTGTGCCCTATGGAGATGTGGTGTACGATTCTGCACCGCAGCCTCATCTCAGTAAGCTTGACATGCATTGTGCCAATTTTGATATGTAAATTACATTGAAAAAGTAGTTAATCTACATTTCAAGACACAGGTGATGTCATAAACAGGAGACACCACAGGCTCATTTTCATCTTAGCAGAATTGCAACTAAATGCATAAACTAACTATGTATAGATACTTTCTCATCTTTTTTTATTCTCTACATTTACGGTATAAGCAATGTTGAGGTTTACAGAGTCCCTTTAAGTATTGTTTTATGTAGGTGGGACAGTACCTTCAGCTTTAGAGATCTGATATTTGTTATATTAATTACCTGAGATCCATTGTCTTCAAATATAATATGCACAGCTGTCTTTGCAACTGAGCTGCTCTTTTTTTGTGTGAATCCCTACAGGAAGGACAGTAATTGATTAATAAAGTCCGCATAGTACAAGGCTGTAGGCATTTATGATTCAGTAACCTGACAAATAATATTTGAAGCCAGTTTAAGTATACAGTCATTCTCTTAAAATAGCAATTGGAAATGGAGAGAGGTGGAAATAACATCACAAATAAGGATATGATATTTGGCAGGAGAAGTATGCATAGGATGTGGAAGTGCATTGGTAATGTGAGTTTGAGGGGAAATGGGGAGGAAAAGACACCATGATGGTCCTCCAGCTTGTCTGCGGGATAAGTAACATTAAATATGACATATTTTAAGAGAGAATAGCATACGTTCGGTGGCATTTTGTTCTGTTATGTTTTCTTAAAGCTGTATAAAGTGCTTATACAAATAATTGTCAATAATAAGACAATATGAAAACAGCACAGTGCTTTCAGATGTCCAGCTACCTGATGCGTTTCGCCCAAGGGCTTCGTCAGAGGTATTGGCTGGCTAGATGTTATAATAAAATAAGTATAGTGGTCCTAAAAGTAAAAGCAGACAATGGAAAAGAAAGAATTAGAAATACACATCATCTAAAGATTAACCCCTTGCCGACAAAGGACGTGCCAGGCACGTCCCAGGAGAAACTCCCTTAACGACAAAGGACGTGCCTGGCACGTCCTGCAGTCAATGAAGCGGTTTTCGCGATCAGCGATCGCGAAAACAGCTTTAACATCGAGGCAATAGCCAGCACCGAAATGTCTATTTTGGGACCCCCACGATCGCCCCACGGAGCGATCGTGGGGAGCCATATTGACGGAGCATGCTGCTCCGTCTGAGCTTCGGAAGTGAAAGTAACTTCACTTCCGTCGCTCTGAATATGCTACTTGACTGCCCCTAGTGGTAGTTTAGTAGCATTGCAATGGAAAAAATTTAAAATACATATTTAATTAATTAAAAACAGGTTATTTAGCTATATTAGCCTATAGGGTTAAAATTAAATATTTTTTAGTTTAAGGGATAGGGTTAAAATTAAATTAAAGTTAAAAAATATTAAGGGATATAATAAGGATTAGAGTTGGGGTTAAATTTAGTGTTAGGGTTAAATTTGGGGTTCGGTTGGGGTCAAAAGATCAATATAGGAAAAAAACAAAAAACACTATTTTTGGTTTTTGCCCCATAACTCGCAAAAAAATACCGAAAATAATGGAAACATGCATATTTTTGAACTCGGGAGAACATTTAGAAACTATTTAGACGTGGGTCTTTTTTAATGATTTTATTTGTGTAAATTATATTTTAGGTCAAAGTTAGAAAAAGTTAGTTTTTTTAAATTTTTCATCATATTTTATGATTTTTTTTATAGTAAATTATAAGATATGATGAACATAATGGTATCTAATGAAAGCCCTTCTTATGACGATAAAAACAACATATAATTTGTGTGGGTACTGTATGTGAGAAAGAAAAAAATTACAGCTAAACACAAACTGTTTTGGTACTCAGTTCTTTTATAGTTATTCTGCTATTGCTCTTCTTACTTACAATATTAGTATATATCCAATGTGCACTTGATAATTATTACCTGCTGGATGAGGCCTCTACTGGGGAAATAAACAGATTAAAAAACTAAATTGGAACTTTCTTACTGATAAAGTAACTTACTGCTGGGGAGAAGCAATTTCTTCAATTCAAACGTAAGTCTAAGCCCCCCAGCTTTCCTCTACTATGGTAAAAACCAGTTTAGTATCTTACTATCTATCTGGCACAGTTATACAGTGTAACTAATTAGAAAAACTTAATTACTATTTCCCAGTAAGGATCACAAACACTGCATCTACATCTGGATAGAGCATTTGCAATAGCAGAATAACTTTAAAAGAATTGAGTACCAAAACAGATGGTTACCCTCTTTTTTCCCTACTTCTTAGTATAGGATTTAAACACCAACTCAGCCTCATAGGACTCCGCTTTTCTCCCATTGACACAGTTAGAGCAACTGCAAAACACTGAGTCAAGTAAGTTAAATTGTCATGAATAAACCTGGTTGAACAAGTTTCTAGACCTGAGTAAAAAAAAATTGTACAATTTCGCTGTCTGTGTAACTTTTTTGTACTTATATCTCTGCTTGTGTCATAACAATGTTTAGCTCGTACCAAATTTACACGGGTTAATATTTTAATAAAGTCTATGTAGTGGCTATTTCATGTCATTTTCAATTTAGTGAGGTTTTACCTTGCACTGTACATACACTCATTGACTTATCAAGCTATGTATCTGGTATAACATACAGATGATGTGTATTTCTAATTCTTTCTTTCTTCCACTGTCTGCTTATACTTTTAGGACCATAGTACTTATTTTATTATAACATCTAGCCAGCCTATACCTCTGACGAAGCCGTTGGGCGAAATGCATCAGGTAGCTGGCCATCTGAAAGCACTGTGCTATTTGTATAAGCACTTTATGCATTTTTACTGTGCAATATTAAACCAACTATATGCTTTACACCTACTGTGATCCTATATACCAGTCAGGTCCTGCCCCACAGTAGCTCCCCCACATATCCGCTAATACTTAACCAGCCAGGATCCAACGGAGATCTCCGACATGCGCGCTCGCAAGTGTGCTCACGCCACTGATCCTCTCTCCAGTACAGGGGCGTGCTCCCGATTACATCATGCCCAATGCATACCCGCTAGGTGAGGGAACATTTAAAAGGCAGAATTACCAAGCACTAATTGGTTGTTGTACTTACCTATTTGTTGCTGAACCCGGATTCCTCCTGACTATTCTTCTGTTTGCTTGTGCCCCTGATCCTGGACTGTAATTTTCTGGTAACCCGACCTTGGCTTGTTTTATGTTTTGCTGATTTTCTGATACCCCTGATCCTGGTCTGCTTATATTGTTCTGCTGTATTTCTTGTGTCCCCGACCCTGGCTTTATCTAGTGTGGTGTATTCCTGGGTTAACCATCCCAGGGCTGGAATTACAACTGTGGTGTGTTCCTGCATTTACCATCCTGTGCTGGATTACAAGTGTGGTGTTTTCCTGCATTAACCATCCCAGTACTGGATTACAAGTGTGGTGTGTTCCTGCATTTACCATCCAGTGATAGATTACAAGTGTGATGTATTCCTGCATTAACCATCCAAGTACTGGATTACAAGTGTGGTGTGTTCCTGCATTTACCATCCCGTGCTGGATTACAAGTGTGGTATATTCTTGTATTAACCATCCCAGTGCTGGATTACACGTGTGGTGTGTTCCTGCTTTCCATATCATTACTGGAGTACAGATATTGTGTCCTTCCTTGCTATCTAATCCACCTTATTATTGGACTCTATCTTACGAACTGTTACCTGTTTCTACTATACTACGAAGTACCTCACTATCACGCTACTGTTTCTTCCCTCATTATATTCTCAGTATAGCCTCATTATTGTGTTTTAGGTCTACCTTATGGATTACCTACAGATCCTGCATAGTGACCTCCATCCAGTATCCCAAAACCTCACAATTCCTCTGCAGTATCCATCATAATCATGCTGCCATGATCCTGACAGCAATTCCCATCAATATCATAATATGGCCATGATACTGACTGTAATGCCCATCATAATTCTAGAATTATTAGGTTATTGGATTATTGTTACCTAGCTGGGTCAGTGATCTTCTAAAGATAACTGATAATAACAGTCCATCATAATCATTCAGCCATGATAATAACTGCAATGTCCATCATAATTATTTTGTAATACAACTGACTGTAATGCTCATCACAATAATATTGTAATGATGCTGACTGTAATGCCCAATCATACTGCCATGAAATTCATTGCAATGCAGGATGGACTTTTTTTTTTTAGATCAGATTTTTTATTTTATTTAAATCAAATGAATCTTTATGAAACATCTATCTATAGATAGTCTTCTATTTAAGATACATTATGGTTCATAATGAAATACAGCTTAGTTATGTCGCATGAGGCTGTTTAGTTATGCAATATTTACATCAATCCAAGTTATCCAAGCTGAGATAACATGCACTTTTTCACAGTAAAAATGCTATAAAATAAATAGTTCAGGAAAATCTCATTGTTGTTCTGCAAATCTACAATGCATTGCTAAATTGGTGAGATAGTGCCTTGAAAAAGTATTCACCCCCCTTGGCATTTTTCGTATTTTGTTGCCTCACAACCTGGAATTAACATGAATTGTTTGAGGATTTGCATCATTTAATTTACAGAACATGCCCACAACTTTGAAATGTTTTTTTTTTATTATTGTGAAGCAAACACAAATACAGGTGATACTCGAAAAATTAGAATATCGTGCAAAAGTTCATTTATTTCAGTAATGCAACGTAAAAGTGGAAACTAATATAGGAGATAGACGCATTACATGCAAAGCAAGATAGTTCAAGCGGTGGTTTGTCATAAGTGCGATGATTATGGCTTACAGCTCATGAAAACCCCAAATCCACAATCTCAGTAAATTAGAATATTACATGCAATCAATAAAACAAGGAGTGTACATAGAACAATATTGGACCTCTGAAAAGTACAAGCATGCATATGGACTCAGTCCTTGGTTTGGGCCCCTTTTGCAGCAATTACTGCCTCAAAGCAGCGTGGGATGGAAGCTATCAGCCTGTGGCACTGCTGAGGTGTTATAGAACACAAGGATGCTTCAATAGCGGCCTTCAGCTCTTCTGCATTGTTTGGTCTCATGTCTCTCATCTTTCTATTGGCAATGCTCCATAGATTCTCTATGGGGTTCAGGTAATGCGAGTTTTCTGGCCAATCAGGTGCCAAGTCCTGCTGGAAAATGAAGTCAGCATCCGCATAAAGATCGTCTGTGGAAGGAAGCATGAAGTGCTCCAAAATCTCCTGGTAGATGGCTGCATTAGATTTAATGAAGCACAGTGCACCAACACCAGCAGATGACATGGTTTGCAAAATCAACACATACTGTAGAAACTTCACACTGGACTTCAGGCTGCTTGCAGTGTGTGCCTCTCCATTCTTCCTCCAGACTCTGGGTCCTTGGTTTCCAAATGAGATGCAAAAGTTGCTCTCATCAGAAAAGAGGACTTTGGACCACTGAGCAACAGACCAGGTCTGTTTTTATTAAGCCCAACCAAGACGTTTCTGACATAGTTTGTTGTTCAGGAGCGGCTTGACGTGAGGAATACGACATCTGGAGCCCATGTCCATTATCCATCTGTGTGTGGTGGCTCTTGATGCACTGACTCCAGCCTCAGTCCTTGTGAAAGTCCCCAACACATTTGAATGGCCTTTTCCCGACAATCCTATCCAGGCTGGGGTCATCCCTGCTGCTTGTGCACCTTTTTCTTCCACACTTTTCCCGTCCACATAACTTTCTATTAATGTGCTTTGATACAGCACTTTGGGAACATCCAACTTCCTTTGCAATTATCTTTTGAGGCTTTCCCTCCTTGTGGAGGGTGTCAATGATGGTTTTCTGCACAACTGTCAGGTCAGCAGTCTTCTCCATGATTGTGATTCCTACTGAACCAGACTGAGAGACCATTTAAAGGCTCAGAAACCCTTTGCAGGTGTTATGGCTTACTTTGCTGATTAGAGTGGGACACTGTGAGCCTAGAATATTGCACCTTTTCACAATATTCTAATTTACTGAGATTATGGATTTGGGGTTTTCATGAGCGGTAAGCTATAATCATCGCACTTATGACAAATTACGGCTTAAACTATCTTTGCATGTAATGCGGCTATCTCATATATTAGTTTCCCCTTTTACGTAGCATTACTGAAATTTATGAACTTTTGTACGATATTCTAATTTTTCAAGTATCACCTGTAGGACAAAATAACAGAAAAAGTCAATGTGCATAACTATTCACCCCCCTAAAGTCAATATTTTGTAGAGCCACCTTTTGCGGCAATCACAGCTCCAAGTCACTTTGAATAAGTCTCTATGAGCTTGCCACATCTTACCACTGGGAGTTTTGCCCATTCCTCCTTGCAAAACTGCTCCAGTTCCTTCAAGTTGGATGGTTTGCGCTTGTGAACAGCAATCATTTTTTTTTTAAAGTTTAAATAAAAATTTAAAGCTTAATGTTTATTAAGGGTTTCACAAGGGTACAGTAATCAAGAATATGAGTACAAACATCAGATATGCTCACAGTAGGAACGCATAGATATCAATCAGGCATATGAGTACAAATATCAAATATTCTGTAGAAAATGCTGTAGAAAAATGTAAATTGTATAATAAACATATATAGACATGTATAAGTACAAACATCAAGTATGGATACAGTAATAAAATGCATATGGTTCCATAACTTTAATATGGAAGTTCATATACGGCAGCAAATATATAAGAGCGTGGCCTTACAATCTAAAAATACCACCTCCTGGCGAGGCAGGGGAGTAGAACCTGTATTTGACAGACCCTTTGTCACATAGAAGATAATGCAAAACCCTTAGAACACGTAGGCAAAATCACAATAAATTGCGATAAAAAAAAAAAAAAAAATCAAACAGACAAACAAACAAAGATGTCTCCAGGTACCGGGTGACCAAGAAATATACAATGTAATAGACCGGCTTCCTAGTGGAGCAGGAATAAGACTCAAGACATAAGAAAACCACACCTGGAACGTCGTATAGGCTATTGAGTAAATGGGAGGGGGGGGGGGGGGGGCGGAGAAATTGGCTGGTTGTTTAAGAGATAGGGTCATTTTGATACAGACTATATGTGGCCAAGCGATACCGTCAAATGCCTTGGTGGCATCCAGTCCTATTAATGTATTATGATGCATCGTGGTTGCTGAGGAGGACCGGGCAATAGCGGCCAAAGCCGATCTTTATATTTGCTGTAGTCTATTTGCAATCATTTTTCTGAAAATGTTTATATCTGAATTCAATAATGTGATGGGGCGGTAAGATTCCAATGATTCTCTGTCCTTGCCCGGCTTAAGTATCAGAATGGTTGTGGAGTCTAGCAAGGGAGAGTATGATAAATATAAATTGAGTTAAATAGGGCTGTGAGAGTGTCTATGAGATCAGGTTTGAGTCATTTGTCATACTCCCCGGAGATTTTTGGTTGGATAAGTGAGTAATGGTAAAGGACACTTCTCTCGGTGTGATTGGCTTATTTAATAAGTCCCTATGAGCATTAGAGATTCGTTGCAATTTCGCTTGTTGGAGCATGGAGATGCATAAGGTATTGTCATCCGGGCCAGCTTGAAAAAGATTTGTGTAATATTTCGTAAACTCAGAGAGAATGGTGGTCTGGTCAGTAATATGTCTGTCATTGAGGCGAATACCGAGGATGTGAGTGCGTGGACATCTGGTTTTGGCTATTTTAGACAACAGTCTCATTTTAGACAACAGTCTCCCTGCCTTCCCGCCCCATTGAAAGAATTGTTGCTTGCTTTTTTCCAAAGATCTAGTGGCTTTTTCTGTCAAGAATGTTTCCAACAATTGTCTAGTGTTCGTGTACGTCTGTCTGTACTCCCTTGTCTTAGTGTAAAAATATTGTCTCTGTGCCTGGGCAACGGCTCTCAGTAGGGAGCCATATTTTTTTCTCCAAGCTTTTCCTAGGTTTGCAGTGTAGCCAGTAATATGACCCACAAGATCATTCACATGGGCCAAATTGTCATCTACAAAGTTGGCCCATGTTGAAGATAAAAACGTCTTGAAGTCCGCATCTGTGGACAACCAAGAAGGGAACCTACAACTCCCAGGATGGTGAACAGTGGGCCCCAGAGAGAGGGTAAAAGAAATTGGAGAATGGTCAGATACCACTCTTGTGTGAATTATGGCCTTAGTAGTAAGTAACAGTAAGTGATTTGACACCAGTATATAATCAATACGGGATTCTGAGTTATGTACATGGGAAAAATGTGTATATTCCTTGGAATTGGAATTTAAGATTCGCCACATATCCTTCAGCCCCGTATGACCCATAACAAAGTTAACCCCTTCGTCAGATTGTGAATGGTGCGCTCTATGACCTGTGAAAGTGTCTAGGGAAGAATCAGCTACCGTGTTGAAGTCTCCCCCCCAGGACCATGGGTATGTCCGGTAAATTCGAAAGGGCACTCACCAAGGAAAATTATTGACTCGATTGGTTGGGCGCATAGATATTAGCCAGTAGGAGTCTCTGTCCATTGATAGTTGCTTCTAGTACGATATAACGCCACTGGGGGTCTTTGAGATGTTGGTGTACCTCATAGGAGATTGAATTGTTAATGAGGATGGCGACCCCCCTAGTCTTTTTCCTATGGTTAGCAGTAAAACATTCTGCTATCCAGGAGTCCCGCAAGGTAGTGGGGCAGATTCGGGACCAGTGTGTTTCTTGTAAAAAGATAATTGCCGGACCTAGTTTTTTCAGATGTGTCGTGATCTTTCTTCTCTTCACCGGGGAGTTGAGGCCGTTGACGTTCCAGTATTACATTTTCAGGTTCTGTAAGGTATGAGATCCCAGATTGTGAGGTGGTGTGATGTACAGATATAGGGAGGAAGGAGAGAGCGCTATGCAGGATTGGAAATGGTACACACGGGTAAAATAATATTGGAATTCGGCACGAACCTGACACAGATGATACTTGACTGAAGAGAGATATCGTCTCCTGTCCTTGATAATATTTGTAATCCAATAAAAGGAGAACCACAGATATCATGGTGACACAGTGATGGTTTCAGCAGGATTAAATAACACGATAACTCCGTATGATCAGGATAATCAGCAGAGATCTCCTCAGTACAGACAAGGGTATGCGAAATAAAATAGTCGGGGACAAATCCAAGATCAGGGGAATCGGCAAACTTCATATACATTAAACAGTCCAGAATCAGGGGAATCAGCAAACTTCATAAACGTTAAACAGTCCAGGGTCATACACAGAAAAACAGCAAAACGGGTAACAGACCAGGAGTAGGGAAACCAGAAGATCAGAGTAATCCAGGGAACAATCCAAATCGGTAACAAGAAATCCAAAATAGTAAAACGCCAGGAGTTCAGGGAATACACGAGAATCACCAAGCATAGGTATTACTGTGAAGAGCACTTTAAAATTTACCCGCTAGTCACGCGCTGACGTCAGGCGTGACGTCATCGGAGGCGCGCATGAGCTCCGATAGTGGAGAAACGCGCGTCCCCGGCTGTGTGCAGTCAGGCACAGCTGGGTGCGCGATTAGAAGGGGATACTCTGGAGATCTGCTGCGAGGCAAGTTATGACAGGTGGGGTCACAACTTGGTTAGCCAATTCCTGTTTTGAAATGCAGATGTATCAGAGGGACTTCCTTTTGTGCGGGGTTGCTTCTGTCCCAGCAAGCAGAAACAAACTTCCCATGAATCTTGATCGATGCAGCATGCACAACTATCGGAGACATGAACCAAAAAAAAAAACAATTTTCGAACTGTCCAAACTATTGCTTGTTTCCAACAGTACAAGACAATCAGGCCTCTCAGCATAGCAGACCCTTGGAACCTTGAGGCTTGCAGCCAGAAGCCAGGAATAAAAGTAGAAGGCTAAAACCATTATGAAATCTGAGATCGTCCACTCCCGTTAAGTAGAATCTGGAGAAAATCTTTAGCCTGTTGCGGCGAGTCGAAAATTTCCGTATGGCCATCATGGGAGACCATAAGTCTGGCCGGGTACCTGAAGGCGAAACGGACTTTGAGAGAGAAAAAGTCTTGGCAGATATTTGGAAACGGCAGCTGAGTAGTCTTGGAATATGAGAAATCTTTATTCCGGAACACCAGTTCTCTCATCTTGCGGTAACCGATCAGAACAGCCTCCTTGTCGCGAAATTCAGGAACTTTGTAATAACAGCCCTGGGTCTGCCAGATTTGTCCGGGGATTCCGGACCGATTCTGTGTGCCCTTTCAAGTACCAATCTATCATGTGGCCTAGGTAGGGCCAGGGCGTCACGGAGCCATTGTTGCAGTAGGTGAGAAAGTTCCGATGCCGGTATGGACTCTGGCAGTCCCAAAAATCGGAGGTTGCTTCTCCTCCCCCTGTTTTCAAGATCATCAATCTTGTCAGAGATGGGTAGATGAGTGTTTGCTGATTTTGGAGTTTGAGTTGTATGTGCTGGGAGTGTTCCTCTGCAGCACCTTGTCTAGTTTCCAACTCAGAATTTTTCGCCGCGTTGGCGTTAGTGGTGATAGACAATGTATCGATAGCCACTTTGAGTTCAGAGAAGCGTGCATCCAGCAGAGGCATCAGGGTTTTCGTAACCACCAAGGCAGTCGCAGTAGCCTGAGTGGATGTCATATAAGCTTGCGAGGAGTTCATTTCAAATAGTGGTGAGGGAGGTTTTTGCAGGTTTCGGTCTTCTTTGCCCGTTTTCTGCTTGCCTTTACCTTTGTGGACGTTTTTGGGAGTTCACGAATTTGTCCATAGCCAAGTTCACCAAATGCAAAATGGAGTGGAGGTTCATAGTATAGGGGCAGTTACATGGTGAAATACAAATGTCCGGGGATGAAAAGTTCCCAAAACCAGTTAAGCATTGTGCAAAAAGTAGTACCAGGAACACTCAAAGCATGTCGGAAGAAAAAATAGGTGAGCTGTCAATACAGGTCCTGGGGGAGAAAGCAGCAGACATGGCTGATAGGTCTGAGTATAAAAGGTAGTGGAGGGGCAACTAAGGGCCAAAAACAGGTATGGCCCACCAGTTGAAATGTAATAGGGGGTGTACAGAAGGCCTAGCAGGTGTAAATGTAAGTGGTAGCCTATCAAGGGGTATGGTCAGAATAAAGCAGTGTAATGATCGCGTAGAAATCCACAGAGAATAAATTCAGAACAGTATATAGCAATACCCGGGTGACCTATATCCTAGGCGTAAATGACAGCACATATATAACACTTATTCATAAACAGTACAATGTATAACCCAACCCACAATATAGACGGAGTGCCCTTTATTTTTTGTGCTTTAAAAGTATTCCTCCACAGGAGCCCCTTATCCCGACTCCCCACCCAGACAGCAATCAATATACACAAAAAGGGTGTCACAGAGTAGCAATACCCTTCCCTGAGGTAAGAATACAAGATACTTAGCCCAGCTCTTCCTTGACTGTAGCGTCCAAGTAGCAGGCAAGTACCCCAAAGTGGGTGACCTGTAGGTGGTCCAACAAAATTTGCAGACTATTGTGGTCCCTGAGTCAGTGGTCCCCAACACTGGCCGATGGAGATGCAATGACCACACAGTGTCCCCGCGATGAGTAGGTTCCCAGAGAAGGCTCCCAATAGATCCTGGATAAGCCTTCAGGCAAGTGCCCTACAGAAGGTAGTAAAATGGCCCCCACACGGGAGCTTTCCCACCCAACACAATCACTGTGGTCACAGCAGGCTCAGATAAACAGAATAGCCCATGCAATCAATTACCAGCTTCTCCAGGGGAGTTCCGCTGTCACAATCCCCGGTAAGCATACTGCAATCTCATCCGGTGTGTCAGAAGATCGAGGCAGTCAGGTAGGTAGCCTCCAGGGTGTAGTAAGATGGCCACTGCATGGGAGCTGTCCCGCCAAACACAGTCGCTGGGGTCACAGCAGACTCGGGTAAGTAAAATAGCCCATGGAATCAGGTACAAGCTGCTCCGGGGGAGGTTAACTGTCACAATCCCCAGTAAACATACTGCAATCTCACCTGCCGTGTCAGAAGATCCAGGCTGTCAGGTAAGTAGCCTCCAGGGTGTATTAAGTTGGCTGCCATGCAGGAAATTTCCCGCCAGAACCGACACTGAAGGCCCGTCTTCTATGGTGCCTCACTGGGAGCAACGGAAACAATGAGCAACGGGAAGCAACTTATCCTAAGTCCCGTCAGGCAGGGGAATTGCTTTGGGTGATGTGATGTGTTGGGTTTGCGCCAGACATGGCGTTTTCTTTGATGGCCGAAAAGTTCAATTTTAGTCTCATCAGACCAGAGCACCTTCCTCCATACATTTTGGGAGTCTCCCACATGCCTTATCGCAAACTCAAAACATGCCATTTTGTTTTTTGCTGAAAGTAATGGCTTTCTTCTGGCCTCTCTACCATAAAGCCCAACTCTATGGAGCGTACGCCTTATTGTCGTCCTATGTACAGATACTCCAGTCTCTGCTGTGAAACTCTGCAGCTCCTCAAGGGTTACCTTAGGTCTCTGTGCTGCCTCTCTAATTAATGCCCTCCTTGTCCGGTCCGTGAGTTTTGGTGGGTGGCCGTCTCTTGGCAGGTTTGCTGTTGTGCCATTTGGTTATGATAGATTTGATGGTGCTCCTGGCTATCATCAAAGATTTGGATATTTTTTTTATAACCTAACCCTGATTTGTACTTCTCAACAACATTGTCCTTTACTTGTATGGAGAGTTACTTGGCCTTTATTGCAGTGTTTGGTTAGTGGTGCCTCTTGATTAGGTGTTGCAGACTCTGGGGCCTTTCAAAAAAGGTGTGTATATGTAATGACAGATCATGTGACACTTAGATTGCACACAGGTGGACATCATTTCACTAATTATGTCACTTCTGAAGGTAATTAGTTGCACTAGAACTTTTTATGGGCTTCATAACACAGGGGGTGAGTACATACGTACATGCCAATTTTCTGTTTTCTATTTCTAAAAAATAGTTTTATGTATATATTTTTCTCATTTCACGTCACCAACTTAGAATATTGTGTTCTGATCCATCATATAAAATTCATATTAATAAAACATTGAACTTAAGGCTGTAATGTAACAAAATAGGTAAAAAGTCAAGGGGGGTGAATACTTTTCCATGGCACTGTAAAATGTTCATCTCACCTCAACTCACCTTTTAGTGAATAGCCCCAATAGATATTTTTCATTATTCTCTAGATTCACAGTAAAAACAATGTTTAGGTTATACAGTCTCTTTAACTAAACTGATTTCCCTGTGAATACATATGAATTATACATTCTGCAGACTAGCATGTAATAGTTATATGTATCCCTCAAAATATACCAGTCCATGAATAGGGGTTCCCAAACTCATAATACACTAGTGCTTATGCTACTCCCTTTGCTATCTCCACTTATTAATCTGATCTACACTATACTCCCTATTCCTCTATTCCCACTCTTTTAGCCACTTTAGTCCTACTCTTTCTCTCCTTCTTATTATACTTACAACTGCTGTGGTTTATTACCACCTTTTTTTTTTTACATTGTTCCTACTTCCTCACCTTAAGCTGTTTCTGCTTATTTCCTTTTCCATTTTTTATTTTATTTCTTTTATTTTGGATTTTCAATATCAAAAAACAGAGACAGTACTGGTACATGTAACGTTATAATCAGACACAATAACATATTAGAGAGTTATACCATCAAATTACTTCTAAATCCGTCATAGTACTTTGTAATAACATAAACTACTCTCTTTTCCCTTTCTTTTTTATTACCTTCTCTCTCACTCTCTCCCCTTTCTTCCCTTCTCTCTCTTCCCTCCCTCTCCTTCTTTTACGTTCTATGGTCCAGATAAAACTCTCCTTCAGCGGTTAATTTAAATGCCAAATACAGCATTGGAGCTTGAGAGAGTTTAAAAAGCAATACAAGACAATTTATGAATAAACAAAACATACACATTAATAAATCATACACATACATTCCAGTCATTTTGTTCCCGGAGAGAGGGTGGGGGGGGGGGGGGGGGGGGAGCGGGCCCTTCCGGGCAAGAAGAGCCGGTCTGGTCAGCTTCTCTATTTGATTCCCAAGGTGCCCAAATCTGCTGGTATCTGTTGTACTGACCCTGTCTAATATAGAAACCATCTCATGTTGATTTTGTGTTGCAGTTCCATCAGGTTTATACAATGAATGTTTTTTTTCATAAATTTTATTGCTTTTATCCATTCTTCATGAGAGAAGGGGATCCCGAGGTCCCGCTCCCAGGTGGTCGCCTTCTCACATGGCTGCAAACTCAACAGAAAGTTAGAAACCCCTGATACCACTTTTTTTTAAAAATGCTTTTGTATTAGGTCGGTTATTGGGCTCTTCTCCAGGGTTATCCTTTTTCAAATAACTGAAGATTTCCTTTGAAGGGAGGTTCCGGCCAGCCTGCAGTTGGTCAAACGGGGTCAGTATGCCCTGCTGGGCTATGTCTGCTACTGTGGAGATATTATTGAGTTTACAATTTGATAAACTGATGTTCCCTATGTCGAATTCTAGGGTCTCAATTGGAGTATCCAGGGGAATTTGAACCCTATTCCTAAAAGTAGTCTTTCCCAAGCTTCCTATGGTAGAACATAAATCTTTAATTATTGGGTTTCTAAAGGAGCATTTCTTACTCATCACCCTCTGACTCCAGAATAGGTTGATAGGCTCCATTTGTCCCACATCTGACCTTTCTACTTCGAACCAGCTTTGCGGTGTTATTGATGTGTTATCCCAGGCTATTGCATGTGCTATCATACAAGCATTATGCAGACTATGTATATCAGGAAAGGATATACCTCCGGATTGGACATCTCGTAAAAACTTCAACACGACTCTAGTTTTTTTTAGCATAGTCAAATCTACTTTCAGTGGGACATTTCTAAATAGGTAGGATAACTTGGGAATTATGTAGGCATTCATCACTTCGACTCTACCGAGCCAAGAAATTTCTGTACCATTCCAATCATTTAAGTTTTTCTTAATTTCTTTTAATTTTGTTTCATAATTTATTTTGACCTTATCTTCTAAGTCTAGTGTCAGCCTAATTCCCAGATAATCTATATATTTTTTTGACCAGTTAAAGCCGAATTTTGACCTAATAAGTTTTGAGTCTTCCTCTGGCACGTGTCCCAAAATTATTTGGGTTTTATTAAAATTTAATTTATAGTTAGAGTGTTTCCCAAACTCTGCGATTATGTCAGTTATGTTAGATATGGATTTTATAGGTTCTGTCAATGTAAGCAGTACGTCATCTGCATATAAAATGATCCTATTATCTATTGAGTTAATGATTACCCCGTTTACTCCCTTTGATCTTCTTATCATGGAGGCGAGTGGCTCCATAGACAATATGTACAACAAGGGTACCAATGTAGTTCCGTCCCAGGCCTTCCCCCCTGTACTATTAATTGAAAAACACCTACGTGATTTGATTCTTAAGCTATAATATAATCGTGTCTTTTGTGTGATATAAAGTGATAATATGGTCTGTAGATTATAAGGTATATGGGAATAGTGTGGAATATTTAAGCTACCACGTGAGAATCTACTATGATTCAATATGTTTATTGTGATAGGGATAAAGTAAGTGTGGTATCTTCTTAACCCTTGACTTGTCTATGTGAATGTCCCTTGGTCTTCTGAGATCTGTGTTGGCAGAAGCCTGGGAAGGCTGTCATTAACCCGTCTCTTACTATATGTCCAACTAATACAATACAATACTAATATAATTTGAGTAGGTATGCACGGAAGGGACAAAAAAAAAAAAAAGGGAGACTCAAAGGATAATAATGAGGCATTATGTTAAGCCCATGCTTTGATCTTTTCTTTGAGGTCTTCAGGGTCCTTAAATAGATAGGACACCCCTTTGTATCTGACTATTAAGGCAGTCGGAAAAGTCCATTTATATTTAATGTCTTTGTTCCGAAGTATTTGAGTTTGTTCCGAGTATGCTTTCCTTGATATTCGAGTTGCTGCTGATAGGTCTGGGAAGAACTTAATGTTTTTATATTCGTCTTCCTCCAGAGTTTTTGTTCTCGCAGACTGGATAATCAAATCTTTGTAGTAGAAGTGGGTGAAGCGAACAATGACGTCTCTCGGAAGAGAGGGATCGATTCCCTTTGGTTTGAAAATTCTGTGGAACCTCTCAAAGGGGTGATCCCCTAATTCTTTGGGCGCAATATATAGTGTGAACATTTTTTCGAGAAATGTTCTTAGGTGGTCTTGCTGGACTGATTCGGGAATTCCTCTTATACGAATGTTCTTACATCTTGCCCTGTCTTCCATGTCCGTGATTTTATTCTCTAGGCTCCTCAGTTTTGTTTTCATTCTGGTGTCTGCAGCATGGAGGTTCTTATTACCTTCTTGAATTAAGTGTAGTGCATTAGATTGTTGGTTCAGTTTGTCTGAGAGGGCCACAATTTCTGATCTCAGTTCTTCTGTATTGTTAACCATGTCTTTTTTTAATTTACTATACAGATTGTCTAACATTGACGAGAGGGCAGTTTGAGTTAAGATTTGGGTTCCCCCTTCTAGTTGAGGGAAGTCCACTTTAGATAGTATAGAAAATTGGGTTGCTACAGGCAGACCGAATCCTATGCCATCTGTCGTAAGCGATTGTCTATGCCTTTCTTTCAGACTTTCCTGGATTTTTGGAGAGTAATAGGTGTTAATCTGCCTGTTTTTTTCCCCTCTCTGAGGATGTCGGCTTTTCTTTTTCCGGACATTTGTCTTTATCTTTCTTTGGGCCCATTCTGCAATCGTTAAGATTACCGTAGGTTCTCTGTGGATATTTTCTTTATACTTGGGAAGAAAAGGAGGGAAAGCAGAACGGATGTCTCTCACCTTTTCGCTTTTTCTTATAAACAGCTGGGGTTTTGATTCCCAGTTTCTCTGGATTGGAAATGGGTTCGCAGTTCAAGAAGCTTGTGTATCGTCTGTATTCGTAATCAGGTGGTAGGTATCCTTACCTGATAATACAATGGTGCACTGAATAGTTGTAACCTCTTAGGGGGAAAGGTACAATATAGTTGCTTGGACCAATGGGTACGGGTGTCCAGTCTGATAATATTTCAATGATCTATTAATTATATCATCTCACTCAGGAGACCTAGCAAACCACTTGGTTGTTCAATTGTCCACTGTAAGCAACCTTGTGAACAGTCTGAGAATGGTTACTCGGTTTTCACTGGTCAATAATAGTTAACTGTAACGTCCAGCTACTTGCGCCAGGAGTACGCATATCCTAAACTCCCTACTGGGATTATCTCTAAAACAAGTAGTGGAGGAGCCAACTCGAAAGCAGGCCATACTAGACTTAGTGTTCACAAATGGAGATTTGTTATCAGATATTACTGTAGGTGAAAGTTTAGGATCTAGTGATCACCAGACAGTGTGGTTTAATATAAGAACAGTGACGCAGTCACACCACACAAAAACTAAAGTTTTAGATTTTAGAAAAACAGACTTTTCTAAAATTAGATTAGGTGTAAAGGAGTCATTATCAAACTGGAGCAATTTAAATGAAGTCCAGGAGAAATGGGATTATCTAAAAGTTGCACTACTGAAGGCAACAGAAAATTGCATAAGGCTTGTCAGTAAGAGCAAAAAATTGAAGAAACCACTGTGGTACTCTGCAGAGGTGGCTAAAATAGTAAAAAATAAAAAGCTAGCATTTAGTAATTATAAAAATACTCAGAGTGAGGAAGATAGAAAGATCTATAAGAGTAGGCAGAAAGAGGCAAAGCAAGCTATAAGAGCTTCCAAAGCACACACAGAAGAGACTATAGCCCAGTCGGTGAAAAAGGGGGATAAAACATTTTTTAGATACATAAATGAGAAAAGGAAAGTAAAACAAGGATTAGTTAGATTAAAAACAAAAGAAGGATGCTATGTAGAAGAGGATAAAGGCTTAGCAGACTGCATTAATGAATATTTTTGTTCAATTTTTACAAATGAAAATGAGGGTAAGGGACCTCATTTAGGGAAAAAGACTAATGAGTCTTTTGATGCATGTAAATTTACAAGGGAAGAGGTTTTAATTCAGCTGTCTAAAGTAAAGACAAATAAATCGATGGGACCTGATGGGATACATCCAAAGTTATTAAAAGAACTTAGTGGTGTACTAGCAAAACCGTTAACAGATTTATTTAACCAATCATTGTTAACGGGAGTAGTTCCAGAAGATTGGAAATTAGCTAATGTTGTGCCCATTCACAAGAAAGGTAGTAGGGAGTAGGTGGGCAACTATAGACCAGTAAGTCTTACTTTGGGAAAATAATGGAAACCTTGTTAAAGAATAGGATTGTTGAATATCTAAAGTTGCTTGGATTTCAAGATCAGAGACAGCATGGGTTTACTTCAGGGAGATCATGGCAAAACTAATCTTATTGATTTTTTTGATTGGGTGACTAAAATAATGGATCAGGGTGGTGCATTAGACATTGCTTACCTAGATTTCAGTAAGGCTTTTGACACTGTCGTAACATAGAAGGCTTATCAATAAACTGAAATCTTTGAGTTTGGATTTCAATATTGTTGAATGGATTAGACAATGGCTGAGTGACAGGCAACAGAGGGTTGTAGTCAATGGGGTATATTCGATGCAAGGTCTTCTTACTAGTGGGGTACCTCCGGGATCTGAACTTGGACCCATTCTCTTTAATATTTTTATTAGCGATATTGCAGAAGGTCTTGTTGGCAAAGTATGTCTTTTTGCTGATAATACAAAGATTTGCAGCAGGGTTGATATTCATGGAGGGATAAGCCAAATGGCAAATTATTTAGCTAAACTAGAAAAATGGTCAGAGCAGTGGCAACTGACATTTAATGTGGACAAGTGCAAGATTATGCACCTTGGGCGTAAAAACCCAAAAGCAGAATATAGACTATTTGGTACAGTCCTAACCTCAACATCTGAGGAAAGGGATTTAGGAGTAATAATTTCAGAGGACTTGAAGGTAGGTAGGCAATGCAATAGAGCTGCAGGAAATGCTAGCAGAATGCTTGGTTACATAGGGAGAGGTATTAGCAGTAGGAAGAGGGAAGTGCTCATGCCATTGTACAGAGCACTGGTGAGACCTCACTTGGAGTATTGTACGCGGTACTGGAGACCGTATCTCCAGAAGGATATTGATACTTTGGAGAGAGTTCAGAGAAGGGCTACTAAACTGGTTCATGGGTTGAAGGATAAAACTTACCAGGAAAGATTAAAGCATCTTAACATGTATAGCTTGGAGGAAAGACGTAACAGGGGGGATATGATAGAAACATTTAAATACATAAAGGGAATCAACACAGTAAAGGAAGAGAGTATATTTAAAAGAAGAAAAACTACCACAACTAGAGGACATAGTCTTAAATTAGAGGGGCAACGATTTAAAAGTAATATCAGGAAGTATTACTTTACTGAGAGGGTAGTGGATGTATGGAATAGCCTGCCAGCAGAAGTGGTAGAGGTAAATACAGTCAAGGATTTTAAGCATGCGTGGGATAGACACAAGGCTATCCTAGCTATAAGACCGGAACGGGGGACTAATAAAAGTACTCAAAAAAAATTGGGCAGACTAGATGGACTTAATGGTTCTTATCTGCCACTTTGTAACACACCCAAAGCTAATCCCTGTATTCAGGTGCGAGTCAGTTATACCCTCAGGGTAACAGTGCGGCACTTTATAACGCCCTCAAAGGTCCACCCTGTATTTCAGGTGCGACTCACTTCATACCGTAATGGCCGATTTCAATAGAATTTGAATTAAGGGTTAACCCGGTTACGATTGCAGTGGAGTGATTCATCCCTATATTCAGGTGGACATTAGTTCTTGCAATATGGAATAGTTGCAGTCCACTTTTAGTTTGATGTATCGCAATTACAGGGCTCTATCCAGGTGGCTCACCAGGGTGTACGAATGGGGGTTTGTGCAGTCCAATAAAAGTAGTTTGTTCAATCAAGTAGAGTTCTATTAGCCAAAGGGGACCTGCTTTATAGCCAGGCGTACATACGCTTACGGCTTAATGTAAGCAATTGAAAATGTATCCTCTTCATAGGAGAGAAAGCATAGTGTTAGGATAGCCCTTATTATCCACCCTTTGTTCAGGTAAGCTTCTGTTCATACAAATAGGTGCCAGCTGTCCCTTTAGACATTAGTGTTCCAGCTATGTTAAGCACACTATGTAAATGGCTCAATTAAATGTTTATAATCAGAGAGCCACGAGATAAGAGAGAGAGAACGAAGACATGTATACAACAATTAGTAGTACAGCATGATCAGCTTATAGTCTACTTGTTGTTCAGACCCGTGTTTGCATTTATTTAGAGGTCAGCATACATGGGGTGTAAATTACTCACTGCATGAGACAAAGAATAGATGGTTACTCACGGCCCCTTTTGCTCTTTTTCTTTTCTTCCCTTTTTTTTTATTTTTGGGCTTCTGCTTAGCTGTTAGTGCTGTTGATTTTCTCAGTGGGGTATCTTGTATTGGGTAGATGTTTCACCTTTTCGACCGTGGCCGCAGCACTGCTTCTCCGTCTTCTGTCCTCCGCCTGTTGTTGTCTGTCGAAAATCCAATGACCGTCTTCCGCGTGGTAAATGGGTATTTAGTTCGTCTCAGATCAGTTAGGTTTATCCGCAAGATCAAAGCGGGATCGCGGCTCCCTCTACTGTGCTCGTTGTCTCCCTCTTTTCTTCGCTCTTACTCTCTGCTATCCGAGGTGAGGTTAGCGTTTCTGCTCCATCGGGGTGTTACTTCACCCGGCTAGATCACCTTGGCAGGCAGGGACGTGGCTGCGTACATGCGTTACATGCTTCTCCCCCCCATGCCTTTTCCATTTTTTGGCTTCTTTTTTTCTTTCTCAAATACTTCTTATCTCAGTCCTGCTACTTTCTTGTCCCTCTCTATCCTCTGATCTTAACTAATGCTGTTAGACGTAAATAAGTTTATATTACATTTCAAAGAGGAGGCTGTGATTTTACATGTGCATGGTCTCTCTTTGGATCCATATTGGCCGATATGTTCTGCTGTTATGTAAATGTTGAATTGAAGTTCTTAACCTTCGCTAAGAGTGCTATACCTGATGGTGGTTGATAATGTCAATGTTAGACATGACATGACATATTTGAAGTGGCATCCATTGAATATATTTACTACCCCACAGTATGGAAGGTGCCTCATTAAACTGTTCTTTTCAATTATATTGAAGGATGTTAAAAGAATTATCTAGATACGCCTACCCCCACAAGTTTGGCTAATACAGATTTAATTCAAGAATAGTTATTGATTATTACTGATGGAGTTAGCCTATGCGAAAGTCAGAATTCACACGCCGCACACTTGTCCATATGAGGCTTTATTATAATTCTGTTGTGTGAAAATAACTCATATTCATATCTATATTTTATGTGATATACCTATGTTGTTTTGAAAAACAAAAACTTAATAAAAAAATTAAAACAAAACAAAAGAAAGTCTGAACATACACATATATGCTGAAATCTTAAGTAGGTGGTGATAAGGTGAGATCTATGTAAGGCAAATAAGGAAAATAGTAGCAATTCAAATAGGTTGATTGAGAGGGGTGGCTGCTTTTTGGATTTGCATAGTGTAAAACAAACTGTACCTTAAATTTGTTTGCACCAAAAATCCTTCTGGCGACATCAATGATATCCAACATGGAATCGAAATATATGTGTAACTGAGTCCCACTTTTTTTGCCAACAGTTGCTGGAGTATTAAGATTTATTGTAAATAACAATTTGCCATCTATTTCTGTTAAATGAAGAAATACATAAGGATTGTGAATATTGTTGTTTTTTGAAAGGAAGGTTTGTGTAATAAACAGTCAGCAAAAACATAATAATCTGTTGACAAACCTTCAATATTGTACAATTCCACTTCACTTTCAGTCACACACACTGTCTCCCACTGGTGATCCTGCGTGGGAATTACAAGATCAGGTTATGTAGTAAACAAGCAAAACCTATATCACGCAGTCTAAAAGACTTGTTTTCAGCAGAACAAATGTCAGAAATATTTACACTGATCAGAAGCAATCACCAATTCTTTACAGTAAGGACAATAAAGGAACTCACTGCTAAGAGAAGTAGTGTTATAAAATACAATGCATTCCTTCAATATGGATCTGGATATTTTTTGTTTTTGTTTTAGAAAAGCAAGACATAGAGGGCTATCAATAATAGAACGATCATTAATATTTTATAGCTTCTTGATTCAAGGAGAAATGTGATTGCATTTGGGAGTGAAGAAGAACCCCCCCCCCCCCCCCCAGTGCTGTATTTACCGCGAGGCATCCTAGGCGGATGCCTAGGGCGGCAAATTTTGGGGGGCGCCCCCCAGCACTGAAGAAAAATAAAAAATAAAAAAAATCCGCCCCTTTAAATGGAGGAGACCATGCTTCCTGCCACTAGCCACCAGGGAAAATGTAAGTGCTGGGGAGTTTGGGGGCAAATTGGCTGGGGCTTATTAAATGGCAAATAACACTGGCATATTATTGGGCAAATCAGCAGGGGCATATTAAATGGCAAATAACCCTGGCATATTATTGGGCAAATTAGCAGGGGCATATTAAATGCCAAATAACACTGGCATATTATTGGGCAAATTGGCAGGGGCATATTAAATGGCAAATAACACTGGCATATTATTGGGCAAATTAGCAGGGGCGTATTAAATGGCAAATAACACTGGCATATTATTGGGCAAATTAGCAGGGGCATATTAAATGGCAAATAACACTGGCATATTATTGGGCAAATTAGCAGGGGCGTATTAAATGGTAAATAACACTGGCATATTATTGGGCAAATTGGCAGGGGCATATTAAATGGCAAATAACACTGGCATATTATTGGGCAAATTAGCAGGGGCATATTAAATGGCAAATAACACTGGCATATTATTGGGCAAATTGGCTGGGGTATATTAAATGGCAAATAACACTGGCATATTATTGGGCAAATTAGCAGGGGCATATTAAATGGAAAATAACACTGGCATATTATTGGGCAACTTGGCAGGGTCATATTAAATAGCAAATAACACTGGCATATTATTGGGCAAATTGGCAGGGGCATATTAAATGGCAAATAATACTGGCATATTATTGGGCAAATTGGCAGGGGCATATTAAATGGCAAATAACACTGGCATATTATTGGGCAAATTGGCAGGGGCATATTAAATGGAAAATAACACTGGCATATTATTGGGCAAATTGGCAGGGGCATATTAAATGGCAAATAACACTGGCATATTATTTGGCAAATTGGCAGGGGCATATTAAATGCCAAATAACACTGGCATATTATTGGGCAAATTGGCAGGGGCATATTAAATGGCAAATAACACTGGCATATTATTGGGCAAATTGGCTGCGGGATATAAAATGGCAAATAACACTGGCATATTATTGGGCAAATAAGCAGGGGCATATTAAATGGCAAATAACACTGGCATATTATTGGGCAAATAAGCAGGGGCATATTAAATGGCAAATAACACTGGTATATTGTTGGGCAAATTGTCAGGGGCATATTAAATAGCAAGTAACACTGGCATATTATTGTGCAAATTGGCTGCGGGATATAAAATGGCAAATAACACTGGCATATTATTGGGCAAATTAGCTGGGGCATATTAAATGGCAAATAACACTGGCATATTGTTGGGCAAATTGTCAGGGGCATATTAAATGGCAAATAACACTGGCATATTGTTGGGCAAATTGTCAGGGGCATATTAAATAGCAAGTAACACTGGCATATTATTGGGCAAATTGGCTGCGGGATATAAAATGGCAAATAACACTGGCATATTATTGGGCAAATTAGCAGGGGCATATTAAATGGCAAATAACATTGGCATATTGTCAGGGGCATATTAAATGGCAAATAACACTGGCATATTATTGGGCAAATTGGCTGGGGCTTATTAATGGCAAATAACACTAACATATTATTGGGCAAATTGGCAGGGGCATATTAAATGGTAAATAATACTGGCTTAATATTGGGAAAATTGGCTGGGGCATATTACCGGTAAATGGCAGAATAACACTGGCATATTATTGGGCAAATTGGCTGGGGAATATTAAAGGCAAATTATACTGGCATAATATTGGGCAAATTGGCAGGGGCTGATTAAATGGCAAATACTGGCATATTATTAGGGAAATTGGCTGTGACTTATTAATGGCAAATAACACTTACATATTATTGGGCAAATTGGCAGGGGCATATTAAATGGCAAATAATACTGGCTTAATATTGGGAAAATTGGCTGGGGCATATTACCGGTAAATGGCAAATTATACGGCAAATTGGCTGGGGAATATTAATGGCAAATTATACTGGCATAATATTGGGCAAATTGGCAGGGGCTGATTAAATGGCAAATACTGGCATATTATTGGGGAAATTGGTGTGACTTATTAATGGCAAATAACACTAACATATTATTGGGCAAATTGGCAGGGGCATATTAAATGGCAAATAACACTGGCATATTATTGGGCAAATTGGCTGGGGTATATTAAATGGCAAATAACACTGGCATATTATTGGGCAAATTAGCAGGGGCATATTAAATGGAAAATAACACTGGCATATTATTGGGCAACTTGGCAGGGTCATATTAAATAGCAAATAACACTGGCATATTATTGGGCAAATTGGCAGGGGCATATTAAATGGCAAATAATACTGGCATATTATTGGGCAAATTGGCAGGGGCATATTAAATGGCAAATAACACTGGCATATTATTGGGCAAATTGGCAGGGGCATATTAAATGGAAAATAACACTGGCATATTATTGGGCAAATTGGCAGGGGCATATTAAATGGCAAATAACACTGGCATATTATTTGGCAAATTGGCAGGGGCATATTAAATGGCAAATAACACTGGCATATTATTGGGCAAATTGGCAGGGGCATATTAAATGGCAAATAACACTGGCATATTATTGGGCAAATTGGCAGGGGCATATTAAATGGAAAATAACACTGGCATATTATTGGGCAAATTGGCAGGGGCATATTAAATGGCAAATAACACTGGCATATTATTTGGCAAATTGGCAGGGGCATATTAAATGGCAAATAACACTGGCATATTATTGGGCAAATTGGCAGGGGCATATTAAATGGCAAATAACACTGGCATATTATTGGGCAAATTGGCAGCGGGATATAAAATGGCAAATAACACTGGCATATTATTGGGCAAATTAGCAGGGGCATATTAAATGGCAAATAACACTGGCATATTGTTGGGCAAATTGTCAGGGGCATATTAAATGGCAAATAACACTGGTATATTGTTGGGCAAATTGTCAGGGGCATATTAAATAGCAAGTAACACTGGCATATTATTGTGCAAATTGGCTGCGGGATATAAAATGGCAAATAACACTGGCATATTATTGGGCAAATTAGCTGGGGCATATTAAATGGCAAATAACACTGGCATATTGTTGGGCAAATTGTCAGGGGCATATTAAATGGCAAATAACACTGGCATATTGTTGGGCAAATTGTCAGGGGCATATTAAATAGCAAGTAACACTGGCATATTATTGGGCAAATTGGCTGCGGGATATAAAATGGCAAATAACACTGGCATATTATTGGGCAAATTAGCAGGGGCATATTAAATGGCAAATAACATTGGCATATTGTCAGGGGCATATTAAATGGCAAATAACACTGGCATATTATTGGGCAAATTGGCTGGGGCTTATTAATGGCAAATAACACTAACATATTATTGGGCAAATTGGCAGGGGCATATTAAATGGTAAATAATACTGGCTTAATATTGGGAAAATTGGCTGGGGCATATTACCGGTAAATGGCAGAATAACACTGGCATATTATTGGGCAAATTGGCTGGGGAATATTAAAGGCAAATTATACTGGCATAATATTGGGCAAATTGGCAGGGGCTGATTAAATGGCAAATACTGGCATATTATTAGGGAAATTGGCTGTGACTTATTAATGGCAAATAACACTTACATATTATTGGGCAAATTGGCAGGGGCATATTAAATGGCAAATAATACTGGCTTAATGTTGGGAAAATTGGCTGGGGCATATTACCGGTAAATGGCAAATTATACGGCAAATTGGCTGGGGAATATTAATGGCAAATTATACTGGCATAATATTGGGCAAATTGGCAGGGGCTGATTAAATGGCAAATACTGGCATATTATTGGGGAAATTGGTGTGACTTATTAATGGCAAATAACACTAACATATTATTGGGCAAATTGGCAGGGGCATATTAAATGGCAAATAATACTGGCTTAATATTGGGAAAATTGGCTGGGGCATATTATCGGTAAATGGCAAATTATACTGGCATATTATTGGGCAAATCGGCTGGGGAATATTAATGGCAAATTATACTGGCATAATATTGGGCAAATTGGCAGGGGCTGATTAAATGGCAAATACTGGCATATTATTGGGGAAATTGGCTGTGACTCATTAATGGCAAATAACACTAACATATTATTGGGCAAATTGGCAGGGGCATATTAAATGGCAAATAATACTGGCTTAATATTGGGAAAATTGGCTGGGGCATATTACCGGTAAATGGCAAATTATACGGCAAATTGGCTGGGGAATATTAATGGCAAATTATACTGGCATAATATTGGGCAAATTGGCAGGGGCTGATTAAATGGCAAATACTGGCATATTATTGGGGAAATTGGTATGATTTATTAATGGCAAATAACACTAACATATTATTGGGCAAATTGGCAGGGGCATATTAAATGGCAAATAATACTGGCTTAATATTGGGAAAATTGGCTGGGGCATATTATCGGTAAATGGCAAATTATACTGGCATATTATTGGGCAAATTGGCTGGGGAATATTAATGGCAAATTATACTGGCATAATATTGGGCAAATTGGCAGGGGCTGATTAAATGGCAAATACTGGCATATTATTGGGGAAATTGGCTGTGACTTATTAATGGCAAATAACACTAACATATTATTGGGCAAATTGGCAGGGGCATATTAAATGGCAAATAATACTGGCTTAATATTGGGAAAATTGGCTGGGGCATATTACCGGTAAATGGCAAATTATACTGGCATATTATTGGGCAAATTGGCTGGGGAATATTAATGGCAAATTATACTGGCATAATATTGGGCAAATTGGCAGGGGCTGATTAAATGGCAAATACTGGCATATTATTGGGGAAATTGGCTGTGACTTATTAATGGCAAATAATACTTGCATATTATTGGGCAAATTGGCTGGGGCATATTAATGGCAAATGATACTGGCATATTATTGAGCAAATTAGCTGGGGAATATTATGGGCAAATAATATTGGCAATGTGTATGTAATGGGGTGATAGAGGCATGTAAATGGGGTGATGGGGCGTGTCCTTGGTGTGCAACGTGGGTTATGGGTCATGCCGTGGGTGTGCATCGTGGGTAGGGGGGGTGCCAAAAATGTATCTGCCTAGGGCAGCACAAAACCAAGATACACCACTGCCCCCATTTTGCAATATTCAAAATAGCTTCTTAGGTTGTTTGCTTTCTTTTGGATCAAAAACAAGAATAATAGGTAAAAGGGTTGAAGTTGATGTACTTTTTTCAACCTAAACTAATATGTTATATGAAGTAAGGGGGGAGAGAGACTTATGGGGAAAGACTGTGATATTTGGGAAAGAGACATTTGGGGTCAGGGCTGAAATCTGAAATTTCAGGGCCCCTTACATAAAAAAAAATCTGGTTTGTCCATTAAAATGCCACAGCCAGTATGCCCATTAATATGCCAGTCACTGCCCACTAATATGCCACTGCCGGTTTACCACCCTCCTCCCCAGTATTAACCTCCTGTGTGAGAGACAGCAGCCTTCAATTCTGTCTCTCTTGTGCTCCCCATGCACTGATCTGGTTTGAACACTGGAAGGTCACATGACCCCTGGTGCTCTGATGTCAGATTAGTGTGTGCGCGTGGTGTGAGAGAGGCAGCAAGAAAGGAAGTCTGTGCACTACAAAAACACCATGCTGTCTTCTTGTGCAGAGATGCTGATGAGGGGATATCTTATGATCTTTTTTTCTTACGGGTATCGCCTGTCACCACCTGATAGCGGCCCTTTATGGGGTAAGGGAGAGAGACAGAGACATTGGAAGGTAAGGGGGAGAGAGAGACATGAGAAGCTAAGGCGAGTTTAAAACCATGTGTATTTGCAAATATACATATCAGGTATACTCTGGACAAGTGACATCAGGTTTTTAATTTTTGCTTCTATTAGTCAAAGTTTATTGCCATTTTAAGGAAGATACTCAGCACAATGTGTATGTCTATGACACTGTATAGTTAGGAAGCTATATGGTACCATGTCTAAAACGAACAAATATTTATTTACGTAGCCAATAATTCAAAGTACATGTGAGTTGCCAACTACAATAGGTATGAATCCTACCTCCTCCTCGTCAGTAGAAACATAGAAGGAAACACTCTGTGTGCCAGCATTGAAATCAATCCAAAATTCTTCTAGTTTCTCATCAGATGGCACTTGGAGCTGACAGATTTGTAATAAAAATGTCAGGTAAATAAACTTACGCTCATTTATGGCAGTAGCCTTTTATTAATCTATGGTTTAATCACAGCTCACTGCTAAATTCTAAGAAAAAAATTACTAAACCATAAACATGTAAGACCTCAAACCAGCTTACAGTAATATAGAGTAAACACAATTCTTGCAGTCATGTGGATGATGAGCTACTGAGTTCAGTTTGGAGTGGAGTGTTACTCATCTGTGGAGGAGCTTTATTTTGTATGCAGCTAAAAATAGTCTTTTAACCCCTTCGCGACAATGGACGTGTCAGGCACGTACTTTGGTGGAACAAGCGTTTTTCGCGATCAACAGTCACGAAAACCACTCTGGTGGAGCTGCTTTATTGCCTTGATTAGGGTTAGAATAATGGTTAGGGTTACAATTAAATCAGGGTTAGCATAAGGGATAGGGTTACAATTAAATTAAAATTAATAAAGGGTTAGCATATGGGTTAGAGTTAGGTTTAAATTTAGGGTTTAGGTTGGGGTCAAGAGTTCACTGTTGGAAAAAAACATAACTTGCAAAAACTGCAGAAAGACATGGAAACAAGCATATTTCTGAACTCAGGACAAAATTTAGAAACTATTTAGATGGGCTCTTTTTTAATGACTGTATTTGTATAAATTATTTTTTAGGTATAAGTTAGAAAAAGTGTTTTTGGTTTCATCATATTTTATGATTTTTTTTGTAGTAGGTTCTAAGATACGATGAACATAATGGTATCTAATGAAAGCCCTTATATATATATATATATAACATTTAATTTGTGTGGGTACAGTATGTGAGAAAGAAGAAAATTACAGCTAAACACAAACACCCCAGAAAATGTCAAAACAGCCCTTGTCACCAGGGGAAAGACACAGTCATGTCACTAAGGGGTTAACATAGTGAGTTATGTATATAAACATTGCTAATATTTGTCATTATACATGATCTATTGAATAAAACCATATTTAAACAGCTAAATAGTATTCTGTGCTCAATGAGCCTAACTGCAAACATTGTATTTTATAACATATATATAAAGACAGCTAGATAGATATATTATGGAAAGGGGGTTACCTTCTGATCTTCCAGGAATGCGGAAATGCAGGGGTAGGTAAAAACTCTGGAAAGCAATAGTCAAAATAAAGCACATTTCTTAATAGAAAATACATGATGTTTACTGTAGAAGCGTGTTCATAGTAAGAGGTGTTATATTATATAATGAGAAAAATGACCTAAAAATACAACATAACAGAAAATGGTTTCACAAGAGGGGTATGTACACAAGATTAAAAAAAAAAAAATTAACATGGCTAGACAAAGGGACAAATGATGCCACCTATTTAAATGTTATTTCTTATTACAGAAAACACATGAAACAATACTCTTTTTTTGCCCTTCTAAAACATTAGAGGGAGCCAAACAGACAAGAGAATAGGCACTAAGGTGTTGTGGAGTATGCCCTAATTCACACCCTTTTGTCATTAACCCCCAACACAACCCATCCCATAGAACCAAAAACCTAAAAGTTTTTTTTTTTTTTTACTATGGCCTTTGAAGAAAAGGAATTAATTGCAAGAATCATCCTCTTTTCTCGGACAGGCTTTGACAGTGCATTACTGTGGGATGCAAAGTCAAACTCAGATAAACAGTAATTAGTGATGCTCAACTTACTAGTGAAAAGAGTGACCAAAAAAAATCACTGGTAGCCAAAAGATTAAAGTCCACCCCAAGCATACATTTTTTTAAAACTATTTTATTACCTGTACCCTAAGAAGTCATACCTCCCTTCTGAACTGATACCATTTTCCTAATTAATAACCTAAGTAGATCCTAAGATAATTCCACTTGCTGTCTGCATCAAAGGGACACTCACAACTTGTAGATGCATAATGTTTAATTCATATATGTTCATAAGGAACACAATTAACAAATCAAGGTAGTTCCTATGGATTTTCCCTCCTTAATTAATTCACTGTTTCCTGCTGTACCCACTTGAATTACACATTCTGCAGAGAGGCATGTAAAAATTATATTTGTGAAGCACAAAACTGGCTAACCTAACAATCCTAGTAGAAAACCTTAGCGTATCGTGCTCTGTACAGGGTCACTGCGAAGCAAGCAAGAGGCTTCACAGGCTAGGTTAGCCGACATTGACAGTGAGCATCTGTCAATGTCGGCTGACCTGCTTATCAGAGGTAGTTTCTGCAGATTGCTCAGTTGACGGGGACAATTACATCCATCACACCAAGGCTTTTAATGGGGCAATAAAGTTATTTTTCTGCACAGCATATTTAAAAATAATTGCAATCTCATATTAGGTATCATCCGACAGCTATCTTAGAAAAAATAAACTCCAGGCTTAAGTTGCGAGTCGGAGGGGCTCAGAAGAAATTAACTACTCAATATCTAATATCTAATCTCAATATCTAATGAGACTTGTAAATAAATACATGTATATAAAAAGATATGAATACAACATATTCAAATAAATACCATATTTGGTCAAATATAGGACTAGTTTTTTTTCAGAGCAAATGCCCGGAAAGACTCCTCGTATTATATTCAAGGTCATCCTATAGAGGTCTGACTATAAAACTAGAATTGAGGTGCCCCGTTGAGATGAAGGGGACCTCGATGCTCCTTGAATGCAGCCTATGGATGTTGGCGTGATGGAAGTGTCGGGCAGCATCCCACTTGACTCCACGGAGTCTGAAAGAGCACTGGCAAGTCTGCGGGGATGCATTAGCTAAGTCTGGGGTGCAGATGGATGTGTGGGGAGATACATTGGCTAAGTCTGGGAGCAGATAGCAGTGTGGGGGGCAGCATTGGCTAAGTCTGAGGGGAAGATGGCTTACTGTGTGTGTCGGGTGATGCATTGGCTAAGTATGGGGGCAGATGGCTAACTGTGTCTGGGGGGAAGCATTGGCTAAGTTTGGGGGGCAGATGGCTAACTGTGTGTGGGGGATGCATTGGCTAAGTCTGGAGAGGCAGATGGCTAAGTGTGTGGGGGATGCATTGGTTACACTTGGGGGTAGATGGCTAAGTGTGCTGGGAATGGCTAAGCCTGGGGGCAGATTGGCAGATAAAAGGAAATAAAAACAAGAAATGCATTTTTTTCAATCATAATTTTTATTAAATATCAAAAAAAAACATTTACATGTGAATTAATAGTTACAATTAAAACTTTTTTTCCCCTATAGGATAGTCTTATATTCAGGCCTTTTCTTTTTTTCCTTAATGTATATCCTAAGTTTGGGGGGGGGGGGGGGCATCTTCTATTCAAGAAAATCAATTGCAGCAGCTGTTCTCCTCCTGTCTATTATTCCTTCTGAGATCTGTACCTGCAGATCAAATGGATCGCGTTAGATCTGTGGTTTCCGACAGCTGAAGATGACAATACATCCACAGACAGCAATGGATCTGATTGTGAAACTATAGAATGATGGGATGAGGTAGGGGTTCATTTACTGGGGTCTGGTACAAAAAAATACCAAAAAAATGTATGCCACCACCATTCCAACTTTGTTACAAAGTTGTCATAAACTCAAGCAGTGTTGTTCAGGTAAAAAAACATATGCACATTTACTTTATTCCTCTCCCCACTAGTTTGTACTGGCTGATGCAGAACACCAGTACCTTGCACCAGACGAGCCTCCAGTCCATGCTCTGCAAACCGATGCAGAGCACCAGCACCTTTCATTAGACGAACCTCAAACATAGTGGTGGCGGGAGGTAGGCAAGGTGTTCCAGCACAGTGAGTGAGGTGTCCCAGCATCAAATGAGCCTTGATGGAACCTTGCACCATACTCTGCAGGCTGATGTCGCTGGTGGTGATGTCCATGCTCTGGACGCTGATGCTGCGGGAGGTGATGCCCCAGCACCAGAGAAGCCTTGAACATGGTGGTGGCAAGAAGTGAGTAAGGATAGTTTTACATCTTCCACAACTTCAGATGCAGACATATATTCACACTCGTTCACTTTCTCTCTGCGAAATTTAGCACATTGGAAATGTGCAACTATCCTGATGCCTCACTAAGTCCACGGCTGTGCACTGGACACATTTGTGCGCGTACACTTACGTATCATAAGGCGCACACGTGCTCAATCCGCTTGCGGACATTTTAAAACACATTTAGGAGCCACCAGCTTCACAGGCATGACAGGGACAAGCATGAAATTGAATGGAGCAAATCGGCACTCGTACTGTTGGCGACAGTACTGAACCATCTGAAGCACAGCGGTCAACAAGGTAAAGTGGGAGTGAAAGGGAACTATATCCTTTGCATTAAAGATGTATAAAATTCCACTTAATAAGTGAAATGACAATTAAAGAGACACTTCCACCAAAAAAAGAGAGAAAAAGCAGCAGCACAGCAAAGCTGTATGGCAGTTATAGATAGTGATGGGGACACTAATCCAATTCAGGACGGCAAGCACTGGAACACAGTTTAAAGTTCAGTGTCTGAAAGAAACTGTGTGCAGAGAGGGGGATGAAGACAGTAGAAGAAAAACAACTCCAGGGCAAAAAGGATATCTGAAAGGAGCTTTGAAGCAGCTCTCACCCTGGTGGATTGCCATGGCACCCGTCTAAATACAGAAAACCGAGCTGTATCTAGAACAAAGAGAAAAAGGTCAAGGGTTGCCAAAGCAACCTGCTACTTAACCTGGTTGCATCATGTCTGTTTATCTCCACAGGTAACCAAGCTATTTAAATGGTCTGCGGAACACATATGAACAGGGGCCTATGTAAAAACTTGTCTTTCAAAGATAAAGATAATAAAAAAGTGATTAAATCAACAAAACAGGGTTCTGCAATGTCTGAGGTGGCCATGTCTAACACATCTAATTGCTGTGACAGCCAATCACAACGATCAGTTGTGTTTATCTGTCAAAGCCAGTGTCACAGGAATTAGGGGCAGGGAGAGACTAATTACAGTACAGACAACTTGCCTATGTTCCCCAAGGTCTCCCTACATTTTGCTTATATAAATATTAAATAATAAAATTTTTACTAAATTGAATTTGGACTAGGCTTAGGCTACAATGTCACTATAGACAGTACTGAAAAAATGCCTATGAAAAGGCAATGTGCTTTTACTTATTGCCCTGTAACTTGCAAAAAAAGCAATAAAAAAATTCTAAAGTAATTACAAATATTAGAATGAAAAAATTGGTTAAGAACCACATGCAGAGGAAGGTGCTTATTCTGTAGGTATGTTTAGCAAGGAAGGGATTTTCAGTCTAAAGTTACCAGTGACAGGTACACAGTACACCAGTATATCAACTGCAACACCTCATATGTTATGTACCTTGTTTTGTACTAATTGTCAAACCCAGTATATGGGCAAAACAATTTGACCTCATCGCGGAAAGCCGCTGTAAAAGTAATTTTTGCTGAATTTGGAGCATGTTCGAATGCAATGGGCGCTGATTTGGTAACTGAAAATCTATGGTTTTCATTGCGAAAATGTTGTGATCCTAAAGTCTCTGATGCTTCAGTTTATGAACAGCACGAAGAGCCGATTCAGACCAGAATTGAGGGATACCGAGTAGCCACGTTTCAGAGATTTGTAAAATGCCCGACCAAATCCAATTGTGTACAAATTGGTTTATATTGATTAGACCCTTTTATTATACTTGTAAGAGATCAGCTGTGACCCACGTTAGTGGAATGCAGGCACTTGATTGTGTGATCTTCATGTATAATTAGCATACAGTATAATCACTGAAAATATTAGAAGTAATATTAGAAGTAATAAAATAAAATTTACCATATCTAAATGGCTGGAGAACCAAGAAAATTAGGTGGGTTGAAATAGGAGAGACACATGCTGGGGAGAATTAAATATAATCAATAGAAATTGCAGGGGAAAAAAGGAAACAAAGGTGAACTGGAAAAACTTTTATTTTGACAAAACATAGTTTACAGAAAGAAGCAGACATGCACACTGGTAAATAAGTCTGAATGTATTTTTATTAAGTAAATGTATTGACAATTAGATAAGCGATTTTTCCCCGATATTATATTCACTTGTTTAGTACCTTATATAACCACATTTTTTTCTTTTTTTTTTTACTTTTACTATATATCATTTTTTTGCTAGACATATCTCCCTGTGTCTTTTTTGCTTTCCCTGTATGCATTTACCCCCCTTTTTTTGTTTTTTGGTCTACTCACCATTTGCTGTTCTTATATTACACTGCTCTGCTTATGTACATATTTTGTCCCTTTTTTCTCTTCTATTTTTACTTTTTTGTATGGTTTTCTAATTTTCCATCCACAGCTTTAAGCATATACATATATTGATTTTTTCATTTTGATTTATTTGTGTCCTTTTTATGACATATATCTTCTACGCTTATCTAATTGTCGATACATTTACTTAATAAAAATACATTCAGACTTATTTACCAGTGTGCATGTCTGCTTCTTTCTGTATACTATGTATTCTCATATATATGCCCTATAGGAGAGAGCATATTAGCAGTACGAATTTTGCACCTGTACTTTTTCCCTCCAGACTCAATTCCAGCGATTTTGTTCTCAACCCTATATTTTTTATTTTGACAACTCGGCAGACATGTATGCCATGATCTGGTGGTAGAGGGCGACTCTCTTATGGAACATTTTCTTTATCAATACAACCTACGTTAAGCGACAGGGAGAAGTAATTATACTGTACATTAAAAATAGATCTAACTTGGCAGTGGCAACCAAGCTAGCTGAAACCATTTAGAGATATAAGTCTAGGTTCTTAAAGGGTTGAGGGTGTAAAGTATTGTATCATTAGACAGGTAATACATAGTAACTTTAAGACCTCATGCAACAGGACTGTATAAGAAAATACCAAATATGCATGGTTACCTTCTTCTGTCTCCGAGCATGCCATTCACAAGATTGAGGAATTTTCGGCAGTCCTGTTTAGATTACAAAAAAATAACATTAGAGAAAAAAATATGTTTTTTTGGAGTCAGTTAGACATACGTAACAATAGCACATACTGTTTCAAATTCAGAGTCCTTGATTGCTTTAAAAGCATCTGTCACAAATTCCATTGGGAACCATTGTCTTGCAAGTTCCCCTCTTTGCTTTTCGGATGTCATTCTGCACAAAGCTTCTGTAATGGCCACTTGTAAATCGTAATCTGTAAAATGATTCAATTTGCAATATTAGTTCACAATGACCAACATTGTAACAGTACACACGACCACCACGTAATTTAGGGAACTGGAACCAGCCCCTCTAAAAACATCCAAATACTTGTAGTTGTGGTGTAACTATTGCTAACCCATAACGCACCATGATTCTCGTCCTGTTGTGAATAAACACCCCTATCAAGCCAAACATTTTTACTGTGACCCGCAAAGACATTCCATACTGGGATTCATACAAGGTGTGAAAATCTTTCCTTCACAATTAGGTTAGATGTTGCCGACAGACACGAGCTACATACTGGTGTGAGAGAACAGCAAGCAAATACGAAACCAAAAACATACATTATCACTATGGTTGGTGAATGTTTTAAATTCTGCTGGAAACAATCATGGTAAAAAAAAATTCTGTTTAATAGTGTTATATTGTAAAAATGCATTTTACTATTTGTGTCTCATGCTTGGCACCTGAAGTATTTTGGATAACCGGTCATTTTCATCAGTAAGATATATTAAAGCCTCTCAATAAATACAGTATCAATGCAAATACTGTATAGACCAAATAATCGTTGGGAACCTTTCATTGGCGTGTCAGCCACTGTATTACTTTTCTTGGGTGTAAGGAAATGTGAGGATGCATGGAAAGGCTATATGACAGCTTAATGGGACTGGACACGGAATAAACTGTTGTGCGCTTGTATTGTGACAGGTGTTTGCAATTTGTGGCAGAATCCGAAACAAATTTGGGATTTGGATAAGGAATACTCAACCTGATTAACCATCTTCCCTCTGCCCCAACAAATCCTCTTCATACAAGTCACTAAATTGATTGAGGTTTTGTATTGCATTTACAATCTATTACTTAGAACAGAATTATCTAAATGGGGGACAGGAACCAAATGTGTCCAGGGCCGGCATTATAATTATCAGGGCCCCTTACTGAACAAATTATCTCGTTCCCAAACCCCCCCCCCCCCCCCCCCGACAATATCTCCCACACACCCCACCTATGCTCACAAGGATGTTATGAAGGTCTAGTGTAATATGGAGAGTGGTTGGGAGCAGTTGGTCACTATGCCAGTATTTTGGCACTCAATATGCCAGTATTTAGCCATTTAATTTGCCAGTATTTTGCCACTCAATATGCCAGTATTTTGCCATTCAATAAGTCAGTATTTTGTCACTCAATATGCCAGTATTTAGCCATTTAATATGCCGGTATTTAGCTATTCAATATGCCAGTATTTTGTCACTCAATATGCCAATATTTAGCCACCCAGTATGCCAATAATATTTTGCCATTCAATATGCCAGTATTTTGTCACTCAATATGTGAGTATTTTGCTACTCAGTATGCCAGTATTTTCACTCAGTATCAGTGGTGTATCTTGGTTTTGTGCTGCCCTAGGCAGACAACATTTGGGCACCCCCCCACCCATGACATGACCCATAACCCACGTTGCACACCAAGGACATGCCCCCATCACCCAATTACATACACATTGGCAGTATTATTTGTCAATAATATTCCCAAGCCAAGATGCCCAATAATATGCCAGTATTATTTGCCATTTAATATGCCCTTGCCAACTTTGCCCAATATTATGTCAGTATTATTTGCCATTGAATATGCTCCTGCCAATTTGACTAAATAAAGATATTTAAACCAATTAATAAACAACTTACCCCTACTTTTATGGTCTACCAAACTGATGAACTTAGATCTCTTAGATCAATATATCATTCACAGGATCCCTGCTCATTTCAAAATACGTGACAACTGCCTGCATTATTGTTCTGACAATTCTCAATCCTTTTTATATGCAATTATTTGTTTAATTCTACCTCATCTTATGTACGTTTGTGCAATATTTGTTTTTATATTTAATTAAAAATACATAAATCTACTGTATTTTGACATTTTTACATACTGTAATTGCTCAAATATATATTTTTCTCAGAGCAAATTCTGCACTGGCAAGTCTATGGATGCATTGGAAAGTCTGGTTTTCAGAATGGCAAGTTTAAGGGGGCAGATTGGCAAATAAAAGGAAATAAAAAAAAGAAATTATTTTTTTAATCATCATTTTTATTAAATATGAAAAATCAGTTTACATGTAAATTGATATTGACTACTAGAACTTTTTTCTATACGGTAGTCTTACATTTAGGCTTTTTCTTTTTTTCCTAAATTAAGATCCACATTTTGGGAGGTTCTCTTATAATACAAAAAAACAATTTTTGGGTCCGCACACAAAATAATCTGTTTTATAATCATAGTCAGCTTATTTTCAAGCAACTACTGGTATATCCTTTTTTATCTTTATTCAAATAATAAAAAATAACTTACCCCCTGCATCTAAAATTCTTTGACCCATAGTCGGCCTGTTGAAATACCAGGTATAATACAATAAATTGGTTATTTAAACATAATGAATTAAAACATACATTTTAGATTAACTTGCATTATTGAGAAAATCAGCTATTCTAATGAACGGTCCGAAAAAATCAATTTTGCTTTCACTCCATTAGATAAATGTATGTTACTCCAATCCAGAAATACTAGGGCAATCTCCATGTTAAAGCAAAATACAATTTTATTTTTAGCCTACATATAGAAATAGCATTCAACATTGCGTTATTTATAGGTGCTCTATTTACTTGAATCTATCATGCAAGTCAAGTTTTAGAAGGCATAATTAACCAGCATTAAGATCCAAGAAGGAAAACATATACCGTATTTGCTCGATTATAAGACGACCCTGATTATAAGACGACCCCCCAAACTTTGGATATTCCTTTAGGAAAAAAACTAAAAGCCTGAATATAAGACTACCCTATAGGAAAAAAGTTAAACTTGTATATATTCACATGTAAATTGCTTTTTTAATAAAAAATTATATCAAAAAAATGCATTTGTTTTTATTTCCTTTTATGTGCCAACTCTGCCTCTCTTTCCCTTGCCCCCAGCTTTGTCTCTCTCCCCCTCCCTTTGATTCCCCCCTCTCCTCTGTCTCTTCCCCACCTTGTAGCTCTCTTCCCCCCTCCCTTCCCTTGTTGCTCTGTCTCTCCCCTCTCTCTGTTTCTGCCCCCCTCCCTCCCCGTCTCTGCCCCCCTCCCCCTGTCTCTCTTCCCCCTCCCTCCCCCTCACCTGGAAGTCGATCCCTGGTGCTAGTGGGGGCAGCCGGGGGATGTCTGCACGATACGTGCAGACATCCTCCATGCTGCCCGACACGGCACTCTATTATGACGGACAGCTGGTCCGTCATAAAAGTCTGCCGTGTCGGGCAGCATGTAGGATGTCTGCACGTATCGTGCAAACATCCCCCAGCTGCCTGATTTACCCTGGTGGCTAGTGGGGCAGCAGAGGATGTCTGCGCGATGAGCGCAGACTCCCCTGCTGCTGCCCGGCACGCTCGCCGGGACTTCTGTGACGAAAGCGGAAGTACCCGGCTTCTTCACAGAAGCCCCGGCGGTCGTGACGGGCGGAAGCAGGGGAGTCTGCGCTCATCGCGCAGACTTCCCCTGCTGTTAGAGAGGGGGATCCAGGTCCCCTGCAGCTCTGCTGGGGACCTGGATCCATGTCTTATAGTCTGACCTCAATTTGAGGTTAGATTATAAGAAGACCTAGATTATAAGACTGAATTCTGAAAAAAACCTCGTCTTATAATCGAGCAAATACGGTATATAGTATAGTAAAATTAACTACACCCAACAAGCTACATTAGAAGAGAAGTGGAAACAAAATGTAAGTGTGAAACTATGAGGGTGCAAGAAAAGATCAATATAAGAACTTATGGCAAACAGAAGCGATATGGTTACTTAGCAGTTATTTTGAATTGTAATGCATTAAATCATGCTATAATAATGTAACTGCCACTTAAAGGGACACTCCCACCAAAACATGAAAAGGTTTTATTTTGCATTGTTGATTTCAGATGTCTTTTGTTTTTGCTACGTGAGTTTATTATGCAAATAGGATGAGGATTATTTATGCAAATAGGTGAGGGGTGTTTCAGACTGCCTCTAGTATCTCACTGTGGGGCTGGGGACACAGAATTCAGTTTATAAGTCAGAATTCTGACTTGGAGAATGTTGCATCATGGGTAGAATTCACAAAATGGATGCAGGAGATCCACTCCTAATTCTATTTTTAGTTTTATTTGCAATTAATTCAAACAAAGAAAAAAAAAAACAGTGGAATATGACTTACATATGTGTTTGTTTTAACTGCACAGATAATCTAGTCACATCTTATGTAAGTAGTAGTATCCCTTTAATGTACAATCCCAAAAGGGCTTTCAAAGGCAACAGAGGCATCGCTATGGGTGGGCAAATCCCCGAGTTTCAGCATCTCCTTGATAGCTCTGCCCCCTGACATCACGCAGCAGCACACAGTGTGTAAAAGCCCTAGAGTGATAGGATGCTGAGTGAGGTCTCAGACAATCAGTGCAGGGCTTTTACACAGCATCATCACTGTGTGTGATTGGTGGGATGTGAGGGAAGCTCCACGTGGGACAGTGAAGCAGCTCTCAAGAAATCTTCAGCAGGTCTGTAACAAGAGCTTTCATTTCCATTCCATTCACGGAAGGTCTGGGTTTTGTGGAGAGAGGGGAGTTCACTTAGTTACAGCCTCCCTCATGTATTTAACCTATATACAGGTGTATATATATATATATATATATATATATATATATATATATATATATATATAAAACATATGAATAATTAATGGAATGAGATTCTTTATTACAGGACTGCTAAAGAGGCATAGGAATTATATATATATATATGTGTGTGTGTTTGAGCAATTCTTTATTAAAGGGCTCCTAAACAGCATAGGAATTATTTTTTATATATATTTGTGTGTGTGTATGAGATTCTTTATTAAAGGGCTGCTAAACAGCATAGAATTTTTTTTATATGTTATTTATATATATGTATGTATGTATGTGTGTGTGTGTGAGAGATTCTTTTTACAGGGCTGCTAAACAACAACCAGGCATGGGTCCATTTTAATTTATTTTTATGGGCTATAGCCCCGGATATTTTGGAAACCTAGCAACGCCTCTCAGCATAATGTATATAAACTTGTCAAACAACCCTTTTTGTATACTGTCCTCAGGAGTCATGCTGAAAAAATCCAGTATACTTGGCATCTGTGCACAGATGGACATGTCCGTAAGTTTCGGCAGCGAGACTGTATGTGGATTCTATTTCAATGCAACTTCTGAAGAGGTGACACTAGAACTGTTAACTTTGGTTTATATTACCACTCTGTATGATAACTTTGTGTGCATTGCACCAGACATCCCATTCTCTCTTGTGAAGGTGGTGTACAAGCTGATTATTTTGTCAGCAAATGGCCAAAGAGGTATTATTGGGTTATTTTTGATGACCTGAGTTAAATCATCTCAGGTCATTGAATACCATATACCATGGGTGTCCAAAATGTGGCCCATCTGATAATAAGGTAAATAAATATCCAGACATTTTTCTAACAAGTTATTTTTGCGGTTGATGAAATAATACAATTATGTGGCATCTATACACTACTGATCCCAACAGAAAAAACTTGGATGACCCAGCCATATACTGCAACAGAAAATGTTGAGATAAAAACCAGTGATAACTCACGTCAATAATTAGAGCCTACTGTGTGGGAATGGTTTCCTGTTGTTATGTATCACTTATGTCATGGATTTGCAAAAATTCATTAGACTGAATAATTGCTTTCTGTGATCAATTTCCACAACAAAATTAAGGTTGTTCCTTTAGCAAACATCCCAATTGTAAAAACTGTGTTATAGCTTAATTATAGCAATCAGATATACAGCACTGAGTACACAGGTATTTACATGATAGATAAAACCTCTTCAGTACATAGTACTTTTTTCCTGACATCTCGAGGCATTGTGTCCAGCATTAAATTTAGCTTGCGAACTGCCTGACAAGGAAACAAAAATACATAAAGATTAAGCACAGGCTACAAGAAACTGGACATACAATTGTTAAATATATTGCTATTTGTCAATATATACAAACACAATGCCATTTGTCTTCTAGATGATGATGTGATTACTAATCTACAACTATACAATTCAGAAGAAAATATAGTTATTAAATAAAAAGATTTTCATCTTTTTGCAATGGTACTCGTGAATGGAGGGCACTATCATGCAGCAAAGAAAGGGCTAAAATGCATTAACATTCAGTTCAGCTGTGAAAAAGAGTATTGCAATCAGGATACAGGTAAGAATAGATAACCATTGTTGTTACCTCTTGTTTAGTTAGAATGTGAATTGCTGTGTCAGATATTAAGGAACAGGCCCGTGTAATAAAATGTTCAAGGACTTGTGTTTTACCTTATCAAATAAGACAAAATAAAAGGTTAAGGAGAAGCAAACATTCTGGTGGAACATTTGTAGATATTCTATCTCACTTACCATCATTATTGTGTGCATGGATGGTCTAAAATTGAAGCATTTGAAAGAACAATGTTATATATTTATTTATAAAGAATTTAGGAACAATTATAAGCCTTTCACAATTATAACTTTGCAATATGTTACTTAAAGTAGGATCAATGCCAACATGTTAAAAACATTATTTAATTGGCCTTGCTTGCTCACGTTTTTAAATGTATCTATCATGTTTTGTTAGAATATATCATTGATAAGGTTTACTAGGAGACTTACTTTCACCAGTGTGTGCAGGAGCAACATTACTGAACTGTCAGCCAGTCAATAAGTTCCAGTGAATGAGCACACACAATGGCCCCTGGTAATTAAAAAAACTGGCTTTGGTGGTAAATGAACTTGCATTGAAGATTCAGTGCCCGCCATTAACACCATTTATGTGTGTGGTAATGTAATTACCGCACCTGTTAAAAAATATCCACACCTGCTAAAAATCTCCATGCTTTATATGGAGGTTTTGCGGAACTGGTAAAAACGTAATTGAAACACTGTTCTGTGTTGTAGTCACCACAGAGTGATCCAGTGTCAGCTGGTAAAAAACAAGGGGCCAAAAAATGATCAGAGATAACTCTTTACAGTCTGCCCTCACTGGAGAGGATCCAATGTATTGCTGATTGCCGCTGGATCCTGGATACATATATTTTTATTTAATGTTGCCACCATGGACACTGTTGGGGCCTATACATTTGTCAGTAAAGGGCAAACATTTGGGGTGGGCAATGGGAGTGGCTAATACATCCCCAGTCATTTACTGTACTTTTAACTGGGAAATCATGAATAACGACATTTTAGCCTGCGTGACTAGGGCTCTTGGAGGGCCAAACCCATCCTGTGGACTACGGACCCTCATACGATAAAAGACTACTCCTCCCTAAGTGCCCTAGGCAGGCTCCCCTGCACTGGAAGGGGTTATAGAATCCCCAAAGGACAAATCACTGCTCCGCTTGTTACCGGTCCCCTGGATTTATTACTGACATGTTATCCCCTGTTCCCGAAGTCCCAATAGCCTGTTACTACCTAGGGACTTTGCCATGTTTCTATTGTTTGAGGCTTACCATGTTATAATTAGTTCCTCTGTGCATCCTCCCTAGTTGATGTCATATTTGTCTTTATATAAGTCTGTGCTTTCTCCAAATAAATGTTAATTCTTGCTGTACCTAACTGCTAGTGGTCCTGTCTGCTATTTGGGTACAAAAAGCAAGGTTCCAGGAAAGACTTGCTGGGTGAATGCTGAGCTTTAATTGGGGACTAAGGAAGTGATTTTCCACAACGGGCAGAGGTGCTACTGGCTTTGGATAGCCGTCCGGTTACAACTATTTACACACACAGATTCACACAGATTCATACTGTAACAGTCACACTTAATTACACACACAAAATCACACTTACACACACAAATTCACACTTACTTACACACACAGTCACACTTACACACAAAAATTCACACTTACTTACACACACAGAGTCACACGTACACAAAGACACACTGAGTCATACTGTAACACTGTCATACTTACACCACAGGATCACACTTACTTACACACACACAAAGTCAGCCTTACACAAACACACACGGTGTCAACCTTACACAAAAACACACACACTTACACACAGAGAGTCACAAACACCAGGGACGCATGTTGGGCGCCCCTGGTTTATATAATAGTAAGGAGTACTTGCATTCATTTTGCAGTGTTTTGACAAATCTGCTACTGCTTGGTCTTCCCTACAAAACTAGTTATATCTTCCAAACAAAACATGATAGAAAGATAAAGTTTTAAATCAGTCATTTTTTAAAATATATAAGGTCTCTAATCCTTCTTCAAGGATAAGAGACCTTAGATATTTTACAAAATTACTGATTTAAAACTATTAATAATAGGTGAAACATGAGGGAAAAAGTTGAAACTTTCATACCATAATAAGGTCAAAGAAATCTTCAATGAGGTTAAGTAGTGGCTCATTTTTCACGTTTCCTCCATCTGCAAGAATATTCCGGATTTTTTCAAACCAAAGTATCATGTAAAAAAAATTCCACAACATTATTATTTTAACTGCAGTTAGCGTCACTGGTATTATTAAAATAGGGATTTTAGTTAACTAAGACACTGCTATGTGTAAGCACTATACTCTGTTCTAAAAGCTTGTAAGAATGTATAGTTCCAAAAGAAAATCAAAATCATATTTAGTTGTAAATTGTTCATCAGGTGAGGTGATTTGTATTAGAAATGCATCAACATAGAGATGTTTCTGTTACCCAAAACATCACTGGCAAAAATAGCCTGAGTTTTAAAATGAATAAGCATGCAATGTGTGTTGGTCTTCAATCACAGTAGTTTGTAGGCAGTAATTTGCCAGTCTTTTAAGACAAAAGTGTTCACAAGTATGAGTTGTGATCTAGGGTGACTTGAGAAGGCTAGATTATGGCAAGCTTCCATTAAGATTTAAAAGTTTGTTAAAAGCACAGTAACTTCAATATGACCTCTGCCAAAATGCCATTTTGTCTCTTCAGAATGGAGCAGCAATAGAGCATAGCAATTAAATCCGATACTGAACAGCAGACTTTATAAAAAAAAAGTGATGAATGATAGTAACAATTGTGTTTAGAATGTACATAAAAAGGCAATTAAATGTTCAGTACATTAAATCAGGATGTCTGGGGTGGGGAGCGATACAATCTGAAAGCACACACTATCATGTAGAAATAACTGTCTTTGTTGCATCAGAGGTTCTTACAATGAAACCTTTTTAAAATACTTTTCAGTAAACTTTTTCATTTCTTTATAAAAAATACTTTAAACATATAGCTTTATTTGTTGTTACTTTTCTCTCTTGGATGGTTGATTCTAAAGTAACTGACATTCTCACTTATCAGTCAGAGTAAATCATTGTTCTTAGTTTGTTAGTGAGCTTTTTTTCCCCTCTGAATAACTGAACTATAAGGATTTCACATGTCAGTGTTGTCAAAAAAAAAACATATTTCAAAAAATAAATATGCACTATAGGATGGATAAAAATGCCTTTTTAAAGTTTTACCAAACCACTTTTCTATTTGGAGTCCATTGCTTAACAGCCTTGCTTTAAGAATAGCACTACCATGTTTCAAAGTATTATTTTTTTAAAGTATATCCCTTCTGCTATTTTTTTCTGATGTTGATGTACCCAAATAAACAGACATCCATTTTTGGAATACTGTGGATGCATGTACTTTTGGGATACATAACATTTGTGTTATGTTTGTGTAGAGACACCAAGTACCATGATTAACTTAAAGAAGTGGTACAATAAAATATACACTATCTCTGGATCAGTTAAGTTGTTGCAGATTATATCTCATAACTAACAATTAATGTTGTTATCTCAATACAAAGCTTCTGTTGGAGAACCAGTAAACACTTATCTTTTCAACAAGCCCCTGCTTTAATGATGCAGTCAGCCATTCTTCACCATTTGAGGTCATACCTTTACCGAATTTATAAATAACATTAAGAACAAGTGAAACATTCTTCACTTCTCTTTTATCGAGCTCCTGAAAGAACAAACATTAACTGTAAATTAATACAAAAGGATCTAAGAGGTTAAACTTTCTCTTACATTTCTGTAATGAAATAAGAGTTCTGAGATGAACTAATAGACTCATCACTTGTGCCATATTAAAGGGTTCCCAATAAGTACCAACTGTCCTGGTCCAGTGTGCTTGAACAATCAACTTACATCCAAATCGTCAGCATGTTCTGTGCTCCCTTTTCTACTACAGTGCGGATATATTGTGTGAATCTACGGTTGTCTCTCACCTACATTCTCACTGTTTGGCTGCTCCCTCCTACTTCACTGTCATTCTTAGTATCTGTTCACATTATCATTCATATTCTCATTCACCCCAGCAACACGGTAATACTTACTCACTGTTCACATCTGCATTCAGATATATGTTCATATTTTAGAAACATAGAATGTGTCGGCAGCTAAGAACCATTCGGTCCATCTAGTCTGCCCAATTTTTCAAAATACTTTTATTAGTCCCTAGTTCCCGGTCTTATAGCTAGGATAGCCTTGTGTCTAAACTCCTTCACTGTGTTTATTCATTTGTTTATTTTCTTGAAATTCTTGAAATCTTGTTTATTTCTATTTGTATACTCATACACTTTCTTGCTCCCAGCTTATTTGATTGACACAGACACTGGACTATCTCTGTGAAGCTGCAGCTTGTGGCATATAGCCATATAAAATATGTAGCACATAAAACAGGTTTAAAAGGCCTTTCAAATATAAAATACATTTTGGTGTTTAGTCGCTCTAACATGAGCAAAACATGGTTATGTAAAAGAGACTCCATGTAAGTAACAAAAAAAAAACTGGCATTAATTCAATACTCAGAAAAAACTAATTGAATGGGTGCCTCATGTGTTCTGTGCTTCTTTAGGCACTTAATCATATCCAAATAATTAACCCCTTGACGACAAAGGACGTGCCAGGCACGTCCTGGGAGAAACTCCCTTAACGACAAAGGACGTGCCTGGCACGTCCTGCAGTGAATGAAGCGGTTTTCGTGATCAACGATCGCGAAAACCGCTTTAACATCGAGGCAATAGCCAGCACCGAAATTTCTATTTTGGGACCCCCACGATCGCCCCACGCATGCTGCTCCGTCAATATGGCTAAGCCCTCTGCCGGTCTGAGCTTCGGAAGTGAAAGTAATTTCACTTCCGTCGCTCTGAATATGCTACTTGACTGCCCCTAGTGGTAGTTTAGTAGCATTGCAATGGAAAATATTTAAAATACATATTTAATTAATTAAAAACAGGTTATTTAGCTATATTAGCCTATAGGGTTAAAATAAAATAATTTTTAGCATAAGGGATAGGGTTAAAATTAAATTAAAGTTAAAAAATATTAAGGGATATAATAAGGATTAGAGTTGGGGTTAAATTTAGTGTTAGGGTTAAATTTTGGGTTCGGGTTGGGGTCAAAAGATCAATATAGGAAAAAAACAAAAAACACTATTTTTGGTTTTTGCGCCATAACATAAAAAAATACCGATAAATATGGAAACATGCATATTTTTGAACTCGGGAGAACATTTAGAAACTATTTAGACGGGGTCTTTTTTAATGAATTTATTTGTGTAAATTATATTTTAGGTCAAAGTTAGAAAAAGTGGGTTTTTTAAAATTTTTCATCATATTTTATGATTTTTTTTGTAGTAAATTATAAGATATGATGAACATAATGGTATCTAATGAAAGGCCTTCTTATGACGATAAAAACAACATATAACTTGTGTGGGTACTGTATGTGAGAAAGAAAAAAATTACAGCTAAACACAAACACCCTAGAAATGTCAAAACAGCCATTGTCACCAAGGGAAAGTCAAGGTGAAAATGTCTTGTCACTAAGGGGTTAAGTGCCTCAAGAAGCAAGGAACGCGTGAGGCAGTCAGCACGTCTACTTTTTCATAGCCATATTTGTCTATGTACATCACTGTTTTACTTAATGCCTGGAGAATAAAGATACTTTTTTACTACATTAATTCAATCCCAGAAACACATTCTATCCCAGATAACAAGGGAAATAAAAGCAGACCCGAGATTCATAAAAAATGGTAAAGAAGATAAGTAATAATGAACAAATGTAGAAAAAAAAACACAATAAAAAATATTAAGGTACCCTGCAAATGAGCTTGTGAAGTTTTCCAGTCAGCTGTTTGGTGCATTTCTGAGCAGAGGTCTCCTTCTGTAAAAATTCCTCCAATGGATAGAAATCTTGCCTTTTCAGGGCTTGGTCAATGGCTGCCTCTAACTAGCAAAACAAAAACCACAATACATTTTTCAAGTGAAAATGTTATTTTCTAAAAATGTTTTAATTTTCACCTGGTTACCTGTGTGTCTCGTTTAGGTGGCATCCTGAGAGTCTCATGCAGTAAAGAACCTGTATGGAAATGTATGGTCACTGAGTTATCTTTGTATACTAACGCTCACAATATTAACATTATCCCACATTAGTCCTGTCACTTACCAATGGTTCCTGTCGCTAAATATTTTGTTCCCAGAGGTTTTTGTAAATAAATAATATCCCTCGGGATCCTGCAAGAGAAATCGCTAAATATTTCTCACTTCTCGCCGAGTCACACGTTTCCCGCCATATTGATCGTGACTAACTGCCACAAGAGGCGTCAGGCTCGAATGCCACGTGATCAATAGGCCTGCGCAGTTTGATGTGAGCTAATCAAATTGGATGATACCAGCATAGGTTTACAGTTGAAGCATTTGGACACGGACAGCTATTAAACTGCGGTAAGTAATCAACCAATGACGCTGTTTAGAGCCGGTGACGAAAACTTTGAGGCTTCGTTTCCCGCCAAGTTGTCAGTGTTCTAACACCGGAAAAAGTGATCACCCCTGTTACATAGAATTATGGAACAGCTCTGGGCTGAGAAGGAGGTGTATTCGTATTGTCTGCTTGGAGTGTTGTGTAATTATATGAACTTGATGTTCCCTAACACTATTTGTTTACTGAGGGTGAGGCTGTAGAGCTATTTAAAATTATGAGTCTAGGTACCTAGAGTGCTGTTAAATCTCTGTTTTTCCCTACAGAGATATACGGTATATATACCGGTATATACACACACATGCCATGTCTGTCATATTATATGTCTACTTTTATTATTCTATCTATACTTTCTAGACCCCCCCCCCCCCTTCAAGTGTCTCTGTCTTTACTGAGAGGGTGGCGGTGGACACATGGATTATCCTTCTAGTAGAAGTGTTAGCCTGCATAAGAATAGGCATGGAGCAAATGTAGTGCAATAATTTTACAGCTGGTAGAAATATTGGAATGTTTTCATGAATAAACAATAAAAATATAAAAAAAAGGGGAGGAAAAAAAGAAACAGATAATGCTCTCCTTTTATATAGAAATTACATTTCTGTGTCACCTCTTTGATTACAAGCGAGGAGTGTGAGAGGCAGCTTTAGAGGATATTTTTACACCTGGGCAGTGCACAGAAGTGGCGCACATGCCACTGTGGATCTCTGCATGCCCACTTGTGCCTTTGGTATGCCATCACTGACACATAGGCATTAAGTAAAATACCTTTGCAGCAGGTTTCAGTGAACTCTAAGCACTGTTGGGTAGATTCATCTCTTAACTGTTTTTTGTGTGAAGTTCAGCTGTATTCAACTTGCCAGCAGAACTGACATGGGAATAGCAAAGGTTGGAAAGATTGGCATGTTAAATAATTTTTGCAATTTAACTACAATTTTTTTTTTGTCCTATCCCCTTGTTAGTGCACCATTGTTAACCATTTAGTGAATAGACCTTATTTTATTACTGGTAATAGTACTGATTTAGGTCATTAGCAGGGGATAAGCAACACACCATCCTCCCTGATGCTCGATTTGTTGAGTTCACGTAAGATTTTCCAGTATTTGTTAAAATTAATCTAACCCTGGCCTGAACCCTGTGTAGTCACTTGCTATTTAATGCTAATAGGGTTGCAAATCGGCCATTTTGTCCAGACACAAATAACTTTTACATGTTACCTTGCAGTGTGTAGAAGTTATGTTATCAGAAAGAAATCAATTAGCTAACCCAGGGCTCGACAAACCCCAGTCACCATTGCGACTAGGAAATTAGACCTGGTACCGGAGTATGGCTTCACCGTTGGGACCAATGATGTTTTTTTTTTTGTGGAGCGCAGCACGTGGGGGAAATGTCTGTGTAGCTGCAAGCCATTCCCCCTTGTGCAACATGCCCTAAAGTCAGAGCGCTCAGCAGTATGACACTCTCAGATGTCTGTACCTGGCAGCCACACAACAGGATGACATTGAAGTGTCCCCCCTCCCGTGCAATAAGGTAAAGCAGCAGGGAGAGGGACACATTAAATGATGGACTTTTTTTTCTTCTTAAATAAAGTAAAAAAAAAAAGCGACTGTCAATGGGACTGAATGTAAGGGTCTGTTTGTTTGTCTCTGTGTGTGACTGTCTGTCAGTGTGACTCTGTCAATTAGTGTGACTATGCAGGGGCACTATCTGAAATTTCAGGGCCCATTACTGAAAAACATCTCCCCCCCCCCCCCCCCCCGATAGTTTATTAATTAATGTGACTAAAAGCCTGGGGTCCGCATCCACTGGATGTCACATATTAATTGATAAACTATCAATGGGGGGGGGGGGGGGGTTACCTAATGTGACCAGTGACCTGTAACAAAATCCAGACAGATATAGCCAGTGTCAGATGAGTTAACCCTTGGATTGCTTGACATATAGGCAGTGTCAGAGAAGTTAACCCCTTGGGTGGCTAGGCAATGTCAGATGAGTTAACCCCTTGGTAGCTGGACAAAGGCAGTGTCAGAGGAGTTCACCCCATGGGTGGCTAGACAGATATATGCAGTGTCACAGAAGTTAACCCCCTTATCCACACACTCCATCACACACATATACAGACAGTCTGTCACTCACACTAACATACACTCTCACTCACACTGACATACACACACTCTCACTCACACTGACATACACTCACACTGACATACACTCACACTGACATACACACACACTCACACTGACATACACACACTCACACTGACATACACACACACTCACACTGACATACACTCACTCACACTGACATACACACACACTCACGTACACTGACATACACACACTCACACAATCACTTACACTGATACACACACTTACACTGACAGACATACACACACACTCACTTACACACACACTCACACTGACACACCATACTCTCACTCACACTGACATACACACACTCTCATATTGACATATACACACACTCACTCACACACTGATATACACACACTCACTCACACTGACATACACACACTCACTCACACACTGATATACACACACACACACTTACACTGACACACTCACTTACACTGACATACACACACACTCACTTACACTGACATGCACACACACTCACTTACACTGACATGCACACACACTTACACTGACATGCACACACACTCACTTACACTGACATGCACACACACTCACTTACACTGACATACACACACACTCACTTACACTGACATACACACACACTCACACTGACACACACTCACTCACACTGACATACACTCACTCTCACTGACACACACTCACTCTCACTGACACACACACACTCACTCTCACTGACATACACATACTCACACTGACATACACTCACACACACTCACTCTCACTGACACACACACACTCACTCTCACTGACATACACTCACACACACTCACTCTCACTGACACACACACACTCACTCTCACTGACATACACACTCACTCTCACTGACATACACACACACACACACTCAAACTGACATACACACACACACACACACTCAGACTGACATACACACACTCACACAAACACACTCACTCACACTGACATACATCCACTCACTCACACACTGACATACACACACTCACTCACACTGACATACACACTCATACTGACATACACACACTCACTCACACTGACATACACACACTCACACTGACATACTCACACTGACATACACACACTCTCACTCACTGACATACACACTCACACTGACATATACACACACTCACACTGACATACACACACTCTCACTCACACACTGACATACATCCACTCACTCACACACTCACTCACACTGACATACACACACTTAGTCACACTGACATACACTCTCACTGATATACACTCACTCTCACTGATATACACACACTCACACTGACATACACACACTCACACTGACATACACATACACACACTCACACTGACATACTCACACTCACACTGACATACACACACTCACACTGATGTACACACACTCTCACTCACTGACATACACACTCACACTGACATATACACACACTCACACTGACATACACACACTCTCACTCACACAATGACATACATCCACTCACTCACACACTGACATACATACACACTCACTCACACTGACATACACACCCTCACTCACACTGACATACATACACACTCACTCTCACTGACACACACACACTCACTCTCACTGACATACACACTCACTCTCACTGACATACACACACACACACACACTCACACTGACATACACACACACACTCAGACTGACATACACACACTCACACTCACACTGACATAAACACACTCACTCACACTGACATACATCCACTCACTCACACACTGACATACACACACTCACTCACACTGACATACACACTCATACTGACATACACACACTCACTCTCACTGACATACACACACTCACTCTCACTGACATACACACATTCACTCTCACTGACATACACACACTCACACTGACATACTCACACTGACATACACACACTCTCACTCACTGACATACACACTCACACTGACATACACACTCACACTGACATACACACACTCTCACTCACACACTGACATACATCCACTCACACACTCACTCACACTGACATACACACACTTAGTCACACTGACATACACTCTCACTGATATACACTCACTCTCACTGATATACACACACTAACACTGATATACACTCAGTCTCACTGATATACACACACTCACACTGACATACACACACTCACACTGACATACACACACTCACACTGACATACTCACACTCACACTGACATACACACACTCTCACTCACACTGATGTACACACACTCTCACTCACTGACATACACACTCACACTGACATATACACACACTCACACTGACATACACACACTCTCACTCACACAATGACATACATCCACTCACTCACACACTGACATACATACACACTCACTCACACTGACATACACACCCTCACTCACACTGACATACATACACACTCACTCACACTGACATACACACACTCACTCACACTGACATACACACACTCACTCTCACTGACATACACACACACTCACTCTCACTGACATACACACACTCACTCTCACTGACATACACTCACTCACACTCACTGACATACACACACACACTCACTCTCACTGACATACACACACACTCACTCTCACTGACATACACACACTCTCACTGACATACACACACTCTCACTGACATACACACACACTCACTCTCACTGACATACACACACTCTCACTCTCACTGACATACACACACTCTCACTGACATACACACACTCACACTGACATACACACACTCACACTCACACTGACATACACACACTCACACTGACATACACACACACTGTACGTTTTAACTTACCTCTCTGTGCTTTGAGCTCCATGTGTGAAGGAGGTCTCAGCCAATCACGGGAGGCTTCTGAACTCTCAGCCAATCAGGAGAGTTAAGAGGTCTCACCTGATTGGCTGAGACCTCTTTCTATCAAGCTGCAGAAAAAGAAAGAAAGAAAGAAAAAAACTGCTGCACTGAGCAGCAAAGTGCCGGCAGCTGCCCCATTAAAGGGCCGGCCTGGCAGGGGCCCAATGGACAGCTGCCATGGGCCCCCAGTAATAGGTGGGCCCTGGGCAGATGCCCCGTTTAAGAAAAAAAACATTTTTTTTTTTTTAAAGGTCCCGGGCCCGTGACCGGTGTATCGCCCGTCACCCCCTGATGGCGGCCCTGTAACTATGTGTGACTCTGTCTGTCAATGTGACTGTTTGACTCTCTCTGTATATCTCTGTGAATCTCAGTCAGTGTGACTCTGTAACTGTCTGCATGTGTATGTAAATTCTATAATCGGTTAAAGAATTTTATAAATGACACATTGACACAATGTAATATTTACAAGATACGTTTATAACCTAATAAATCCAAATAGAGATATATAGTATATATAAAAAAATGTTTGTATATGACTGTATGATTTTGTGCCTGTTTGAGTGATTGTGTGTGTGTGCTGTTTTCTGGGTCCTAGATTTTTTTTCTGGCTCACAAAACAAAATTAAATGTGTCAAGCCCATAGTTAACCAACATGGTACTGTGAGATCCACTACTTCAGCTCTCGACAAACCCCGGTCGCCATGGTGACCAGGAAATTAGACCTGGTGTCTGGGTGTTTTTAGTCATATTGAGCCCCTTTCAGCTGCCATCAGTTTATTTAAAAGCGCAGCGCAAGTGGCAACGTCTGTGCAATTTGCACAGACTGCAAGCTCCGCCCCCTGTGCAACATGCTCTAGTGTCTGTGTGCTGGGTGTCCGGTGACATCCGGGCACTCAGTAGGAAGACAATCAAGATGGCCTGCACAGACATGGCTGCAGCTCTAATGTCCCCCTCTACTAAGGGTGTCAGTAACTGACTTGAACACACCAGAATCCCAGCACACATAGACATTTGGATTCTTGCAAGAAGGGTGTAAGTAACTGAATTGAACACACCAGAATCCCAGCACACATAGCCATTTCTATTCTTTCAGAGCTCCTCATATGTGGAATAGCCTTCCTTTTTCTACCAAATCATCATCTAGTCTAAAATCCCTGAAAATGAGTGTCTCCCAAATCCTCAAAACAGATTGTATCTGTTATTAGTTTACAAACTCCTTTGTATACTGTACATGTTGTTCCTTTTTTGTATCAATAATGATTTACCCTGTATGTTCTCCTTCCAACTTGTTTAATACCGTATTTGCTCGAATATAAGACGACCCTGATTATAAGACGACCCCCCCAAACTAATTCCTTTAGGAAAGAAAACTAAAAGCCTGAATATAAGACTACCCTATAGGAAAAAAGTTGAACTTGTATATATTCACATGTAAATTGCTTTTTCATATTTAATAAAAACTTATGTTTAAAAAAAAAATGCATTCTTGTTTTTATTTACCTTTTATGTGCCAATGCTGCCCCTACCCCCCAGACTTACCCAATGCTCCCCCCAACGGTGTCTGACCCTCTCCCCCACCCTCGTCTGTCTCTCCACCCCTCCCTCCCCCCAGCGTTGTCTGTCTCTCTCCCCCCAAGTTTTCTCTCTCTCCCCCACCCTCCCCCAATGTTGTCTGTCTCTCCACCCCTCCCTCCCCCCAAGTTGTCTGTCTCTCTCCCCCACCCTCCCCCCAATGTTATAATCCGACCTAAATTGAGGTCTGACTTAAAGACTTTGATCCAGATGGATCATGGATCCCCCTCGCAATGCGCGCAGACATCCTCCGCTGCTGCCTGGCACGTCCATCAGGACTTCTATGATGGAATTTGGGAGGTCGTGTGACCTTCCAGCGGCCCGTCATAGAAATTCTGGGCAAAAGCGGAGGAGGTCTATGCAATATGTGCTGACTTTCTCTGCTGCTGCCCAGCACTTCAGCCGGGACTTCTGGTTGGGGGATGCTACAGGGGCAAAGTCTGGGGGGCAGAGGGCTGTGTGTGGGGGATGCAGGATTGGCTACGTCTGGGGGGGGGGGGGGCAGATGCGTTTTGGGGCATGCATTGGCTAAGTCTGTGGGGCAGATTGGGAAATAAATACAATAAATTTATTTTTTTCTGTCATTTTTATTTATGAAAAAGCAGTTTACATGTGAATATTTACAATTACATTTTTTTTTCCTGCAGGGTAGTCTTATATTCAGGCTTTTTAATTTTTTCCTAAATCAATATTCAAAGTTTGGGGGATCGTTTTATAATCAGGGTCGTCCTATATTCAAGCAAATACGGTACTTTCTTATTTGCCTTTGATATAATACAATGAAAGGTATTGCAATTCTGTGCATGTATTGATACACATGTTTTGTAGCATAATGTTATGTGTATATTTCAGATTAATTTTATTCTTTCTTTTGGATAGTAGTGATCTATTGCATCATTTTCTTGCTGTTAAATTGTTTCCTCTCAACTTCTAATAAATGTAAAATGTAAATGCAATCCGAAATAGGTTTTATCAGGAGTAGCTGATCGTTGGCTCTTATTCTCAGAAATCCAATGCATAAACAGTAGGTACATAGCTACAATATCTGCAAATATACAAACACATTATAAAGAGCTGTGTACACAGATAAATACAATGCCGCTTGGTAAAACGTTTTCTTTGATTAGCCCTGAATTTCTCTGTCTGAAACATATACATATTAACCCCTTGGCGACACAGGACGGACTAGGTCCGTCCTGTGTGCCGAGGCGTTAGTGACACAGGACGGACCTAGTCCGTCCTGTGTCAAAACGAGCACTGAAAGCGGAGTTTTTCCGCTTTCAGTGCTCTGATGATATTGTAACGATGCTTCCGTGTGGAAGCATCGTACAATGCTAAAAAAAATGCCCGTCGGCATTTCGATCGCTCCGGAGAGCGATCGAAATGCCGGTTTTAAAGGCACAGAGCCTTTAAAACGCGGGCATTTCAAAAACGAGCATAGGAAGCGAATCTTTCGCTTCCTATGCTCAGAAAGTGTTTCTGATTGCCTCGCAAGTCGAGGCAATCAGAAACACAAAAAAAAAATGCATGATCTTGGTCACTGGGTGACCAAGATGGCGCTGCCCTTCTAAGGGCAAGAGCACAGGAGGCAGGAAGTACCTGCTTCCTGTGCTCTCTGGCTGTCACACGATTGCCTCTTCACAGAGGCAATCAGTGACTGCCAGGCACACTGACAGGCAGTGGGGATGTTCTGCTGAACATCCCCACTGACTGGTCAGATCAATATTAACCCTATATTGATCTGACCAGTTATGATCTGTCTCCCTCTCCTCACATTTTTTTTAGTGAGGGAGAGAGACAGATCAAAGTTCTAAAAGTAAGTAAAAGTTAAAAAAAAAACAATAAATACACAACACACAAATAATAAAACAATTAAAAAAATTTTATTAAAGCAATTCCCTGCCACTGATCTTGCATAAGCAGTGATCGTGCACATCAGCGCATTTATTTTTGCTGTTTGTGCATTTTTTAGGGGTTAATTTTTTTTGTACTGTAATTTATTACAGTACTAAAAAGGCTCTTCTAAGAGTTATTAACCCCTTCTTTGCCGTCGATCACTGCTTACGCAATGATATTGACGCCAAAGCAATTTTTATCTGTCTGCATATTTATTTATTTATTTTTTTTTTTTTTACACATACCCGCTAGGGGATTACATGTAAAGTAAAAATATTTGAGTTTTTTTTTTTTTAAGCTGCCTGAGTGCATAGCGATCAGTAACAGCGAATTAGTGGCAAAGGCGGTTTGGTGATTTCTCAATTAAGCTCACCATTCGCCCTGGTCAGATCAAAATTGGTCGGATCAATATTCACAAATATTGATCTGCCTCCCTCTCCTCACTTACATTTTTGTGACGGAAAGAGACTGATCAGTATTAGTGATATAAAAAAACATTTTATAAAATTGGCAGGTTTTATGAAAGTCTTTCACTGTGTATTAACCCCTTCCCTGCCATTCATCACTGTGTAAGCAGTAATCTTGCACAGCAACAGTATGTTTTGCTGTCTGCACTGTTTTATGGATTAATTTCTTTGTACTGTAATGTATTACAGTACTAGATAGGCTCTTATTAACCCCTTCTTTGCTCGAGATCACTGCTTACACACTGATTCTGAGGCCGCGGACTCAGGGTTCAATTTTGACCCTATTCAGCTTTCTGATACATCATCTAGCGATGTATCGGTGGCTGCTGAGCCCTTGCCACAAGTAGTGATGGGGGTCTACCGATAAAAAAATATATTGTTTGGTGGGGGTAAATTACATTGGCTGGCTTCAAAGATATATCCCATAAAGGACACGGACGCAGGTTGACTACATGTCAAAATTCCAAGTTGGAATTTTGAGATGCGCATCTCACAAATGTTGCCTTCTAGCCAAAAACAAACCAACAAACCTATGCATGGGTACTATCCCTGTACTCGGGAGATGTTGCTGAACACATATTGGGTTGTTGGTTGGCAGTGGCAAATACCAGAATCTGAAATTTCCTGCCTGAACTACAATGTGTGTGGGGAAAAAATGACATCCCAACCCTTTGACATAGGTTGGTGGTAGAAGTAGCACTTGGAAAGTGTTAAAATACCACAATTTTAAATACCCTAGGATGTCTAGTTTTCCAAAATATATGGTTTTATGGGGTAAAATACTTTGACAGGCTTCAAAAGTGTCCCAAATGGAACATGGGCGCAGGCTGACTACATGTCAAAATTCCAAGTTGGAAATGCACCCCCCCTAAATGTGGCCTTTTAGCCCCCAAATAATCTAACTAACCTACACATGGGTGGTATCCCTGTACTCAGGAGATGTTGCTGAACACATATTGAGGTGTTGTTAGGCACTGACATATAACAGGATCTGTGAATTCATGCCCAAAGTACTATGTATGTGAAAAAAAATTACTATCCATAACATTGACATAGGCTGGTAGTATAATTAGTGCATGGAAAGTGTTAAAATACTACCATTTGAAATACCCTAGGGTGTCTAGTTTTTAAAAATATATGGTTTTGTGGGATAGAATACACTTTTTGGCTTCAAAAATGTCCCAAATGGGACATGGGCGCAGGTTTTCTGCACGTCAGAATTCCAAGTTGGAAAACCAAAAAGCGCACCTCTCAAATGTGGCCTTTTAACCCCCAAATAACCTAACCAACCTATACATGGGGGGTATCCCTGTACTCAGGAGATGTTGCTGAACACATATTGAGGTGTTGTTTGGAAATACCCCTTCACATTTTAAGGTAATGTTTACCTAAATTGCAATATATGTGAAAAATAAAAAAAAAAGATTTTTTTTTGCAAACTTTGGCATAGATTGGTGGTAAAATGGCTACATGAAATGTGTCAAAATACCCCAAGTTAAATGCCCTGAGTGGTCTAGTTTTCAAAAATATGTACATGTTGGGGGTCATTCATGGATTTAGTACAGAAATCAGTGTTACAATGTCACTATCGCTAATTTTGAAAGAAAGGATTTTAAAATAGCTTTGCACCACTTATAGTTCTGGCCCTGTAACATGAATAAAAAAGAACAAAAACATAAAAACATGGGCTATTTCTGAACTCAGGACATATATTAGAAACTTTTTAGCAGTGTTTTTTTGTTGTCTCTTGTACATGAGTATACGATTTTTCAAATAAAAGTCATAAAAAAAAATTTTTTCCATTTTTTTTGCCATATTTTATTATTTTTTTTTACATCAAATTATATGCTATTATCAAAATTATGGTATCAAAAGAAAGCCCTTCTTATAACGATAAAAACGATATATAGATTGTGCGGGTACACTAAATGAGACAGAAATAAATTACAGCAAAACACAAACACCTCAGAAATGTTAAAACAGCCCATGTCACCAAGCGTCGGACAAGCCAAAAAAGTCATGTCACTAAGGGGTTAAGAAACACAGATTATTGTTCAAAACAGCATATTGTTCAAATGATTATACCAGTATTTATGGAAAACATTTTCAGATCCTGAAGCAAACACAAGCTAACTAATAGTTATTTGCACCTGTCCACACTCTAGTGAACTTTTCAGTTGCTGAGGGACATAGTATTAATTTATGTGGAAATTAATTTGTCATTTGTTTTCTTGCAGTTCACTTGGGTTTGTTATTGTGCAAGGTGATCACAGGTAGCCATTTGGTTTTCATACACTGTAGTGCGTGTGCATATTGCACACCTTATTAGATATAATTGTGAGGCTTACATAAAGATAGTATGTAAATACATTTTCCCTTTGAAAAAGCCACTAAACTTAAAAAAAACAAAACCTTTTTTTAATTGCAACAGATGTTATTATTTAATAGCTGCAGTAGTTATGCACTGATCCACTCCCTAGGGCAGGGCTTGACAAATGTAATTAGATTTTAGGAGCCAGCAAAAAAATTTAGGAGCCAGACAATCACGCAAGCATACACGCAATTCATAAACACACACGCCTACTTTACATATACACATATATACAAACAACTCACATTCGCCTACTTTACATATACACATATATACAAACAACTCACACACACCTACTTTACATATACACATATATCCAAACACCTCACACACACCTACTATACATATACACAAATATACAAACACCTCACACACACCTACTATACATATACACATATATACAAACACCTCACACACACCTACTTTACATATACACATATATACAAACAACTCACACACACCTACTTTACATATACACAAATATACAAACACCTCACACACACCTACTTTACATATACCCATATATACAAACAACTCACACACACCTACTTTACATATACACATATATACAAACACCTCACACACACCTACTTTACATATACACATATATACAAACACCTCACACACACCTACTTTACATATACACATATATACCAACACCTCACACACCTACTTTACATATACACATATATACACAAACACCTCACACACCTACTTTACATATACCCATATATCCAAACACCTCACACACACCTACTTTACATATACACATATATACAAACACCTCACACACACCTACTTTACATATACACATATATACAAACACCTCACACACATCTACTTTACATATACACATATATACAAACACCTCACACACACCTACTTTACATATACACATATATACAAACACCTCACACACACCTACTTTACATATACACATATATCCAAACACCTCACACACACCTACTATATATATACACAAATATACAAACACCTCACACACACCTACTATACACATACACATATATACAAACACCTCACACACACCTACTATACATATACACATATATACAAACACCTCACACACACCTACTTTACATATACACATATATACAAACACCTCACACACACCTACTTTACATATACCCATATATACAAACACCTCACACACACCTACTTTACATATACACATATATACCAACACCTCACACACCTACTTTACATATACACATATATCCAAACACCTCACACACCTACTTTACATATACACATATATACCAACACCTCACACACCTACTTTACATATACACATATATCCAAACACCTCACACACCTACTTTACATATACACATATATACAAACACCTCACACACCTACTTTACATATACACATATATACAAACACCTCACACACACCTACTATACATATACACATATATACACACATATATACAAACACCCACCCACCCACCTCACACAGTCTTTTTTTGGTTTCTTCTTAACGTGGCCCAAAGGGGGACATTAGTGTTGCAGCCGATCTGCCTGCTGAGTGCAAGGATGTCACGTGACGACACCTGGCACTCAGACACGCGTTGCGCGAGGGGGCGGAGCTTGCAGTCTGTGCGGATGGCACAGACTTTACCCCCTCGCGCTCCGTAAAAATAAAAAAATCGGATGGCAGCGGTGAGGGGACCATGAGGCTGACGGCACCCAGGCGCCAGGTCCAATTTCCTGGTCGCCATGGCGACCTGGCGCCTGGGGTTTGTCGAGCCCTGCCCTAGGGCCTGTAGTTATCATTACGCTGCTTACAGGCAGTGGGATTCGGCTGTTGTACTTTGCACAGACAGAAAAGGTCTTTCTGTATAGCACTGAGAGATAATCAGTTTTAGAGCAATCTATAGATGGGATCTTGTTAGTATCTCTTCAATTGATTGAGCCTAAACCAGGGTCAGGGCAAGGGAGAAAACTATAAGCTCAATGGAAAAATAACCCTTGCTTTGATTAAATAAGGAAAGGTTGTGGTTTTCCCAAAAAAAACATCTTTGTGCATTTAAGAGCTTGTTTGTCTTATATGAGTTATAAAGCTTTTTTTTAAAATCACTTAAAGGGACAGTATAGTCCCCAAACTCACTTTGGTGCAAGATGAAGATCACAGCTTGTATAATGCACAGGCTTGTATCCCTGTGTGATTTGATGCAGGAATTCTGTACAAATCACATTTTTAATATTTGACTCAAGTCCTACTCAGTGATTACTCTGCATGTTTACTGCAGGTGCGGCAGAACTGATTTTATAGACACTGTGGATATACAGTTTTGTTTCATACAGTCACTTCCTGTCCTCCTCAAATTTAATCTATTGTGTGGCTTATGAGTGACCCATGTAACAGGCTGGACCAGAAGTGACACGCTCCCCTGAAATAAGGTAAAGCAGCACGGAGGGGAGGACTCATTGAAATATGTGCTTTTTTTCCCTTAAAAGCAAAAACTACTGGCTTGTGTGTATGTGGTTATGTGCATGTAACTGTGTGTGCATATGTGTTTCTATGTATAAGATACTGTGTACATGACTTTGTGGCTTCCTGCATGCATAAGTGTATGACTGTCCATATCTGTGTGCGTGACTGTGTGTGTGTGACAATTTCTTTAGTCTGGCTGGTAACATTTTTTGTGGCCCTTACAACAAAATAAAATTGGTAAGCTCTGTATTAAGGGTCCAAGAACTTAAAGGACAACTAAACTAACCCCTGCTTCTTTAAATATAGGTTTGAATATATCAGGAGTTTATATCTGCTAGCCGCAGAGACAGACCCTCGTTTTTGCATGGGATCAGCAGAGTGGACCTAGTTAAAGGCCCTCTGCTGATCCCATGCAAAAACGAGGGTCTCTCTCTATGCAGGCAGAGAGAGTCAGTCACCGACCAGACTTGGCTGTCTGTCTCCCATTAAAGCATGGCAGCTGCTGGGTAGAGGATACATAAAAGTACATGCCAGTTATACTCACAGTAGGGACAACTAACTTTCACTTGTATTTCTATATTTGAAGTACAAGTGAAAAATAAAGGTTAGGGTCCCTTTAAAAAAGAAGGTAATTGCTAGAGGTTGAGGTTCCCTTATCTGAAATTCTTGTGACTGGCAGAATTTCAGATAATGGATGCTTTCGGTTAACTGATCATTTCAGCAGCACAAGCCCTTTAAATGTTCTACACTACCTAAATTCAATGTCACACTGGATAAAGGTAAAGTAGCACATTTATAGGAGTGCCAAAATTACCTACTCCACGGTGCTGCCGAAATGATCCGCTCCGTTGATATTGTCCTTCCCGTCGCAGCACTGTGGAAACTGCATTTCCCATGAGTTCTTGCTTCCAAAGTATGGCGCCCAGGAGGGTGGAGCAAAGGAGCTTCACAGCGGGGCTCCAGGAAGGGGAGTATCCCTTATATGAACTGACTCTTATTGAAAAAGTTTTTTGTATATGGACAAGCATCCTTTTTTTTTGCTTCCTAACACTTTTATGTGTTGTGGTTTTCTTACCCAATTCTGAGCCTTTTCTTGTTATGTATCAAGAATATTGTCCAACTCTCTCTCCCCAAAATATTTTTTTCTGTTACTTTCCCACTCTTTTATAAGTAGGAATTACACCTGTATCAAAACAGTTTGGTAGAGGTGGTTGATAAGTTTTCAGGCCCAGTTATAACCCATTTTCTTCATAGAGGGAATGCCCTAAGTATACTTGCGCAACCCAGAAGTGCTGAATTGGCGCTCATATTGCTAATCATTGACATTTTTTGTCAGTTACCGTTATTTGTTTCTATTTCTGCATGTGCCTCCTTAATACACAACCCCAACTGTAATTTGCAAAGATGGAAGCACTGATGCGGCATGTGTTTGCATGTATAAATGCATGCACCCTCTAATACTTGGAGACATAAGGGAGACGTCCCGGTTAAGCTCTCCCTTAAATCACATACTGATGTACATTTAGATAGAGATAGCATGTTAAGTTAACATAAGTGGTTGTCTTAGTAACATCTTTGTGTCTTTGGCAGATGCTTCAGAGCCGAAAATTCTAGAAATCTGTTCAGCTCCAAGTGTGTCACTCCTGTAGTTGTTTGACACCTATTTAGATAAAGTGGATCCAGCTCTGCTCACTGTCTTTTGGCATTTTCAAAGCATAACTCTCGTATGTGAAACTGTAGTTTTTACCCCGGTTGTTGTCCCAATAATCTTTGCCAGCTACGTGGTATCTGACAGCAAATTGCACAGTTGAGCAGATGTGCTGTAGATATGGAGGCAGCGGTAGGGCAAAAGAAAATATGTCAGAGTCAGAACCTTTGAAACTGTCATTCTTTTGCCAAACTGCACTGACTTCATAATAGCTTTTCCAATCAGTAAATGTATACCTGACTGTGACTGACTTTTGAAACGCAAAATTCAATACTCTAATGGTGCCAGAAATACCAAGTTCCTCTGAGCTTGTGACCTGCTCCAAACAAACAAATTCCTGTTGCAGCCGTTCTAAGAAATCTGCGCTGTCAGATGGTGGCTGGAAGTCAGGCTGCAAATACTGGATAGCAAATTCCAAGTCTTGGCTGCAGCACAGGTCAGAGTTAATGGATAATCTAGAAAGGACATGCAGAGGGATGGATGGGAAGTCACCAGCATTAAAAACTTTAACTTCGGCCAGCTCTAGACCAAGTGAATCCGCAAACCTTACTTTATGGCATCCAGGTCGGCATTTTGTGACAATTTTCCTTTCTGGGGAACAAGGTAGAGATTTGGCTCTCCGGCGCATAATTGGCCTTAGTTCTGGATCGCAGCTGTTAGTCACTGTGCTTTGGGCTATCGGAAGACGTTTTGGTATGTGCTGGGCTTTGGGTAAACTAGTGTGGGTTCTTTGCCCACCAAACCCCTCTGCCAATTGCGCATTCTGATAGAGATTATTAATGTAACTAAGACTGCGCGTGATTTTCAGTTCAACATGCTTTTGAAAATGCTGTGGCATTGTAAAGGTGTTTAAAGAGTGAGACATGTTGATAAGTGGGTGAAAGGTACCACAGGTTCAGGAGATGTGCTTGCTCTCAATCATTCGGTCACTCCAGTAATTTTATCACTCACTTATCCCCGAGCATGGCATGGTTTTTCCCATGTGTTGGGTTGTAGCTAATTTTGTGTTGGTGATTTAGGAAGATTGACGCACCTTTTCCAGTTCCAGATTAGACACAGGCTTCCATCCACCCCCTCCTGTCTGGTAGACTCTTGCAGTGACAGCTAATGTCCCATATGGCCACCCCCACTTTTTCTTTATACACACTGCAGTGGAGATCTTTGGTTCTTGATGCAAGCACCCTTGGAGGATAGAGCTGAGTTTATCAGTGTGCATTGGGTGCTCTCAGGATCACTATGCAGCTATAGAACCCGGAAGACCTTGCTGTAATATATGGCTCCTGATTAGCTGGCTGCCTTATGCAAATCTTCTGTTTAGTTCCTGACTTTGCATTTCCCTTCACACAAGAAGCAAAGGGCTGGTTGAGCTGCTGTTAGATATCAGCAAGAGAACACCCATTCCTTTGATTGGAGCAATGACATGTCATTTTTTAAGTCCAGCCCCTCTAGCTTTAGAAACTAGTCTCTGCTGCAGGAAACAGAAATGACATGCTGATAAGATTGATGTATTACTAACATCGGAGAAGGACAGAGCTTTGCAAAAATAGTACCAGTGTGTCAGAAAGCATGAGAAACAAGCAGAAAAAAGAAATAGTTGATTACAAATGCTAGGAAACAATGATATAAAGTTAATGACAAACTGTGAGGATTTATTCACAGTGCATTTTATCACTATAGTGTCTGCCTGTTTTTCAGATGTTTTTTGTCCTTTCTCCATAAGATGCTTTGCTGGAAATTGACATCAGCAGCTGCACACATTATGTACACAGCCTGGTGACTTTTTAAAATGTGTACTTATGCCAGCCATTCCCCCTACATTCAGGAATGTAGTGTAATGTACAGGATACAATTTTTTACCCATGATGCTTTGCAAATGTAATGACAGCACTATTCCTTTGAGGTTGGATGGGAGGAGCTCTGTCCTTTATTTACATCAGGTTTCACCAGTGACATCAAAATAAATAGTATCAGGGTGACTGTAGCTAATGGAAAAGATCAGGCAGCTGCCTCCACTGTTCATTGTGTTGCAGGTTTGTCATTTAAACTATGCTGACATTCATGTGAGTGTATTACACCACAGAAATGAGAGCAATAGATCTTGTCTCTGTCAATATGGATGGCGAGGAAAATTTACACAGCAAACAAAAAATGAATCCTAGAGCACGTTAACCCTCTTTGATGTGCTTGAGAATACAGGATTGTCATCCCTTGAAAGAAACCAACACAGAATACGTAAGATTATGTGTTTTTCTTCTCATTTCATTAGGCTTGCAGTTTGTTTGAAATTCAATTATATTTATCCCTGTTTTCCCACTAGATTCCCGTTTGCAGTGAAACCATTGATACCCAGTTTAATTTGAGGAGTAGCTAGTGAGAATTTGACTGTAGTGCTAGTTTTCATAAGATTTCCCCATGGAGTTAATCCATTGTTACACTAATTTGGGATGTCCCTTAGAACTGAGATGCAGATTTCTCTGTATTGCTGGGTCTCACTTGTTTCCTTCATGCAGTATTTCCAGTGATAGTCTGTGTAATCTCAGGTGCCACGTAAAACAACCATTATCCCCTTAGTGACAAGACATTTTTACCTTGACTTTCTCTTGGTGACAATGGCTGTTTTGGTATTTTTTTGCGAGTTATGTAACATTATGGGGCAATATTGACCTTTTGACCCCAACCTGAACACTAAATTTAACCCTAACACTAAATTTAACCCCAACGCTAACCCTTATGCTATCCCTTAATATATTTTAATTTAATTTTAACCCTATTCCTTATGCTAAAAATTATTTAATTTTAACCCTATAGGCTAATGTAACATAATACTAGTTTTAAGCTAATTAAAACGTTGCTTGGCTGCCTCTAAGGGCAGTCAAGCAGCATATTCAGAGCGATGGAAGTGAATTTACTTTTTTTCACGATCGCGGTTTTCGCGATTGCAGGTAGTGTCAGGCACGTCCATTGTCGGGAACAAAGTTCCCAGCAGGACAGGCCTGACACGTCCATTGTCGTGAAGGAATTATGAGATTTCCCTATTTTGGTTCTATCAGATCCCCCAAACACACTTAACCCCTTCGCGACAATGGACGTGTCAGGCACGTCCTACCGGGAACTCTGTGGTGAATCAATCACGATGTCGAGGCAATAGCCAGCACTGAAATGTCTGATCTGGGGCATCCACGATCACCCCACGGAGCAGCATGCTCCGTCAATATGGCTATGCCCTCTGCAGGTCTGAGCTTCGGAAGTGAACTTCCGTCGCTCTGAATATGCTACTTGACTGCCCCTAGTGGTAGTTAAGCAGCATAGCAATGTAAAAAAATAAAATAAATATTTAATTAACTAAAAACTTGTTATATAGTTAGATTAGCCTATAGGGTTAAAATTAAATAATTTTTAGCATATGGGATAGGGTTAAAATTACAACATATTAAGGGATAGCATAAGGGTTAGAGTTGCGGTTAAATTTAGTGTTAGGGTTAAATTTTGAGTTCGGGTTGGGGTCAAAAGGTCAATATAGGAAAAAAACCAAAAAACACTATTTTTGGTTTTTGCCCCATAACTTGCAAAAAAATACCGAAAAATATGTAAACATGCATATTTCTGAACTCGAGACAACATTTAGAAACTATTTAGACGGTGTCTTTTTTAATGATTTTATTTGTGTAAGTTATATTTTAGGTCAAAGTTAGAAAAAGTGGGTTTTTAAAAAAAATTTCATTTATGATTTTTTTTGTAGTAAATTATAAGATATGATGAACATAATGGTATCTAATGAAAGCCCTTCTTATGACGTTAAAAACAACATATAATTTGTGTGGGTACAGTATGTGAGAAAGAAGAAAATTGCAGCTAAACACAAACACCCCAGAAATGTCAAAACAGCCATTGTCACCAAGGGAAAGTCAAGGTGAAAATGTCTTGTCACTAAGGGGTTAAATCAGGGCTTGACAAATTTATTTTGATTTTAGGAGCCAGACATTTTTTTTAGGAGCCAGACAATCACGCAAACATAAACACAATTCATAAACACACACGCCTACTTCACATATATACAAACACACATACTTTACATATACACATATACACAAACACCTCACACACACATATATACAAACACCTCACACACACATATATACAAACACACATACTTTACATATACACATATATACAAACACCTCACACACATATATACAAACACCTCACACACACACATATATACAAACACACATACACATATATACAAACACACATACTTTACATATACACATATTTACAAACACCTCACACACACATATATACAAACACCTCACACACACATATATACACAAACACCTCACACACATATATATACAAACACCTCACACACATATATATACAAACACCTCACACACATATATATACAAACACCTCACACACACATATATACAAACACCTCACACACACATATATACAAACACCTCACACACATATATATACAAACACCTCACACACACATATATATATAAACACCTCACACACATATATATATACAAACACCTCACACACACATATATACAAACACCTCACACACATATATATACAAACACCTCACACACACATATATATATATATATAAACACCTCACACACCCATATATACAAACCCCTCACACACACCTACTTTACAATACATACAAACACACACCCACCTAACACAGTCTTTTCTTGGGGGTTTCTTCTTGATGTGTCCCCCCTCCCAGCTGCTTTACCTCATTGCAGAGGAGGGGGACATTCACGCTGCAGCTTAACTCCGTTGGTCGGCGTGCTGAGTGCCAGGATGTCACGTGACGACACCCGGCACTCAGACACGCGTTGCGCGAGGGGGCGGAGCTTGCAGTCTGTGCCATCGGCCATCGGCACAGACTTTACCCCCTCGCGCTGCGGAAAAATCGGATGGCAGCGGCAAGGGGACCAGGAGGCTGACAGCACCCAGGCGCCAGGTCTAATTTCCTGGTCGCCATGGCGACCTGGCGCCTGGGGTTTGTCGAGCCCTGGGTTAAATACCTTACAAGCAGTTCTATAGTGTATAATCTGGAATGTTTTCTAGAATCTGGTGACAGTTTTCCTTGTACTGTTGGATCTTACCAGATCCCAAGATGCAGTTTTCACCGATAAGTATGTGTTATGCCTATTTATCCATAGCATTATGAATGCTTGCTAACTAAAGCACTATGAAGAGAGGGAAATCATAACAAGTGTCTTATTAAATCCTGTGGGAGATGCTTGTTACTATATGCATCATTTACCATAATAGTTACATAATAGGAATGGAATCTTAAATGTAAATTGGGAATTTCATCATACAACACTGCTCGAACCGTTTCCATGCACACTTTTTTTGTTTTGTTAATAGGATGTTTTGTAGGAATAACTTTATTCTTGCACTTATGCTATTCTATTTCACCATCATTTAAAATTTCGGAATTCAGTATTACAAAAGCCTGTTGCCAAATGTCCCAATCTTTCCGAGCGTAGTGGTTATAGTAGGGGGTATTTATATATATATATATATGTAAATATATATTTACAAATATGTATTCTGTAAGTTGATCACATGATGCAATTCTGCTGAGTTTTTCTTCGTTTTGTTTACTTCATGCCATTCCTTTTGCAATGCCCCAAGAAGTTTAGATCAAATCATCTATTATATACATGAGAGGATTTCAGGAGTTAACAGTATATACTTTATACTTCTTTATAACAGTGCTCTACCAACCACAGACCAAATTCAGCTCTCTACATCAGAACCATTATATACAAGCTTTAAACAAAATATAAGTCTGCATTGTTTTTGTTTAAAACATTCTACTTATTTGTCCTGAACAGTTGCAGAAAGGGAATTGGTTTGATTGCAAATTCACAACTGACCTTAACATTCAGTTTTACCAGATGCAATCTTTCAGGAAGACCCTTCATTCTACTTGCAGTCATGAACAGAAGGCAAACATTACATTTCTATGGGGGCTAGTTACTAAAAAGTGAGTTGAGGTGAAAGAAGCGGTGCGTTTCCACCTTCTGAGCAAACTCTCCATGTTTGTCCCTGTACAATTTATAGCTAAATTAGTGAGATGAAATGTCCACCTCAACTGAATTCACCTTCAAGTCATCTTTTAGTGAATAGCCTTATTGTCTTTTTATGTAGCTGATTTTTTTTGTTATTTGAGATACTAGATGCAGTTTCCTGCTCCTACAGCAACCGTTCACTAACATGGAACCAGTTTAAGTATTTACGCCTTTTGAAAATATTTCCATTTTTTACATGTGGCAGTTTTGCAGCAAGTACTTTCTGTGTATCTCAATTCACATTCGTTTTCCTCCCACTTCAGGTGTTCCTTGCTATATCTCAACTTCAGTGCACAAACTCTCCAACAGAAAAAAAAACACTGACAGAAAACTCAGCAGCCACAAAGGTATAGATACTTTAAGCTATAGCTGTTCCTTTATAATATTACCAGGACCTTTTTAACTGACTTTCTAAAAGCATTGTTCTCAAGGGAAGCATAATCTCTTGACCGCCATACAATAGTATAAGTTATTGCATGGTTACACACCTGTAAATCAAGAGAGATTTTTAAATTGACTGGACAGTTTGCTGTCTGTTATGTATAACGGCAATTGCACATTTTTTATAACAGTGTTTGGCGGAGGTACTGATTTCTTTTACACCGAGCGCCATCACAACCCGGGAGGGCTTTTGTAGCACTTGCAGTGCAGACTCCCGAAATTTGTCGGGTCTGCTTTTTACATAGGTGCGCACGCCGATAGCGCCATTATTTGCCACTATCTGCGCATGCGCCCTCGTTATACATGTCCCCCATTGGGAGATTGGCATGTTTTACTCATTTTAAAATGAGTAATTTAATTGGTACAGGTTAGTTATTTTACTTATGTTTTTGACAACCAGACATATTTTTAAAAAATTCTGTGTAAGTTGTAAAATGCGGGACAGCAAATATTGAGGTCTCTGATGGTTAAGGAATGAAGAATATGTCACTGTGTATTTTAACGTAAATTATCCTTATTATTTTGTGTCATCTCTGTTTTCCCATAGAATTATGAATGCTTGTCAAGTAAGGCACCAAGCTGAGAGAGGGAAAGATGAGTTATTAGATGGCTATCATTCTAATACTGATTTTATAAACAACATGCAAGAGGTCCCTAAGACAGCACAATCTGTTTATTTAAACATGCAACCAAACTGGACCCATGGAGACAAATCAACGTTTGCAAATATCAGCACTTCTCAACATAAAAATGAGCCTTTGGAGAAATTATTCCTGGACTTTGAATCGGTTACCTTTATAAAGGAAGACGAGGACAGTGCAAGTGATCTCTCAGATTCTGAGAGAATTCCCATTCCTCTGTCGCCGTTTACACCCCCAGAATTGAACCTTAAGGCAGAGCAAATTGATCCAGGATATTGTTACCACTGGTTAGGCCCTGAAAAGGATGACTATGACTACCCAGATTTTCTTCCTCCTCCTTTCAGCTCTTGGAACTTGCCTCAACTAGCATTGTTTGTTAATACTGAAGGGAAGCATACACTACCACCAGTAGTATCTGGCTTTTTGGAGAGGTACATTGATCGCCTTCTTCGATTAGAATGGCTTCAGATGCAAACAGTTCAGAATGAAAAGTCCAAATCAAGGCCTCAGACTGCTCTCAGCATGTCTCGTAATAGGAAATCTCCAGGGAAGACAAAACCATGGCACACTTCACTACCCATAAAACAGACAATTCATTCAAATCACAATACTAAATGTCAAGAGAACATCAGTCAGAAAAAATATTTTCATGATGAAGTCACTACTAAGAGATCCACTCGTTGGTCCAGCACTTTGGAAGAACTACCTTCTGTTCAAAAACTGTCCCAAGAAGTAAGAATAATCACCAAGAAAAGAGCCATTGTAACCTGCCAACAAAACAAAGACTTGCCATCTGTGGAAAGTTACTCAAAGATTCAGAGCCTTGGTAACATTAGACCCCCAAAACAAATTTCATTCTCTCATGCTCCAGAAAGTTCCACAAAGCTTATAAAATCCAGCAGTAAGCTGAGGAGCAATGGAAATTCTTCACACAACCTGTCTGTGGCTGATCGTAAATTAAAAGCTGGTCCTATCAAAGTGTCCTCATGTAAAGGAAAACCAGGTTAACTAGTTTGACTGTTGTAATAAATTACATGCTATACGATCTGCTACTTTTAGGAAACATTGTAAAAAAGCTATGAAACAGCAGAAAAAAAAAAGAAATTATGTATATTTTTGTATATGTTGTTTTTGGCTGTTTTGCTGAGTTTCAACATATTTGTTGATCCTAAAATCCAGTCACAGCACACAGAAGCTCATTGTAACTAATGTAACATGTGTTTGGAAAGTTACATTAAAAATAAAGTTCAGGAGTGGGTAGGTTACAGTGCTCTTAAGGTAATTCTGTATGTTGACTTGCTAAGTGTTAATTCTGAGGAATAGTGTTATTCCTCACAAAGGCTATCAAAATCTGGATCCATGTTACACATAAGAGATGTGAGTGGAGTTAGAGGCTATATAAGTAGTATGCATAGTCAATAACTGTTTATTAAAGAGAGCTTTATAGCTGTTAATCCCTTCATGACCGAACTTTTTGAAAATGTTTGGTCGTGCTACAGTGGCTGTTTTAACATTTCTGCAGTTTTGTGTTTGGCTGTAATTTTTTTTCAGGATAGGAAGGGCTTTCTTTAGATACCATTATTTTGATTATATCATATAATTTACTATAAAAAAATTAAATAGGATGGAAAAAACACTTTTTCTTAATGTTACTTGAAAAATATTTGACACATCTGCAAAAGCTAATGAAAAAGCATGCGTAATAGATTCTAATAAGTGACCTGAGTTTGGAAGTACCCTATAATTTAAAGTTCTTCTGTTCAAGTAGCTCATTGCATTCTCCTAATCATTTTTTTCTGTATTACCTATAGTGACATTCCTAACCCTATAACCAACTTAAGAAAAAGTAATTTTTTTTTATTTTAAAACATTCTGGTGGTTGGTGGTTCTTGGGAGACAGGGGCATGCTCCCCATACTGTAATTAATCATGCTGTGGTGCAGGAAGAGACTAAAGATGTCAACGCCAGTCACTGGCTCGTTGCTGTGAGTGGCTGTCACAGTGACTGGATGTGAGAGAAGTGGCCTCCACAGGCATGGCTGGAGTGCATACTGAGATTGGAACTGCAGGATGGGCCTGGCACATCCAATGTCATTAAGTGGTTAACCCCTTGCCGACACCGGACTTCTAAGGGCAAGAGCACAGGAGGCAGGAAGTCGCTGCTTCCTGTGCTCTGTGGCTGTCACACGATTGCCTCATCAGATGAGCATCCCCATTGCCTGGTCAGATCAATATTAACCCAATATTGATCTGATCACTTAGGATCTGCCTCTCTCTCTTCACATTTTCTTAGTGAGGGAGAGAGACAGATCAAAGTTATGAAAGTAAAATAAAATAATAAAAATACAATAATAATAAAAAAATGATAAAAGCCATTCCCTAAGTTTAACCACTTCCCTGCCATTTATCTTGCGTAAGCAGGGATCTTGCTCATCAGCCCATTTTTTGCTGGTTGTGCATTTTTTAGGAGTTATTTTTTTGTACTGTAATTTATTAGAAGAAAGGCTCTTCTAAGAGCTATTAACCCCTTCCTTGCCGTCAATCACTGCTTATCTGTCTGCATATTTTTTTTTTTTTTTTTTACACACCCGCTAGGGGGTTACGTGTAAAAATATTTTTGATTTTTTTAAAGCTGTCTGAGCGCAAAACGGTCAGTAACAGCGAATTAGTTGCAAATATTTGTGAATGTTGATCTGACCAATTTGGATCTGCCTCCCTCTCCTCACTTATATTTTTGTAATGTATTAAAATATTAGATAGGCTCTTCTAAGAGCTATTAACCCCTTCTTTGCTGTAAATCACAATTTTTTTTGCTTCAAACTTTGGTAAAGGTTGGTGGTAAAATGGTTACATGAAAAGTGTCAAAATACCCCAGGTTAAATGCTCTGAGTTGTCTAGTTTTCAAAAATATGTACATGTGAGGGGTCATTCATGGATTTAGTACAGATATCAGTGTTACAATGTCACCATCGCTAATTTTGAAAAAAGAAAAGGATTTTGAAATAGCTTTGCACTACTTATAGTTCTGGCCCTGTAACATGAATAAAAAAGCTATTTCTGAACTCAGGACAAATATAAGAGACTATTTAGCAGTTTTTTTTTTGTTGTCTCTTGTAGATGACTTTTTTTTTTTCATTTGTTTGCCATATTTTATTAATTTTTTATATCAAATTATATGCTACTATCAAAATAATGTTATCAAAAGAAATCCCTTCTTATGAATATAAAAACAATATATAGTTCGTGTGGGTACACTAAATGAGAGAGAAATAAATTACAGCAAAACACAAACACCTCAGAAATGTTAAAACAGCCCATGTCACCAAGCGTCGGACAAGCCAAAAATGTCATGTCACTAAGGGGTTAAAAGGACTCTGCCAACCTAAACATTGCTTATAATACCAATGTAGAGAATAAAAAAATGATCTATATCTATTATTTATTGTGTTAACAAAATTGCAATCAACTACATTGGCATTTCAATATCCTTCTTGCTTTGCTTTCTTGTTGATTATTTATGCTCATTCTTACCCTGTATTTAATTTTGTTCTGCCTTGGTTGCTTCTCTGCTTTTTTGCTCTGCTTGGTCTGCCTATTAGTTTATTCTGTCCTAGCCTGCAACATCCTGTTGAGTTATTATCCATGGCTTCTCCAGGATGTCTGCAGGGTTTTCTCTGCCTTAACCATATATACTGGGAATAGCAGCTGCCTCCACAGGGCCTAAGTATGTGGCTGCACAAAACCTGGAGCCCCTAGCTACCAGATAAATGCTGTTACCCAGCACAAAGCCCTGTCTCCACACCTGCATCGTAGTTCCTCATTTCGGGCGCTCAGGGTCCTATGCCACCTGGACCCCGTGCGTTACATGCAAAAAATAAGAAATGCCTAACAACTTAATTTTAATGTAAGGGCTTCATGGTATTCACTAAAATTTGAAGGTGGTTGAGTTGGGAGGTCCAATTTGACTTCATTCAACCTCCCAACTCGACCCTCTTGAGCTAATCAGTAAAATAATTCACTCTCCCTCTCCCCCACTCGACAAAGTCCAACTCTGAATCCCATCCCATACTCAACCTTCATTGAATGCAAGAAAAATTTCTATTCCTTAACCCCGTCGTGACAGATGACTTGCCAGGCACGTCACGGCAAATTGTGGACTTGCCGACAGGTGACGTGCCTGGCACGTCATGCACTTAACAGAGTAAAGAAAGTGACCAACGGTACACATGTGCTTAGGAACCCCCTGCACACATGTGCTTAGGAAGCGAACGTTCGCTTCCTAAGCACCTCCGGTGTTGCTACACCTTCAGGCTCCCCAGAACCGATGGTGGTCGCTCTTCTGAGCAACCCCATCGGCTCAGTAGAAGGTACCGCAGCGCTTCCCTTCTACTGGCAAGAGCATCGGAAGTGAATGTATTTCACTTCCATTGCTCTAGGGGGCGCCAATCGATGCCTGCACATCAGATCTGTGTGCAGGCATGTATGATAAGTGCTCTGATGATTGATCTGCCTCCCTCTCCTCACTATCGTTTTAGTGAGGGAGAGAGAGATAAGAAAAAGTAAAAAAAAATGTTTTGTCTAAAGATAAAATATTTAATACAATTTTACAAATCAAGGGCTTTTATAAAAGCCATTTCACGTATTTAACCCCTTCCCTGCCATTGATCGCTGTGTACACAGTGATCGTACACAGCAGCACATTTTTTGCTGTCTGTGCATTTTTTAGGGGTTAATTTTTTTTACTGTAATTCATTACAGTATAACAAAGGCTCTTTTAAGAGCTATTAACCCCTTGCTTGCTGTAGATCACTGCCTAAGCAGCGATCTGGCGCAAATGCAGCAATCTTGCTGCAGAAGGATTTTTTAAATATATTTTTTAACTTTTTTATTACTCCCGCTTCAGGTTAATTGTACATAAGCATCACAATTCGCCTGGTCAGATCAATATTTGTTGTAAATATTGATCCGACCCGTGTAGATCTGCCTCCCTCTCCTCACTTGAGTTTTAGTGAGGGAGACAGACAGAGCTGTATAATGTAAGTTTGTAATTATAATATATATATATTTTTAAATTGAGACCTAAGGGCTTTTATAAAAGCCGTTTCCAGTGTTTAACCCCTTCCCTGTCAATGATCGCTGTGTACGCAGTGATCTTCCACAGCAGCACATTTTTTGCTGTCTGTGCATTTTTTAGGGGTTAGGGGTTAATTTTTTTTTACTGTCATTTATTACAGGATATCAAACGCTCTTTTAAGAGCTATTAACCCCTTGCTTGCCGTATATCACCGCCTAAGCAGCGCATATGGCCACTGCCTAAGCAGCGTATATGGAGCGATCTGCCTGCAGAAGGATTTTTGTTGCTATCGGAATTTTTTTTTTGTCACACTTGCTATTGTTTAATTTTACCCACAAGAGGATTACGTGTATTCCTTTTGAAGCTGTGTGAACGCGTGTATAGCGATCAGTAACAGCCGATCAGTGGCAAATACGGTTTGGTGATTGCTCAAATGAGCATGGTCAGATCACTATTGGTAAATATTGTTCTGACCCATATGGATCTTCCTTCCTATCCTCACTTGAGTTTTAAGGGAGAGAGACAGATCTGTATAATATGTTTTTAATTGTAATACATTAAATAAAATATTACAAAAGCCATACCCTTTGTATTAACCCCTTCCCTGCCACTGATCACTGCACAGCAGAACATTTTTTCTTGTCTGTGTATTTTTAGGGTTGAATTTTTCTGTACAGTACTACAAAGGCTCTTATAAGAGCTATTAACCCCTTCCTTGCCCTATATGTCAAAATTCCAAGTTGGAAAATCAAAAAGCATACATCTCAAATGTGGCCTTTTAACCCCCAAATAAGCTGACAAACCTATGCATGGTTGGTATCCCTGTGCTCGGTAGATGTTGCTGAATACATATTGGGGTATTGTTTGGCAGTGACACATACCAACATCTGTGAATGTGTGTCTCAAGTACAATTTATGTGTGAAAAAATACACAATAAAATTACTACCACAAACTTTGACAAAGGCTGGTGGTAGAATTAGTGCATAGAAAGTGTTAAAATACCACCATTTGAAATAGCCTAGGGTGTATACTTTAAAAAAAATATATGGGTTGATGGGGTAAAATACACTAGCTGGCTTCAAATATGTCCCAAATGGGACATGGGCGAAGGTTGTCTGCATGTGAAAATTTCAAATTTGTAAAACCAACAAGCGCACCTATCAAATGTGGCCCTTTAACCCCCAAACAAGCAGACAAACCTATGCATGGGTGGTATCCCTGTACTCAGGAGAAGTTGCTGAACACATATTGGGGTGTTATTTTACAGTGACACGTACCAAAATCTGTGAATTTATGTCTGAAGTACAATGTTTGTGAAAAAAACCACAAAAAAATTACTACCACAAACTTTGACAAAGGCTGGTGGCAGAATTAGTGCATGGAAAGTGTTAAAATACCACCATTTGAAACTCGCACAGAATATCACAACCAGGTAGAGACACTTACACGACTCAATACACCTCACACTAGACTGAATACTCCTATCTTCTCACACCTAAATTTCTCTTTCTTTTTTTTTTTTCTCTTTTCTCCCCACCACAACATCTTGACAGTACATTTTGGATAATTGTATCTATCTTACACTGTATTGGCACACTCACAACACTCTTGCACTTACTTACAGAACACGAACGCAATAATTCACATAATATTATATATTTTGCACCCAAACAGTAAATGTGTTTCACTTCCAGGAAGGGAAACGGGGGGGGGGGGGGGGGGGGGGGGAATTATGTTGATATCTTGTTAAAGAGGGGTGGGTCAGTGGAATAGATAACTTTCAGATACACGTGTGGAAAGCTCAGGGTCGGCACCACGCACTAGTATGAAACGCCCCGATCAATCTGATGGGGCTAAAATCGCATCTAAGTACTGTATGCGAAGTTTGGATGAATGCGAAGGATGAAAGGATTGTCTCGTGGTGGAATCACTTGGTATGTAAGGGGGGATCGGGGGAAAGCGGGAGACACCAGAAAATATGTCACTTAAACTTCCCTCCATAAATTGCCAGGGATTAAACTCCCCACATAAACGAGCTTTTCTGTATGATTTGATCTGTCGGGAACATGTGGACGTCTGTTTTGCCCAGGAGACCCACTGGACTACGGGTGCTGTCAGTTATTGGAAATATAAGAATTACCCCATTGTCTATACCTCTAACCTAGACAAAAAAAAGAAACGTGGGGTTGCAATTATAATCGGGAAGAGAGTAAAGTTCGAATGCATTTATACTGAAACAGACACCGAAGGGAGATATGTTATCCTAATTTGCAATCTTAATGATGTGATGCATACCTTGGTTAATGTCTACGCACCCAATGTTGCTGCAGTGGGTTTCCTGGGCAAGATTTACTCCAGAATTCAAGACCTTTGTAAGGGACTTTTGGTTATGGGTGGCGACCTAAACTGTATACATGACATAAAATTAGATAAACGTATGATGTACGGCTCACAACCAGACAAAAAGTCTAAGCTTTTAGCAAAATCCTTATTTGAGTGGCTAGCCCGGAACAAGCTCTATGATATCTGGAGAACACAAAACCCAGGTGAGAGGGATTTCACCTTTTATTCACAAGTGCACTACTCGTACTCCAGAATGGACATGTTCCTGACAAACATATCATTGGGTCAGCATTTTCCAACAGAGATGCTACAAGCATCAATAACTCCAATTCCAAAATCTGGGAAAGACCCAAAATGTGTGACAAACTATAGGCCCATTTCGTTAATAAACTTAGATGTCAAAATATTTTCAAAAATGTTGGGCGGAAGACTGGAGGGAGTGATAGCGGATATAGTAAGTCCGGACCAGACAGGCTTCATTACAGGTAGAAACGGGGAAGACAATACTCGTAGGATATTAAACCTCATATATGAGATCCAATCCGGGAGTCTACCATCCGTTTTCTTGGCATTAGATGCCGAGAAGGCGTTTGATAGGGTTAGCTGGACATTCCTACGAGAGACTTTACATGCTTTCGGCTTCTCAGGCAAGTTCTTAATCAACACAATGGCTTTATACGAAAATCCACAAGCAAAGATATCGGGACCAGATTTAGACTCTGATTTTTTTCACATCAACAACGGCACCAGACGGGTTCCCTTTAGCACCCCTGCTATATGTGCTAACTATAGAACCACTTGCTGTTTTAATACGCCAGAATAAGAGAATAGAAGGCATAAACACAGGCCCAATATCTCATAAGATTACGCTTTATGCGGATGACATCATATGAACCTTGGGCAAGCCAGAAAAATCAGTCTCAGAAGTACTAACACAGATAGCAGACTATGGTCATTATTCAGATTATAAGCTCAATCTCAATAAAACACAATTAATACACTTTAACCTAAATCATCAACTTCTGAGTAATCTTAAAATACAATTCCCATTCAAATTTGATCAGCCATACATTGAATACTTAGGAATCCAAATCCACCAAAACCTTAAAGACATGATAATCGGGAATTATTCCTCTCTACTTAATAAACTAAAATCCCAATTTGCGTCTTGGAAGGGTTATGAGATTTCGTGGCTGGGCAGATTGAATATTATAAAGAGTTATGTCATTCCTAAACTGACATACCTTTTTAGAACCATTTCACTACCCATACCTAGAAAAACTCAAAAACAGTTTGAAGTAATATTTTCCACATACATATGGAACGGGAAATCTCCAAGAATAGCAAGGGCCACACTTAGAAATAAATTATCACAAGATGGAGTTAACTACCCAAACATTGTTGAATTGTACGAATCATGTATGGTCTATCACTTCATGGTCTGGGATTGTAAACACGGCTACAATTTGGGCTGGTACAACTATGATAAGTGGAAATGCAACAATTGTAAACCAATCTGTCTCTACTGGTTGAACCAGGAGCAATTCAATAGACTGAACATCTCAAATCCTATTATTATAAACATTGTTAAGCAGATCTTCAAGTTTTAAAGAAAATTCGCTTCTTCTGATTCTTTGACTGGAGGGGCTCCGTTGGAGACGCTTCAGCTATTGACGGAAGATCTGTATCTGAGACAGTGGCACAGGGCGGGGTTGACACAAGTGTCAGATTTACTGTCTGCTCTCTCCTCTTGGACTTTCGATGAACTGCAGTGTAAATATAAAATACCAAACACAGAACAATATACATTTATAAGAATCAAGAGCACCCTAAACGCTAATCCCTTAAGAGCTCACTCAGATCTAGATACCTTTATGGACGCTCACTATAAAAAACATCTTATATCCAAAATAACTGAGCTCTATAGACGGAAGACGGACTTGGTGAAAACTAAAGCCATAAGCAAATGGGAAGAGGAACTGGGGTTGGAGTACCCAATTGAGACATGGTTCCGGGCAAGGTTTAAATCCTCCACAGAGAGCTGTTGGAGGTGCCAGACCATGCCCGGAACCATGTCTCATATATGGTGGAGCAGCCCAAAATTAGATTCAACAAAAATGGAACTGGGCAAACTTATTAAGGCTTTATTCGGATTGGACTGGTCATTGACACCTCAGTCTTTTCTATTTAACATAGAGGTCCCGCTGAAGAAGAAAGCTAACGTGGACTTAGCGATAAATATTTTTGCGGCAACAAAGATATGCCTAGCTGGAAGGAACAGAACCCTCCAATATGGCTAAATACTCTAAATCAAATAAATTACCAATATAATATGGAGAAGTATTTCTATAAAATAACCAACAACTTAAACACATATTACGAAATATGGGCCCTATGGCAGACCTTTAGCCAAACTTAACTGGAAACCCGTCAAATTCAAATCTAACAAAACAAGCGGGAGGCAATCCCAAACAAGAAACCCCCGACCATATCATAGTTATACTAAGGAACACCATGTTCACCACGAGACCAAGGTATGAATGTACGTATGGTTGAATGCTCAGAGGATGAATGCTAATAAGAATGCATGAGCAAAATACATTTCTACTCGGTCCAATATAAACATGGATTTGGCAACTACACCAGAATATCTATAATACAATTTTAGTACTGCAATTACAACATGACTATTCTCCATTCTGCTCTATAGATTAAAACCTCTTTAGATCATAAGATAAGCATTAGAACAATAAGAGATGAGGTAGGGGGGGAATTGAGGGGTGGAGGAGGTAGTGAGGAGTATAGAGAGAATGGGAGAAGATGAAAGAATTAAGCCAATCTAACTTACGAGCACTGTCTAAGCTTTAAAAGACACAATGATGTTAAAACCTAATAATCAACCTGACTGATTAAATAACGCAATACGGAGAAAAAAAAAAATACCACCATTTGAAATAGCCTAGGGTGTCTACTTTTAGAAAATATATGGGTTGATGGGGTAAAATACACTGGCTGGCTTCAAATATGTCCCAAATGAGACATGGGTGCAGGGTGTCTGCATGTCAAAATTTCAAGTTGGAAAACCAAAAACTGCACCTCCCAAATGTGGCCTTTTAGCCCCCAAACAACCCAACAAACCTATGCATGGGTGGTATCCCTGTACTCAAGAGACATAATAGAATCTATTTGTTTTTGTTTGCTTTTGTCGATGAGAAAAGGATGTTTCAAATAAAAGTCAGGAAATATGTTTGTTTGTTTTTTACCATATTTTATTTATTTTTTTATAATATTATAGGATATGATCAAAATGATGGCATCCAAAGAAAGCCCTTTTTGTACCGATAAAAACAAAATATAATTTGTGTGGGTACAGCAAATGACAAAGAAGAAAATTACAGCTAAACACAAACAGCACAGAAATGTTAAAATAGCCATTGTCCAGAATGGACAAAAATGTTTCACCTGCTCTGTCCTTAAGGGGTTAAAAAGTGAAAGGAGTTTGGTTTGGGAGGCGAGTTGGACTTTGATGTTCAATTCACCAATTCACATATGACTGTGAGGCCAGTAAAATCATTACCATCCTCGGAGAAAGAACAGGTATTATTTAACTAGTGTGGTAAAATGACTGTGCCCATTAAAAAAAAACATTTGTGTCTTCTTCCCTGAAATACCCAGGTCCCTGGACACCTGAAAAACATATTTGTTTCTGAATGACCCCTTTCTCTGGGCTGAAGGTGCATTTTTATTTTACAGGGCACCATGGGGCTGGGCAGTGATTTCCACTGTATTTTCCACTCATGGGGCGTATCATGCCCCTGAGTGACAAGTGTGCTGCTAGTCCGGAGCACATCTGTCACTCAGGCACATTGTATCTTGAGCCATACAACAGTCAGTCTACAGACCCCACCTCAGCACCTAGGTCTCAAGGTAAGGATCTAAAATGGGCCCCACATGATCACTACATTCCTGAAATCCCACCTTTCAATGAAACAACAAGAGTGAAAGTTGATAATAACAGTTTCAGTGTTACTGACTTTTTCCAGTAGTTTTCTACTACCAGGTTTTTCAAAACATGGTTAATTGAAATAATAAATATGCCGAACAGTATAAAGGTCGCTACCAACTGTCCACTCATGCAAAGGCTAGTGATAGGGTTCCCACTAATATATGGGCGATAAAAACATTCAGGGGTCTCACACTGGCAATATGAATTGTAAAAACAAACAAAAAACTATCAGTCCGCAAATAAAATATAATTTTTTCAACCCTACTTCTCCCCTTAGTACTTTTTAGTAGTACCCTGCATGTGAAAACCACCAAAAAGAGCAGAAACTGAAAAAAGCAAGACAAACCAGAAACCATCCATGTTCCCAAAACAGTTGTTGATGCTGTGGAAGACCTAAGAACAATCCATGTTCCGAAAACTTGTTGATGCTGTGGAAGACCTAGGAAGCTAAGTAAGATTCCTTTGAGTTTCTCATAGGGTGTGCTTACTGGGAATATATGGTTTGTGAAGGTTATTTGGATGTTAATGTGCTGATTAGCCCCCCAAACCATGAGATTTGCATTTTAGTAAAACTTTACACAACTATGCGGTCTATTTGGGGGTTTCTGGAAGGCAAATAATAGCTGAGCAAAAACAAAGTGATTGTGCCATTTTAAAGTACATGTATCAGCACTGTCACCAATGCATTGCACTGGGAGCCCGTACATGTACAGGTATTGTCATGAACGGGTTAAAGCAAAGTATATCAAAATGTCAAAAAAACGGTCTGGCTTCCCAAGTGGAAAAGGTTGCCAAGACCTCTGCCGCTCGAAGTGTTAAAGGGATTCTGTAAACATAAAATATTGCTAGTACAGTGAATGGAGAGGATAAAAAGTGATGAAACATGATCTATACATTGTCTTAGCAAAATTGCATGTAAATGTGTCTGTGGTTTCTCTTGCTTATGAAATCACCTTGTGGATTGATATCCAAATTACATATTACCTACTGAAAATATAAATCCATAAGGTGTTGTCATAAACAGAAGGCACCACAGACACATTTAAAACACATATACCTCTTAATGTATGCATTCGCTTGCCATTTTTTAAAACAATGTATACAAAAATATATTATCTACATTCACAGTGTAAGCAATGTTTAGGCTGATAGAATCCCTTTAACCTCGTTCCCCTCCATCTCTCATTCCTTCACCGCATCTCAAACTCACAAACATGTTTAGTCAACAGCATTTTGCAAGGTTGTGAAGGCTAGCTGCAAACTCAGACATTATTCATTGCTGGGATGAATCTAAAAAAGTTATCATTTAGTTGTATTTTACAAACCAGCATTGATGTACACATTAAGAGGTTCACATTCTTCACTGGCTATGAGATGTACGTTTATGTAGAGTTGCTTACTTCAATGTGGCCACAAGATGGCATCTTCACCTTTGATTACAGCTTTTACTTTTCAGTATTTAGCCCCTGTTCACTAATAACTAATCGTTTATTTTTGCTAGAATAGTAAAGTGCACCAACAGGATTTATCTGGTGCTTGCCTTATTCCTTTCCAGTTCCCTGCCTTATGTTACATATCATGTAAGTCATGTCTGAAAATAATAAGTACTCTAAGTGGCCACCTATTGCATATCAAGTAAATCCAAACTTTAATGCAGTGCTAACCTCTCATATAAAAGATAATATAAAGTCACCAAGTTTGACTGCTTTATCTTAGGTGCACCTCTATATAAGAAGCTCACTTTTTAGTTGACACCATGTTAGTTCTGTGTGGGAAAAAAAAGCTTTTTTGTTTCCTGAAGACACATTTTAATGTGAGATATATTTGCTCTGCAATAATTGCCTACACTTGATTTATTACCTAGATGCTTCTCACGATACATTTCTTTGTACATATGCATGCAACACCCAAAACACGCTGAAATACTTCAGAACTGATTCAGTTTGCCCTGAAGCAGCCAAAATCTGTCATTGAAAAGTGTAGGAGTCTCCAGCTTCTGGCTTATGAAATAAGCCCCTTTAAATTCTCAAGTTTTGTTACACCCATGACAAAAGCACTTGAACAATTGTACAGTATAAGCATAAAAATTACTCTTATATTAGTTCTAGCATCTACACCCTGTGTTTGTTATTTTTCTTGGTCCCACCGAAACACAGCAGAATGTTACAGGCTCATTCCAGGAGCAATTTGACTTCTGTTGCCTGCATGAACTCCCAGATTTTCTTATTGCCCCATACTGCTTATTTTCACCATGCTGCTTGTGTGGTCCTGCTAGTTAATACATTCTGCCCATACTGTGACTTTCTATTTTACATTTGATGTTCTGAACTGTACAATTCTGTATCCAGACTATTTAGAAGTATACCCCATCCATTGCCCCCACTATTCCTCACTTTTTATTTTATAAATAGTGGTGTCTTTGTCAGCCATGCATATGTATGGTCATGTGTATGTTTAACAAAGCTATTTTGCCAGCCTGCCAGCCAGCCTCAACCGTAATGTATGAAGGAGTTGTCTAGGTACAAACAACTCCCAAAAATTAACTGCCCTAATATTAGCAGCGGGAGGTGGGTGCCTACAGACCTCAGAGAAATAGAACAACAGCTAAACTTGGGTTCCTCAAAAAAGAGGAAACCCCAGTTCACAACGAGGGTCTGTTCAGAGGGGCACTCCCGACCAGAGGCGGCTCTAGACTTTGTGAGGCCTTAGGCGAAAGTCGAACATGAGGCCCTCACGGACACACATTATTTAATAAAATATATGCAAGTGATAATAAAAATGAACTGTAGAAATAGCATATTTCAAGATCAGACTCAAATCCCAGCTTCTAGAAATTAACAGCTCCTAGAATTTTATTTGTCTCATAATTATTCTACAAACATCTATAAACATTTGGTATAGATAAAATTGTGTGCGGCTGACATTGTTATTGCTGTGTCCTAAATGTGAACACTAACACATATCACACAGTCATTCATAGACACACTCAGTGAGCACACACTGACTCACAGACACACTCAGTCAGCACACAATCACACTCAGCCAGCACACACTGACTCACAGACACACTCAGAAAGCACACAATCACACACTAACAGAAACACTCAGCCAGAAGGAAAGGTGCTCAATGTTGAAAGTGGTCTCACAGACCACGTTGTGCTAGAAGATTGGCACTTTGTTCTTCCTCACAGCACCGGATGCACTGTGATTTAGCCATTCAATATGCCAGGATTTTGCCTCTCACTATGCCAGGATTTTGCCCCTCATTATGCCAGAATTTTGCCCCTCACAATGCCAGAATTTTGCCTCTCAATATGCCAGGATTTTGCCACTGTATGCCAGGATATTGCCCCTCACTATGCCAGGATTTTGCCCCTCACTATGCCCGGATTTTGCCACTCTGTGCCAGGATTTTGCCCCTCACAATGCCAGAATTTTGCCCCTCACAATGCCAGAATTTTGCCTCTCACTATGCCAGAATTTTGCCTCTCAATATGCCAGGATATTGCCCCTCACAATGCCAGGATTTAGCCTCTCACTATGCCAGGATTTTGCCCCTCATTATGCCAGAATTTTGCCCCTGACTATGCCAGAATTTTGCCTCTCACTATGCCAGGATTTTGCCCCTCACTATGCCAGAATTTTGCCCCTCACAATGCCAGAATTTTGCCCCTCACAATGCCAGAATTTTGCCCCTCACAATGCCAGAATTTTGCCACTGTATGCCAGGATATTGCCCCTCACAATGCCAGGATTTAGCCTCTTACTATGCCAGGATTTTGCCCCTCACCTCATTATGCCAGGATTTTGCCCCTCACCTCATTATGCCAGGATTTTGCCCCACACTGTGCCAATATGTAGCCACTCATTGTGCCAGGCTTTGCTCGTTTGGGCCACCCTCCTCCCCTCCCTAGTACTTACCTCCATGCTGCTCTCTGTTGTTTCCTCCGTGCATCTTCTCTCCTGCACGGAGGAAGGAAGTTCCGTTCGCGGTTTTTTTTTTTAAACTTTATTGCGCGGGTTCAATAAAGTTTAAAAAAAAAAAAACGCGATCGGAACTTCCTTCCTCCGTGCAGGAGAGAAGATGCACGGAGGAAACGTCCCAGGTTAGTGTAACAGGGAGCTTAACGGCAGCGTTAAGCTCCCTGTTACATCAAAGGCAATAAGGTGAGTTAGGCAGCCGCGAGGCCCCCGTGAGTGCGAGGCCTTAGGCGGCTGCCTAACTCGCCTAATTAGAGAGCCGCCTCTGCTCCCGACCAATAACTGATAAACTCCAAGGTATATTACTTGTGAAAAATTGTGTCATTTATTAAAGGTCCTCAAACATAGGGTACCTCAGGATGAGAGCATATCTTAAAAATAGCACACATAATAATGGAAATCACAAAGACATACAATAAATACAATAACCCTACTAATACACATATAAGAGAAATATATATAGAAGGGCTACTAAACTGGTTCATGGGTTGAAGGATAAAACTTACCAGGAAAGGTTAAAGCATTTTAACATGTATAGCTTGGAGGAAAGACATAACAGGGGGATATGATAGAAACAATTAAATACAGGGAATCAACACAGTAAAGGAAGAGAGTATATTTAAAAGAAGAAAAACTACCACAACTAGAGGACATAGTCTTAAATTAGAGGGGCAACGATTTAAAAGTAATATCAGGAAGTATTACTTTACTGAGAGGGTAGTGGATGTATGGAATAGCCTGCCAGCAGAAGTGGTAGGGGTAAACACAGTCAAGGATTTTAAGCATGCGTGGGATAGACACAAGGCTATCCTAGCTATAAGACCGGGAACGGGGGACTAATAAAAGTACTCAAAAAATTGGGCAGACTGGATGGACCGAATGGTTCTTATCTGCCGACACATTCTATGTTTCTATAAAAATATAAACTAATCCTGCAGGATAGGAGTGGCACGCAGTCTGGTAAGGCTGTGTCAAATTAAGGCTAATCTGCTTTATCACACTAACCATGCAAAACTGTTGGTAAAAATGAAGGTATGTTTAACAGAAATATTGCATCAAGTGTAGCTATTTTAAATACAAATGTTTTAATGGAAGAATATAAAGTACATTATTCTGCTATCTTTGCTCTGTATAGCTGTACCTGGAGGCTGACATGTTGTTTAGAATCTTGGGTATGATGAAGGAAGATCTGACCCAAGAGGTCTGCCCCCTGATTGAGTTATACAGACCATTGATAGCTCAGTAATGTACCTTATTTGCATCCTTCCGATAAGGCATGTCTATTTAAAATGAGTACACTTTATGCAATCTTTCAATTAAACATAAGTTAATTTTATACCGACAGTTGTTAAGTTGATTTGGGGACAGTTGTTCAGTTGATTTGGGACCCGAAGTGCCCCCTGAATACCTTCGCAATTTGGCCATTATAGCTGATTCCATGCTGAGACCTGCCGAAACAGAAAAATCCCGGACCGAAACCTATAGACTTCTATGGGGATGATAGAGACTCATTATGAAACAGCCCTCCTGTAAACAAAACAAAAAAAGATAAATAAAATATATTTAAAAAAAAAAAAAGAAATAGCCCCAGTGGGGTCCCTAAAAGATACATGGGTGGCCAGGGCAAGTAGCTCTGATGCCCCCCTATAAAAAACAAGGCTGGGAGTCACCCAAATTACTCCCATTCCCCACGCAGGGCCAGATTAACGTAGGGGCAGATGGAGCTGCTTGAAAATTGGCCTAGCCAGCATGGGCCAGTTTTAACGTCAGTTGCATTAAAACCAGCAGTGATCGTGTAGTACAGACCCTCTGGTCACAGGTGCAGCCTGCGTGACATTGACACCGGTACCTGGACCTCCCAGTGCCTCACGGGGAGTGAAAGCTCTGCACCCATGCGCTCCGGATGATCTTCCGGAAGTGGATTAACAAGCTTCAAGATTTTTCCAACTCTTCACTTTTAGTGAATAGCCTCCAGTATCCCATCAATATGTTTGCTATAAATCAGTATCCCCATTCTTCTATCTCCTTGCTAAACATAAGAAACAGTATGAGGATAGATCTCAGTTTGCCTTATCTTTCTCAGGAATTAGTGGCAATCACTCAGTAAGATACACTAGCGTCCACCAGCTGAAGAATATTACCAAAACGTGTCCTGTGGGGTGTTTTAGCGGGAAAGTGCAATACTGTTTTTTATGCATGTTTATACTTGGCCAGGTAAACAAACCCAGTGGGTAAGGTTATATTTCTGTATATGGATCCTTTTTAAGTATTACTTTTTTTTATACAATAGTCTAATTATTGAGACTGTACACATTGGCGGTTAGATGGTAAAACTTGTCACAGCATAGGATCTGTTCTCCCGGGTAGTTGGAGGGTTTTGTTCAGCAAAGGGGCTGTCTGCCCTGGCAGTCAGAGTGTTAAGAACTATCGTGCAGTATAGGAGCTTCCCCCTCTTGATCATTACAGAGTCAAACACTCTCTGTACAGGAGCTAAACATTCTGTCACAGTATGTGACCATATATCCATGGCAGTTAGAGAGTTACTATCGTCATATTGTAGGAGCTGTCCTCCCTGCTAGTACACAGATCACAGAAAGGTGTGTCAGAGTTTCTCTCAGTGTACAGGGGATCAGATTAAGCTCACACTCTATTCTCAGAGGGTACTCTGTCTTGAGGGATATTGAGGGTGGGACAAGGGGGGAGGGTGAAGGATCTGGTCTGACTGGTCTTAATGAACTGCTTGAGGCTGTTTATGCACATTGCGGATACTCCTTTTTAGCAGCTCAATACCAGGCTGTATTCAAGCCTGTCTTGTTCCCGTGCACTATTTGCAACTCTGAGGTCACCTTCTGCTCCTCAGTTCTATACGGCAAAATGAAGGGCCTTTCCATACTACTTCTTCTGGTGCTGATGGTGAGTAATAGATTCCTGGGTGTTATTGGGTAATATGTGATGTAAAGTATAAGATAACTTTCCTGTGGAGCATATGCACTGTACTAAAGTACTCAGGAAGTCTTTAGGTGCACAGGGAATATTTCAAGAGTGTACATGGTGGAAAAACTGTTGTTTTGCGATGGTTTATTTGAAAGGACAGAGTGGAGAGACAGAGGTGTTCTGTAATTTGCTGATTTGTGTTTTCGGGATCCATACAGGTTTTACGAAACTGCATAGAAACATAGAATGTGTCGGCAGATAAGAACAATTCGGTCCATCTAGTCTGCCCAATTTTTCTAAATACTTTAATTAGTCCCCAGTTCCCGGTCTTATAGCTAGGATAGTCTTGTGTCTATCCCACCCATGATTAAAATCCTTGACTGTGTTTACCTCTACCACTTCTGCTGGCAGGCTATTCCATACATCCACTACCCTCTCAGTAAAGTAATACTTCCTGATATTACTTTTAAATCGTTGCCCCTCTAATTTAAGACTATGTCCTCTATTTGTGGTAGTTTTTCTTCTTTTAAATATACTCTCTTCCTTTACTGTGTTGATTCCCTTTATGTATTTAAATGTTTCTATCATATCCCCCGTTATGTCTTTCCTCCAAGCTATACATGTTAAGATGCTTTAAACTTTCCTGGTAAGTTTTATCCTTCAAGCCATGTACCAGTTTAGTTGCCCTTCTCTGAACTCTCTCCAAAGTATCAATAACTTTCTGGAGATACGGTCTCCAGTACCGCGTACAATACTGCAAGTGAGGTCTCACTAGCAGTGGTGTATCTTGATTTTGTGCTGCCCTAGGCAGACAAAATCCGGGCACCCCCCTACCCAAGCTGTACACCCATGTTACACACCTAAGACATGCCCCATCATTCAGACTCACATCAAGCTCATACTCCCATCACACACACACTCCCATCACACTCAGTCACACACTCCTACTCCCATCACACTCAGTCACACACTCCGACTCCCATCACACTCCGTCACACACACTGTCTCCCATCACACACACTCTGACTCCCATCACACTCAGTCAAACACACTGTCTCCCATCACACACGCTGACTCCCATCACACTCAGTCACACACACTGTCTCCCATCACACACACTCTGACTCCCATCACACTCAGTCACACACACTGACTCCCATCACACACACTCTGACTCCCATCACACTCAGTCACACACACTGACTCCCATCACACACACTCTGACTCCCATCACACTCAGTCACACACACTGTCTCCCATCACACACACTCTGACTCCCATCACACTCAGTCACACACACTGTCTCCCATCACACACACTCTGACTCCCATCACACTCAGTCACACACACTGTCTCCCATCACACACACTCCTACTCCCATCACACTCAGTCACACACACTGTCTCCCTTCACACACACTCTGACTCCTATCACACTCAGTCACACACACTGTCTCCCATCACACACACTCTGACTCCCATCACACTCAGCCACACACACTGTCTCCCATCACACACACTCTGACTCCCATCACACTCAGTTTCACACACACACACACACACACACACACACACACACACTCTCTCTCTCTCTCTCTCTCCCATCAGCACTTACCTTTCCCTGGTGGCAGGCAGCATGGTCCCTCCATGCTGCCTGTTCGGCGATTGTGCCGACAGGCCACGTGACCGGGCGCGCGTATGACGTCAGCGCGCCCATCACGTGACTGTCGGCACTTCCGTGTCGGCACACTGCACGGGGAGCCGAACAGGCAGCACGAAGGTGTCTCTGTGCTGCCCGTTCGGCTCCCCGTGCAGCCTGGCAGGCAGAGCGATGGTGAGGGGGGATCTTCCGATCCCTTCTCACCTCCGTCTCTGCCTGCAAGCGTGGTTTTTTTTTTTTAAAGGGCCGCGTTTATTTTTCTTTTTTACATTTTTTTTTCTTTTCAGTGCTGGGGAGCGCTGCCGCCCCCCAAAATTTGCCACCCTAGGCATCCGCCTAGGATGCCTCGCGGTGAATAGAGCACTGCTCACCAGTGCTCTGTACAATGGCATGAGCACTTCCCTCTTTCTACTGCTAATACCTCTCCCTAAAAATCGCTATACATCAACACTATGAATACATTGCTATAATTGGTGACAAGATTAACTTATGTTCAACAGGTCTTTCTACACGATACATGCACAGTGCAGGAATAGACAGTTATTCAAGCTCTAAATATAGTGTTCCTTTATGAACAGCTACATCTATCAGCCTAAACATTGATTATCACCTGCTCCTCAGGATAGCCCAATGCAAATCCAAGGAAATCTTTGCTGATTTGAGCACTGCTTCTGTTGGAAGGCCATTCCATTTATCCACTGGAAGCATAGACTTACAGCAAATATATGAGCTCAAAAACATGTTTGCACGTTATACTGAACCTTGTTAGAATAAACTATACATTTAGATCTTTTGTTCTAGAGATTTTCTTTTAAGGAAAAAACTTCCTTCCATAATTTCTTAGATATGTGACGTTTGCCATATCTGTGTGACAATATTTAGCCATTCCACTTATGTTTAATGTATTGCCATATGAGAGAGTCATGGAACCTGCAGTAATTTCCAATACTATCTAGTTGCTTATAGCTTATAATTAATCAATTTGTGTAATTTAGCATATCAATTTAGTTTACCAAACTTTGTCTTCAAGAGGCTGAATTGAAAATATTTTAATAACCATTACCTTCTGTACAGAGTAAATGAATAGGAAATTCTTCAGGGGTGTATCTTGCCCCTGAGTGACAGGCGTGCTGCCAGACCGGAGCACGCCTGTCACTCGGAGGCACGATGTCTCTATTATATTTCCGGGGGTTTGTGTGCTAAGAACAGCCAACACACAAACTCCCAGAAATACATGAATTACATCCGAAAAGTGAAGCTGGATATGTATTGGGAAACAGAAAATTAGTATACTTTTTTTGTTTGTCGAATCGGCAACAGAGTGAGTGACTCTGTTGCTGAATTTGCAGCTGCCATCTGTCTCCCGGATGTATTTCTGGGGTTTGCATGCTCTCTGTTCGGATCATCCGCCACTGACATTCTTTATCAAAATATGGCGTGTAAATATTGAATTGTTACACAGGATAGCATTTGTCACTGTTTTATTGCTTGTTCCCTATGCAGCCATCCTTCTCAACCACATTTTCTGAATTATTGTTTTCTTGCTAATAACCGACATAGATTTTAACTCCACCTACTGTCTGTATCCAATCATGCAGCTCTATTATAAGCCATAATTTTTTAGGGACACATATAACCTTTACATGCTGCCCTGCAGAATATATACTTCATATTCTGTGGGAAATCAATGAAGTAATCAAGATAGTTCCAATTTTGAAGATCAGTAAAAGCTGCAAAACTTACATTTCTTAGTAAATTAAACATATTTGGAGTACAGATATACTGATTTGCATCCAATTATAACGAAAGGGTTTAACTCTAGTATACAGATGCAATTACATAGTAGATTAGGTTGAAAAAATCTTGCATCCATCAAGTTCAACCCTTTTCCTATTCCTTGTTTAGCGGTGTTGATCCAAAAGAGGACAAAAAACAAACCTTTTCAGCAATACTGAATTCTGCGTTTCGTGGGGGAAAAAAATCCTTCTTTACTCCAAAGAGCAATCAGATTTCTCCTTGGATCATTAAGCACTAAATATATATTAATGCCTATACTAATGGTAATGAATACATTTTTAGAGTTACTTAACTTTTAGTATTCATGAAAAAGGGTAGGTCAAGTTAGAGTGGTCCTTTAAGTGATTCATTTCCATTTTTGTAATGTACACATTAAAAATGAATTAATTATAGTTAAGATGGGAGATATCCTGGCATACCATTCCTGCACTAATAGAAGCACAAACTACAACAAACCGAACATCATTTGTAAGTGAGGACTTTACAAATTCATGTTAACTTTAGGAGCCAGAGAGATCAATTCAGGTGCCAGCCTGGTTATTTTCAGGAGTCAGGTAAATCAAACATCCATAGAGTTCTATAAAACAAGTAAGGAGCCATAGCTCCTTAGCGCTCAGGATTTGTCAAGCCCTGTTGAAAGTCATTTATATTTGTTAACAGCAGATTTCAGTATGTGATAGTTTCTCTCATGTGTTTCGTACATACTATCAGTTCTATCTGTTTGGTCCAGGTTTCCACCAAATCTAAAGGCTTTAATCATGAAAAAGGGGATTGCAAAATTAGGGACAAAATAGCATAGGTTGAAGTATAGCTGAATTGGAGAACATTTCTAACTTGGCTACTTTTGCAATTTCCTCCTCAACTCCCTGCAGTTCCCTGTAATTTCCTTAAAATGAACACAGCCCTAAATGTTTTGCTACTTTTTATTGGTGCCTGATCTGATTAGATTAATTGTGCAAGCGAATCTATCCACAACGAAAGCTCCTCAGTTTTATGTTTATTTTTGTTTTGTTCTCATCCTGGGCATTCTATACAATTTTAGCATTTGCTCTTTCCAGTGGAAAGCTGATATCTACTACTTTTTCTGTAATATATGTTGTCAGTCCTCCATAATAAAACTTTGTGTCTTGTTGCTTTAGTTCTCCTTCTTTTATTGAAAACGCTTCCTTCTTCAACTTCATTTAATACCTTGAGAGGCACGTTTAAATATATTATAATATACCATCACCCTCATTAAAGAGCAATCAATAATAATGCTAATTAAAGTATGGATCAACAAAAATTACTGGTGGTATCTGCACAAATCTAATGACAAGGAACCTGTAGAAAACAAGATACCATTATCAAATATAATTGTATTTTCCATAAGGCATTATTTCACATTAACATCAGTGATAAAAGACTGTAAAATGTAACTAAATAAATATAAGCTAAAACAGTATGTCCACTGTCCCTATCGTCTACAAATAATTACTAAGTAGTCCATTACCCGTCAAATCTCATTAACTGAAAATAACGTGCAGCTCATCAGAACACATGGTGCCCAGAAGAGGCATGCAGTGAGTGTTAAGTAATTATGCTTTTGCTTATTCTAGATTGGAATTATTATTATTTTTTTCTATTTATTGGTTAGTTACACATGTCCTGAGCATTATGGAATAGCCTTTAGCATTTCTATCACAGAAGTTGAGTTGTGGGAAGGGGTTCAGATGTACCCTGTTTCTCTATCTGAGCAATTCAAATATGGCATGACCTGAAAGCTATACAAGGCAAGCAAAGGCATAGCATGTCATTTTAAACATAACATCTGTATTTACAGATACAAAAATATTGTATTGTTTACTGCTGGTAAAAAAAATGCTCTATATCCACTATCAAGCCATGTTTTTTCTTGTAGAAAACAGACAAAAAGAACCCAGAGTCTGTTGTGCAAAATGAATCAAGATGCGGGATAAAATCTAAAAAGTAGCTTTTAGAAAAAAAATATAAAATCACAGGATCCCAAAACAGAATCATGCATTAACCTGCTGCGTTTCATACAGCAGATTTAATCAAAGGTTAATCATACAGCCCTATGATTAAGTGTATGACAAAATGAACCAGGTACATACACTATTTTGAATTGGTATCCTGTGATTTGATAATTTATTCTATAAGCAATAAAAGCGACATTGATTAATTTTGGACAACTGACTCCAGATTTTTTTTGTCAGTTTTCTACCTTTGCCATTATGGTCCAGTGAGGACTCCTTCTATATAGTCATAGCCTTGAATTTACAGGTACCTACTTTCTCCATTTGCTATGTTTTTTTGTTACCCCAGTCCTTGCTTACACTAGTCATAAAGATCCATAAAGTACACCTTCTACTGGTGGTCACGGATCACCAGTTCTAGATGTTGACACATTTTCATGACAAAGTCAGGGACATTGAATTTCAATGAGCATCAGGCCAGTGAAAATAGTCCCATGGAAGCTTCAAACGGAGCTCCTCATTGTCTGGCCCAAATAAACCAACAATAAAGCCCCTGCACAGCACCCTTTGTCTTTGGCTTTAGTGTAGGTGTAGAGATAGCAATCAGGAATTTAAGGAGTGTTTGTCTCAGGGAGATGCTGGGTTATATACGTACAACCTTCCAATGTATTAACTTGGTGATATAATGTTACACTATGTAAATCCCCTGGTGCAAATTAGAGTACCGTAGTCTGTGCTACAGGATGTGCCATTCAATCCAAATACAAATGTATATGTTTTTATCTGTAGAATGCTTAGGGTTTTACTGTCCTCATTTAGGGACTGTGAACAGCCAGACAAATGTAACATTAAAACTCAAGGCTTTCACAAGAATGGGTATTTCCTTGTTTTCCCTGAAGAGATGGTATCTAAACAGCTTAGAATTTTTATTGTCAGGGGCTAGTGTACTTTAAGTGGCAGAAAGGTGGGTCATGTAGTTTAAATACACACTATTAACACATACAAAATGACTTGAACAGCCCAAAATACATGAAATTATTCAAAGGTTATGTGCAGGTGTGGATATCTATTATTAAACACTGGCAGTAATAAGGCAACATGAAATACAATCCTATAACCAGACCTTTTCTGTTCTTTTGTCTCTGTCTGTATGAGTTTTAATATGCACATAATTAACTGCCACTACATAAAATTAATGCTAGTGGGACTTAAGTAAGTTTAAATCCTGAAAATAATTTGCTAACAAGAAGAGGTATAAACTGTGCCAGTAACAAAAAGAGGGAAAGAAAAAAGATAGAAGTGTCATCTGCTATAAACACCAAATACTATAAATACAATATAATATAAAAATGAAAATAGGCACAAATATGGTATCAGAATAGAGACAGGATATGACGGTATGGTAAAAAAAAAAAAATGGCTGTATATTTTTATAGTTATTTTAAATTTTAAATCAAAGAAAGAAAATAAAATAAAGCCCAGAACACATAAGCGTGTTATAAATATGATCACATATAATTATCATGTTCTTCTTATATGCACCAAAGGGATGTGTTCCCACAGCTAAAACTCAATGTAATCATATTTGGTAGTTGTGTGCTGGGCTATATTATATTTTGTTTTCATTTGTTTCTTTTATGTAAAGTTTTAAATAACTATTGGAATTTACATATAACTTTTTATCATACCATTCCCTTTTCTATTTCAATTTTAACAAACATCTGTTCTATATACACTAGACGAGCCATTTATAATCATGGTGCATAAACAAATTTTTATTTAAGATTAATTCTGCATCTTGACTTTTCTGGACTGAGACTTTAGAGATATTACAGGATTTTAGAAACATTACCCCCATTTAGTGTTTATGTATAAATTGGACTTCTAGGACAATGTTTTAAAAGATGAGCAGTTAATAGAAATATTTAGTTAGTGTCCGTGGTGACTGCTCCACTGTCTGCCCCAAAACTGCTCATTCTCGCACCCATGCCTGTTCACTCTCCTTTTCATTCAACTTCCCTTATTACATCCATGCCCATTTCTTCCCCTAGTACCATAATAAATGTCTCCTCTCCCTGATGCTCTATTTTCAATTAGTTAGGATTTCGTACTTGTGTTAAGCTTTAAAAAAAGATCTATAACTGTATTTTAGTGAACTGTGTGCATGTATTTAATGTATGTGTGTGTAAATAGAGGCTGTCAATCCACTTTATATACCTCCAATCAGTGGACCCATTGAGATGTTAATGCCTGGTATAATGAGTGTTTGTAGAATGTAGAGGATGTGAATACACTGTACACTGTGATTATTTTGCGCAATAAGATATTCTGAATGATAAAGGCAGTTATTTCTTCATTACATCACTGCCATGATGGTATGATTTGGAAAATTATTTTGCATTCCTGTGACTCTCATGAATTTCAGAGAAGCTTCCTTCCTCCTGTAGTAACACAATTGTATTTGTTAGATACAATTAAATGTTCTTTTTAAGCTGAGAACCTGTCACAACACAGTCTGGAGCATTAAATCCTTGTTAATGCCAATAAATTGTAGAATAAGGCCTCAAGCAACACCATGTTTCATTTTACTATAATTATCCCTATATAAAGCTGCCACTTATTAGTTTATAGTAATGACTGTGGTCACATTCAGATTTTTTATTAATGGTAAAATCTTTTCAGCTAATGTTGTATGTACAAACCTTCATTCAACCACAATCTAAAGCACGGAATACTTTGTCCTTGCTGCTGATATTGATGCTTTATCTGAACGTTAGCTCACCCAACACTGCATGATCTGCATGATTTAAGTATCACCAGGAAGAAACGTAAATAGGACAGTAAAGAATGAATACATAGAGTAACTAAATTAAATGCTTCTGGAGTGTTATTTTAGACCTAGCAATCTTTAAGATTATAAAACGACCCCCCAAACTTTGGATATTCCTTTAGGAAAAAAACTAAAAGCCTGAATATAAGACTACCCAATCGGAAAAAGGTTTAACTTGTATATATTCATATGTAAATTGCTTTTTCATATTTAACAAATTATGATAATAAAAATGCATTTCTTGTTTTATTTCCTTTTCTGTACCAATGCTGCCCTACCCCCAGACTTGCCCAATACTGACTCTCTTCCCCCTACGTTGTCTCTCTCTCTCTCCCTATCCCCAACGTTGTCTCTGTCTCTCTCCCCCTCCCCCCAACGTTGTCTCTCCCTTCCCCAACATTGTCAGTCTCTCTCCTCCTCCCCCCAACGTTGTCTGTCTCTCTCTCTCCCCCTCCCTCCTCCCCCCAACATTGTCAGTCTCTCTCCTCCTCCCCCCAACGTTGTCTGTCTCTCTCTCTCCCCCTCCCTCCTCCCCCCAACATTGTCTGTCTCTCTCTCCCTCCCCCCATCGTTGTCTGTTTCTCTCTCTCTCTCTCTCTCTCTCTCTCTCTCTCTCTCTCTCTCTCTCTCTCTCTCTCTCATTGTATCTGTCTCTCTCTCTCTCTCTCTCTCTCATTGTATCTGTCTCTCTCTCTCATTGTATCTGTCTCTCTCTCTCATTGTATCTGTCTCTCTCCCACTCCCCCCAACATTCTATTTCTCTCCCTTGTGGCTAGTGGGGGCAGCCAGAGGATGTCTGCACGATATGTGCAGACATTCTCCAGGCTGCCCGACACTTCTGTCTATTATGACGGACAGCCAGACCTCCTGGCTTCCACTATCGTGCAGACATCCACCGGCTGCCCCAGTCTCCCTGGTAGGAAGTGGAGGCAGCCGGAGGATGACCTCCAATCTTCCGTCATAGAAGTCCCGACGGACATGCTGGGCAGCAGTGTGGAGGATGTCTGCGCGCATTGCGCAGCCATCCACCAGCTGTTAGCGAGGGGGATCCAGGTCCCCTGTAGCTCTGTGGGGGACCTGGATCCCAGTCTTATAGTCAGACCTCCATTTGAGGTCAGACTATTAGACAACCTTGAACATAAGACGAGGGGTCTTGTTATATTCAAGCAAATATGTATTTAGTTCCCAATTATATAATGCCACATCAATCTTAATGTTAATGCATCTCTGGTTTTGGATTTTAAAAGTCAATATAATATATTTTTCATTCCTTAGAACTTGGGGAACCGAGAGTTTGGGTGTTTACACACTATAAACTCCTCTACTTTAGCTGCAGCTACAGATCCCTAAGCACTACCACTGGTAAGAGCAGTCTACACAATCTATTTTAATACATGGCATGTGTGTCTGCTTACACAGTCTACAGTGCAGCAAAATCACCTGAGGCGTTACTAAATAAGTAATAATTGGGCAATAGTGCCATGCACGATGTAACGTCTATATCATACATGCCATACAGCACTTGGAAATAGTGACTGAGCCAATGTGAGCCTGATTTCCGTGTCTGTCACATTAATGCCATGACTTAGTAATAACTAGGCTGGGAGCGATGCATTTTTGTGAACTATACATCAGGCACATTGTTTAGCACCTGGAAATAATAAAGCTAAATTGCATCTTATTTAGATTCATTTTTCTCAAAAAATTATGAGTGATACCTGTCCCATTAAAGGGCTACGCTATCAATAATTTTACTGAATAGCTGCTTAAGCATTACTAAGATAAGTGGTGTCTGTAATCATTCCAATAATCTGTTTTCAAAGTAAATAGTAGATATAGCCAACATAAGGTAAAATATAAATTAATCATTACACTATTAAATGATAGCAGCAAAACAAGTATACAAAATACTCACTAAATGGACATTAATTGCAATATTGGCCTGGAACACAGCAATGTACGCATACTTGTGACATGAAAATTTATGTGTAAAAATCCCTAAGGTGAGCAATTGACATACACTTGGAATGTGACAAATGAACAACCCTTCCATACTTTTTCTTTACAGAAAAAGTGGAGTGTGCATGGAATGTCCTTCTAGTAGAGGTGGTAGGATGTAAAGAATGGTTCTATGTAATGCAGGATATTGCTACAGCTGTGGTTTCTACACTAGAGACTAGACTGACAACGATTAAATATATGAATATTCACACACATTATATTTATACACAAATATATAAACATTAATATGAATAGCTTAATATAGTGCATAAATAATATAATATGGTAGATGATCAGTAAACATTCTAGTTATACTAATGTTGAGTTTTACAGTGGCAAGTTACAAAGATGCAGTTATTCCCTCTTGTGCTAGCAATAACTGGGAACTTTAAATGTAAAACGACGTAAAGCGATTTAGTAGACCTTTCCAAAATGTTCCTAAAACATTACCATTGCTGCTCACTGTGATAAAATGGGATGCAGTAAATACTACTACTTTCAATAATAATTAATCCTGTATGTCAGAAGGACGGTACTTTCTCTTTAAACACTGTAGTTGGAGGAGATCCTGTGGGGTTCAGTAAAAGGGATTCCAGAGGGATTCTAATAAATCATTAGATTTAAAAAAAAAGGTGTTCCGTCTTTATCCAAACAACATATGCAGATGAGCAAGGGATGTCAATAACATAGCCCCGTCTCCTTAACACCATGCCCTAGGCTTTGGGATGGTAGAAAAATAAAAAGGTGATGCTGAAACCACTGACCTAAGGGAAAAATCAGATATTAATTAACAAACCTAAGACTGCTGAAATGGAGTTTTCAAACCAGCCTCATTTTCAGATAGTGTGGTGGTAAAAAGGATTTCCTTTTCATATGTAGGGGAACCTTAAGTGTTTTAAGTTTGGAAAAGCAAATACACAAAGTGAGAGAAAAGCAAATCCGGGTGTGAGGTAACAAGAAATGATTGTAATGCTGGGGGCTGTCATTTTTACAGTATGTTACTGTACTACATTTCCCACATAGTTTGGGTTTGTGTCACCACTTGCTAAATCTTCAAAAGGAAATTATTATATTATACTAGTCTGCAACGTCTGAAACAGAGAGACTAACATGGGATTTATTTGGTATTTAGATGGCGCCTGCATTTCTAATTTTACACCACTCACTTGAAAACTATTTAGCTAAGAGTGATCCTGGGGAGTGAAACAAATAAAGCGGTCTGTTTAAATCTCAGGGTGTGCAATGTTTGGAGCTATAGTAGGTGTAACATGACTGACTGCCCAGGGTAATATTTTCCCTTCATATGATTCATTGTGTTTTTTTCATGGCATTATATTTAAACACGGTTGTCACAGAGACCGCTAATTATTCATGTGGTTTGCATCTTGTATGGTAGAGAAAGCATATCAAATATTATGAGCATCCAAAATACTGTCTATGGGCCAAATATGTCAGTGTGCGTCAACTGTCTTAACTACACATATTTGACTAGCCATATAAATGTGTCATATTTGATTCTTTTAAAGTACATCTAACTGTTTTGAGTACATAATTGTATTGGGCTAACATGCTGTTCTTTAAGATTACAGTAAATAATATTTAACGTGCTCCAGTACATACATGCATTTCTGATCATGTGTCCCACTTCAGATAAAAAAGGGACACCCCATCATATAGGTATGTTGTCTTGTTGTCTGATATAGTAAGAGATACAGCTCTGGAAAACACAGGTTTGTATAGACTATTTCAAGTAGACTGTCAATTTCTGCTGATAATCGGATTGACTAGGTGGAATGCTGCACCATTTAGGAAATTTGGTAACAACTACAGCAGAATTATCCAGAGTTTAAAAATGTATAAATGGGACAACATTTGTAAAGATGGCACTCACCAAATTTCTGGGTTCTATCTTGTAACAATGATGACCCCGTTTTTCCAACATTCCCACACAGCTTGAGCTGTGCAGGGGGCTTTTAAGGCACATTACAAGGCCAGTTTTTATATACAAAGGTTGCTCCGTAAGTGTGGTTCTTTTATTGGCCGTTGGTTTTATATATTGGTGCATGAAATAATAGTGCCATAATTACTTTATAAGTAAGATCCCCACCTGCTGAATTCTCTCACTCAGAGGGAATTACAACTTTATTTACGTGATGGAGAAGTGGTTCAACCTTTAGCTTCAGGATCATTAAAGGAACCATTGGAAAACATATATAAAGGAATATCCTTCATCATGAAGGTTCTGGACACTTTACAACTTTTTCCATGATATGGGGGCTAGTTCTACAAGATCAGACACTGACTGAAAATAATCTTGAATACAGCAACAAATCTTCCATAAAACACTAGAAGACACACTCCCCAAGCAATCTTCCTGACTGTTACTGTGAATTAATCTTATTGAGACAGGTTATACAAGTTGCCAACACCACTACTGTAGGCAGCTTGTTAGCAGTGAATTAAATGCTGTGTGTGTGTGATAGGCTATGTGCTACCCTGGCATGAGAGTTTCAGAGAATTGTTTGCATTTGTGGAGTAGCAACTGCTGCTTACAAGTTATTACTGGAATGGCTCTCCCAATGCCCATCCATGTGTAAATATTGGTACTGGATTTAGCTTTTGTTTATAATGTAGCTAATTTAGTTTTTGTAGCTCATGACGTCTTGCCACAGGCATCAGTCCAAGATAATTGACCAAGTCCCTTTCTCTGAAGAATTTCTCTAACCTCTGGTAAAATGTCTCTGTGTTATGTATTGTAACGTCCTTTCTGCCCAGGGGTGGATAATTTTACATGACACACACTTCACTCATTTATTGTTCCGGGGCTGTTTGATGGTAATTACTGCTAGTGTAATATCACACCAAAGGTTGAAAGATTCAGTGCTTGAAGTAACCCTTTCAATCAGCAGAGAAAACTCAATCTATGAAGTCACTTGATAACTTGTATTCAATGAATAATTACATGATTTATACAACATGGATGAGTTTTGTCATTGGTAGCCTATTGGTTATTAACATGTTTGGAATTCTTTTATTCTGGAGATTTGAGATAAGGGGAGACTCAATGGGGTCTTTTCTCAAAAATGTGTAATTAACATGTGTGCATTGTGTGATGAGATTCTGCTATAAGAGCTCAGCTGGCCATGGTTAATGCAGAATTATTTTTTTTAACAATGCTTTCAGCAGAGCCAACTCTGTTCTCAGCGGCACTCACCAGGTCTGTCCCTAAACAATGAGAAGCATGCTCATCTCAACTCACCTTTTAGTGAACAAACCTCATTGTCTTCCATTGTAGAGGAAATGCTGGTAATAATAATGATTCCTGATTGGGCCACTGGAAATCAAGGCAGATGGCATACCAAGCAGGAGCAAAAATACTTGTTTGAAACTTCCGCTTCTTATACAAGACAATGAAGTTAACCTTAATACAGTAAGTGTTGTAATCATCAGATATATGGCTAAAAGACAAGGATTATTTATAGCACGTAGACAGGGATAATTTTAAGTAGGGTTTATAATGCACACCTACAGTCATTTACTATAGAAAGGGGAGTGTTCTGAGAATTAATTTGCTTCACAGACATATGGAATGTGGAGGTTATGGTTTATTTAAACCCTTTTGAAATTTCAAAATCTCAGACATAAGTGAAATATAAAGTTTATTTATTTAACAAAAAATGTATATGTCCTATTGTTCCTTTTTCCTAAAACATCAATAACCAGCCTTCATACTCCATTGTCTCTAGCTCTCCCAGTGTTGCCATATATCATCTGCTTCATTTTTAGTTGCAATTCCACCTGATTCTTTCAAACCTATCACCAGAATCAGCTTCGTAAAATATATATTGTGAGTGTGGATGAGCATGCTTATCCCTCTCTGAATTACCCATTATCCAAAAAGGGGATCTAACAAACGGTTTTCTATCTTTTTATTGTGAGTACATAGAGAAAACATGGAGGAAATAATGTATTATCCTTAGTTACTGTAAGAACACAACAGTGAACATTGTTCACCTCTGCAACTATGAGAGTAAAGAAGGCATTATCCTTACTTGTCTTAAGAACATGACAGTGAGCAAATTATTTGCATACAGCAATGAGTAAATTATACTGAGTGTGTGCAGTCCTGCTTGTTTTGTGTCTATTTTACAGCAATAGGTATTATGGTATCATTTTTCATATGCTTTTTTACATTTTATGAATAAAAATGAATCTATAAATGTTATTCTTGGCTACGAAGGATTGTAATTATAGTAAACTTTATTCTACATGTATTTAACTTTATACATTATAACAATTGTTTAATTTTGTCACTTTTAAATTGTATCACATTTATATATGATTTTGAATATAGTTCATATCATTGGATCGAAAGCTACTTGGTTATGCAGCACTAAACTTTTGTGTTGAATACTTAAGATTTGCCCTTTTATATGATTGGTTCACATGTTCCCTCGAAACCTGTTTTTTTTTACTTCTCTGTTTCACATTATTTATTAAATGCCACGGATATTTGCAATTATATCCTAGTGCCTGTGTGTTTCTTTATTTGTAGATATAACATTAACAAACTGGTAACTCTCTTCACTGAGAACATAGCAATGAGAAAGGTGGAATCCCTCACCACTGGGGAAACATTGCAGTGTGGAATGCTATACCTCTCCTTATTCTTGGGTAGGCTGTATCCCTCGTTAAAGAAAATAATAATTGATAGTGATGGCACTACATAAATATAATAAATATAAATAATATAGAAAACCAGCTGCTCACAGTTTAAAGGTAGCAACCCTATTTCCACCTAATGCAAAAACAAGCTGGAGCTGAAAAAATAAATAAGAAATAATAATACCCAAATCAAAAGTAGAAAGGATCAAGAATGTTTTAGAAAACGGGGAAAGCTCTTTACTGAGAGAGCACAGCAGTGACTAAAAAATAGATACTTTTTTGCTAACACTTCAGATCGCTGCTATTTTCAGAGGTAAAATCAGACCCCTGATTTTCGGAATGATTCGGAGCATGTCTGTCCCAAAAATTGGGCCATTCAGGTATCGCCAAAATGCTTCTGAATATGTTAGAAAGTTGGGCATGACATTCTGAGTCTTCATTCGGTGAGATTTGCCAAAATATATCCAAACATCTCATTATATGCTATTGGAGGTTTTGGAGGTTGAACAAAATAGCTACAAACTACCAAAATACATCCAGAATTAATCTGAATATTCCATGGAGTTATTGGGCACATGGTCAACAAATTGATACAAATTAATGTTACAAACTACTCACAGCCAATTATTGTCCAAAAAAAATATATATATATAACTTTTAAAAAAGATGTTAATCCAGGTTTCGGGCCAATGGAGGGGGACAAAGTCATAGTCTGCACCCTGGTGATAGTAGAGGAGAAGGGCTAGACCTAAAAGGTCTAGCCCAAAGTTTCACATTTGAGGAGAGTCAGCCAATGTTACAAATTGGTGATAGGGCCCACAGCCAAGAATTGATGATATTACACAGCATTTTCATTGTCAGTTTACCAATTGGAATTTAACTATTATGTTTTTTCTTTGTTGTACCACAAGTGATTCAATGTCATTGTGTACAACAGTGCATATTAATATATACATATTTGTGCATGCGTATTCATCACTTTTATTTGTGTTACTAATTGGTGTATATGATAAATGTGTGTTTTGATGCATAACATTAATATTGACAGTTTTATTTTTCATATGGACATTGTTCTGTACATTGCGAAATATCAAATGTATAAATATTTCAATCACGAATATTTTTTTTTTATTAGGGCAAATGTGTAACTATGTTCATAGGAAAAAAAATGTTTTAAATTTGTTTTTCTTTACTTTCACACCCTTTAGAGTTCAAATATCCACCTTAAGGTTTGAGAATTTATATTGTTTTAGTCATTTACAACATGTTGCAAGGATACTAATCTTAACTAAAATGTGTGTGGAGCTTAAGAACACCCAATTCCGAGAAAGAGATCCACATGCATCATAATAACAACAATTAAGGTTTAAAGAACTGAAGGCCTGAGAAACGTAACATCAGGGGATCTGTTATTACATGCTAAGACCTTCATGTCTGAATGCCTTACTGATATAGCACACATTCACTTATTCAGAATTCTTCAGAATTACTGACTGCAGCCCTCCCTCAAATATGTCATTGAAATCCCAAGCATTGTAGATTGTGAGATCTTTTTGTGACAGATTAGTGTCATATTAGTGTCAAGAGTAACCAATATGCTGGATCAGTGGATCACGCTGTGTTGCATGTACTGTATATTAGACGCAATGCACTCAATGAGTTTCTGTCACTGTGCATTTTTTTATTTATTAACAAATTGTCCCAGGGCTTGAACGCAGATTGAGACTTTAGTCCATTAAAGTCAACGAGGACTAGAGTGCCTCTTTAAGCAACGTTGCTGCCTTGTAGAAGATTCAATGTGTGAGCTAATAACAAAAAAGAGAATAGTTAGCTATGCATGTAAATTGTTACAATTTTATGTTTCGGGTTATAGTGGATTTCTGAACCATATGTGGTATTCATTATATATATATATATAGGGAGTGCAGAATTATTAGGCAAGTTGTATTTTTGAGGATTTATTTTATTATTGAACAACAACCATGTTCTCAATGAACCCAAAAAACTCATTAATATCAAAGCTGAATATTTTTGGAAGTAGTTTTTAGTTTGTTTTTAGTTTTAGCTATTTTAGGGGGATATCTGTGTGTGCAGGTGACTATTAATGTGCATAATTATTAGGCAACTTAAAAAAAAACAAATATATACCCATTTCAATTATTTATTTTTACCAGTGAAACCAATATAACATCTCAACATTCACAAATATACATTTCTGACATTCAAAAACAAAACAAAAACAAATCAGTGACCAATATAGCCACCTTTCTTTGCAAGGACACTCAAAAGCCTGCCATCCATGGATTCAGTCAGTGTTTTGATCTGTTCACCTTCAACATTGCGTGCAGCAGCAACCACAGCCTCCCAGACACTGTTCAGAGAGGTGTACTGTTTTCCCTCCTTGTAAATCTCACATTTGATGATGGACCACAGGTTCTCAATGGGGTTCAGATCAGGTGAACAAGGAGGCCATGTCATTAGATTTTCTTCTTTTATACCCTTTCTTGCCAGCCACGCTGTGGAGTACTTGGACGCGTGTGATGGAGCATTGTCCTGCATGAAAATCATGTTTTTCTTGAAGGATGCAGACTTCTTCCTGTACCACTGCTTGAAGAAGGTGTCTTCCAGGAACTGGCAGTAGGACTGGGAGTTGAGCTTGACTCCATCCTCAACCCGAAAAGGCCCCACAAGCTCATCTTTGATGATACCAGCCCAAACCAGTACTCCACCTCCACCTTGCTGGCGTCTGAGTCGGACTGGAGCTCTCTGCCCTTTACCAATCCAGCCACGGGCCCATCCATCTGGCCCATCAAGACTCACTCTCATTTCATCAGTCCATAAAACCTTAGAAAAATCAGTCTTGAGATATTTCTTGGCCCAGTCTTGACGTTTCAGCTTGTGTGTCTTGTTCAGTGGTGGTCGTCTTTCAGCCTTTCTTACCTTGGCCATGTCTCTGAGTATTGCACACCTTGTGCTTTTGGGCACTCCAGTGATGTTGCAGCTCTGAAATATGGCCAAACTGGTGGCAAGTGGCATCGTGGCAGCTGCACGCTTGACTTTTCTCAGTTCATGGGCAGTTATTTTGCGCCTTGGTTTTTCCACACTCTTCTTGCGACCCTGTTGACTATTTTGAATGAAACGCTTGATTGTTCGATGATCACGCTTCAGAAGCTTTGCAATTTTAAGAGTGCTGCATCCCTCTGCAAGATATCTCACTATTTTTGACTTTTCTGAGCCTGTCAAGTCCTTCTTTTGACCCATTTTGCCAAAGGAAAGGAAGATGCCTAATAATTATGCACACCTGATATAGGGTGTTGATGTCATTAGACCACACCCCTTCTCATTACAGAGATGCACATCACCTAATATGCTTAATTGGTAGTAGGCTTTCGAGCCTATACAGCTTGGAGTAAGACAACATGCATAAAGAGGATGATGTGGTCAAAATACTCATTTGCCTAATAATTCTGCACTCCCTGTATATATATAAACTTAGTAATATTAAGATAAAGTAAAATTATATATAAAAAAATTATATAAATACAGTAAAATATTGTAGGGCAGTCAACAAATTCGAAACAAATCTTTATTAAATGTAAGACTTGAAAATAAAAAACGATACATATGCAGTTGTTAAAATTAAAATGCTGTATAAGATAATATTTCTGAATGGCCTGGGAACCATCTCTAAAACAACTAGCAACATTTTATACATATTTCCCCCTTTTTTTGTATCCCTTTTATTTATTTTTTGGAGCACTGTGTACATCCATTACAATTTGTCTATATTACTGCTCGGTAATCACATTACTTCCAATATTAAACAATGAGGATTTACACACACATGTGAAAAATCCTTTAATACTTAAAGGGAGGGACCACTCATCACAGCAGTTGTTTTGAGGTGAATTAGGGAGAGATTATGCAATGACATAATTTCACTGATTGTGGGCGCAGCCGACAATCTGTCTGTCTTAATAAAAAATGTGTGTTACTGCCGTTTACATAATATGGTATAAGTATAATACAACAGAGGGAGGCATTCAAAGAGTACAAGGAGCCATGGGTATTAACAGATTCAAACACACTTTTCTCCCAATACTGACTTTTTCAAACAAACACTGTTGGATCTATTCACTAAAAATTCGACTTTGGAGATCGACTTTCATCAGATTTGACTTAGAAATAAAACCCAGGTTTGAATCTTCCCCATTGAAAGTAATGGGAGGCAAAATGATTGAAGCTATTTTTGAGACCATGTCAAACTCAGGTGCTGAATTCTCAAAAATTGCTTCATTCATCTCACCTCCCATTAAGGGAAATTAACTCTATGCCGAATTTGACTTGTTCCCAAAATGAAAGTCAACCTCCAAAGTCAAATTTTCTTGAATAGACCAATTTGTTTTGCTCTTGTATTAACATTTCAAGTTTAATGTGACTAAAGTATATACAGTGCACTGTAAATAATAAAGACCTGCAGCTTTATAGATGTACGGTCAATAGTCTACTACTACAATACATTGTCCCTTAGTCATCAGATGACTGTAACTGTAACAACATTGATCTTATTAATAATGAATCTGATAATAAAGGTTTTAGCTTGCTTTCATATAATATTTTTAAGGGGGCTTAGCTAAAGTTCGACAGTGTGTTGCAGTAGTGCGTCCATTGCTCTCCTATTATATTTATTATATTTGAACTCTGTACCAACTTAAGTGTAATTCATGGTGCTTGTGTAAAGCAATGGTAATGTAATTGTTTTACAATTACCCTAAAACATACTTGTTACATAAGACAAAACAATCCATCAAACTACACTTGGATCTAAAGGGAAACAACACCGTAAAGGAGAGTGTATTTAAAAGAATAAAAACTACCACAACAAGAGGACATAGTCTTAAATTTAAGCTGCAAAGGTTTAAAAGTAATATCAGGAAGTATAACTTTACTGAGCGAGTACTGGATGCATGGAATACCTTTCCAGCGGAAGTGGTAGAGGTTAATATAGTTAAGTAGTTTAAGTATGTTTAATATAAACATAAGGCTATCTCAGAAGATAAGTTAAGTATTGAACAGGTGTTTGGTTCTCAACAGACTATCTAAAATGTACCCCCACGTGACTGATTATTGCTCGATGTGCGGCGCCCAAGGGGGGATTATATCCACATGTGGTGGCAATCTCCCTTAATAAATAAGCTATGGAGTGAAGTTTTTAAAATGATAGAAACCTACAAGAAAATAAAACATGAATGCAAACCTGACATCGCAGTCCTACAATTGGCATTGGAATTGCTCCCAAAACAATTAAGAAATGGGGTTGCACATATTTTATTGGCAACCAAATTATTGATAGCTAGAGTTTGGAAAACAAACGACCATGGCATAGAGTTAAAGAACAAGCACTGTACCAGTGTAAACGGGAAAGGGGGGTTTCAACCCAATACATAATTAACAGTACTAACTATGCAACATGGAATGTCTGGATTGAGAAATTATCCCAATAGGGTAAGAGAGGGCAAAGGAATGGAGAAAAATTAACTGTAATAAATAAAGAAAGAAATAGAGAGAAGGAATAAACGAAAAGGAAAAAAAAACTCTCCCTTTGAATTGAATCGAGGGGACCCTGTGACAGACGATTTGTATGACAAAATACATTGAAAGAAAAAACAGGAGGCTTCTTCTGCACAATAGCACTTTAACATAATTATTTTCTGTCGATCTCTTTGCTTGCATACATCAGAACACAAAGAAATTGTAGTTTCTATCTATGTTGTAAAAGTCTTGTCCTTGTGATTATGTGTTTAAGTTATATTTTTGTACCTGGAAATTGTTAAATAAAAGCTTTAAAAGAAAAAAGAATATAAGTTATGGACTAATAATGAGTATGTTGAAAATTGAGCAGACTAGTACGATCGAATCGTTCTTATCTGCTCACACATGTCTCTATCTGTGGTACCACCTGGTGGCCAATATCCCAAAACAATTCTAATCTCTGAGCAGATCACTGTCATTTTAAATGAAGATTTATGTATTTGGAGTTAAACCTTGAGTCAAACTGCACAGAGCGAGCATGAAATTGTCATTAATCAGTTTAATGTTTCTTTCTAAATAGGTGATAACCCACTGCGAAGCGAAGCAGAGACAAGACATGAGTGAAAGGAAGCGCTTTATGAAACGGGTAAGTGTATAAAGCAAATAAATAATATGTAGTATGACATTTGGCAACAAGATTAATACATGTTTTTTCTGCCCCACATAGAAGGTGGTTTGTGCATAATGAATAGAAGTGGCATTCTATCAGTGCAGCTGTTTTTTGTTTGTTTGTTCTATAGCTGATTATCTGGGAAATGCCACTTGTGGCATATGTTTACCATTTTCCATACCTGGTACATCTGGCCTATCTCAACAGGACTGACTGGAAATGCCAGTCAGTCAAATGGGGTTACATGGGTACTTCCATAACACAAGAAGATACATTTCGGAGACCAGACCTAGGCCTTGATATAACAAAATATCAACTGTACTCTCTCCAAAGTACTATTCAAAAGATATCCCATAGTCTTTGTCCAAAGAAAATGAGAGAAAAAATTTAGTGGGGCTGCTGCTTTACTGAGACAGTCTAGCGACAGGTGGTTGCTTCAAGTGGTGTATCACTGTGTCAGCCTGGTAAACTCGGAATGTGAATGTTAACGCGTATGCAAACGCAAATGAAAGATGATAGTAAGAATGACAGTGAGATAGTAGTAGGGGAGCCAGAGCACTGTAGGATCAGTACATGCTAAAAATTCAAAGATAGGTTGTTTGTCCCAGTACTTGAAGGAAACATTAGGTGAAGCCTTTAATACCGAAAATTTGTATTTCTAAAATTTGCTACTCTTTTACTCTCCCCAGTTAAATGTTCTGATTATCCAGGATAACCAGCATTCTTTCCACTTTTGTTTTTATTGTATTTAGCTACTAGTGTAATGTTAGTATAATTGTTTGCACTATGGCCCTGTTGAGGAGTTATTGGACTTACCCAAAAGCATTATTTGATTGTTCTACTTATCTTATATAGTGCTGGAAATTCCCCAACAGGAGGTTCTACCCTAATTTTTAGTAATGGGAGGACATTGTAGCTCACAGGTGGTGTTTTCAAGCTGTCATTATTACTACCAAATAATATCTGAGTAATTACAATGTCAAATATCTGACACATTGCTAAAACATCTCTAAAAGAATTCTGCAGTAATCGTGTTTCTTATGCCTCTTCCGAACAGAGTATCATTCCTGAAGATAGCCTCCGGCCGCACAGACGTACAAAGAGGAGATGGGTTCTCACCACCATTCTCTTGGAGGAGAATGATAGCGGTCATTTCCCAAAAATTGCTGGAGATGTAAGAACCATGTCAAAACATTTTGAGGGTACAAAAACCTTATAGGGAAATGTAAATAAGCATTTATCTAAATGTATTTAGAAGTAAAATATGTCTACCTCATTGAAGTGGAGCATATGGTTTTCTAACAGTGTTCTCCATTTTTATTACTGCACTGCACTACAGTACTTTGAATTACTGATTGAAAAGCCTGTTGGTTATGCTGTTATAAAGCTACATGTAACATAATGGGCAAAAAACACATTTCATTTCCTTTTTGTCTATGTGATTTAAGTGTTATAGTGGTGCACTTTTCAAAAGTTAGTGATTTTAGGTTATGCAGCTTTTTTACTCCTACCCTCTATTTGCTTCTTTTGCTAATTGTTTGTCTAAAGTCTCAAATTTTACATATTTTCTAACATAATGGGCGACTTCCTCTTTCCCAGGATCTGGAACATGTTCTTCCTTTACAATAAGCATAACAATGAATCAGTTGTAAAGTGTGTATAAACAGTATTGCTATTTTATAAGTGTGGCGGTAGAGGTACAAAGAGAGATACTCTTCCATTCAATAAACAGTTTTTTTTACCCTCAGCATTATCTAAAGGGCCACAAAACATTAAAAATAAATTCTGGTTCTTGTCTAGAAGCATAAATTGTTTTATGCTTTACTCCAGCTTAAAGCCTATAGTATCTCTTATGGGGGAAATTGGCATGTGTCTATTAACGTACATACCATGTTGCCCTTGTGCTAGGCTCAATTTATAACTTACTCTTGCTTCTATGAAAGAAAAGTTATTTTTAACGGTAAGTAGTACTTTAGTGGGTATACAAAGGGTTAAAGTGGGATTTATGTGAATTCTTTTAAACAGAACAGACCAGCCAAAATACATGAACTAAGCAAAAAACATTATCAATGGTACAGATTAGGTGGAATACAATCCTAGCGCTCAAATTATATAATTGCTGAAAAAGACTGATTTTTCATCTAAATGATACAGGAAAATCTAACCTTATAGGAAATGTCTGTGTTTGTAGTCAGAATGAAAGCGAGCTTGTTATAAGTCATGTTGGACGGTAACGTCACATGTGTTGCTGATTAATTAGGTATACACATAGATATAAGATTTATGATAACGTTTACTGACCATTGCATTGCATTTCCCAACATTTTAAATGGAAATCTTCTATTCAGTATACTTCATCACAAATAAGTTATATTCTTTCCCAATTGTGACAGCTTGAACTCCACCTCCTGTTAAACAAAATCTGTGAATTATTTGCAGCTTTTCAATGACCAGGCGGCTAACTACTCAATCAAATATCTGATCAGTGGCCCTGGAGTCGACAAGGAACCTGAAAAGGGTCTGTTCAGCGTCAATGATTTTACTGGCCAGGTCAGCGTTCACAGAGCAATTGACAGAGAGATAACACCTTTCTTTGAGGTAAATACATACACCTATTTATTTCTCATCCAAATGCCCAAGGGGAAAATGTCCCAAAGCAGAGCCAAGTGTTTCACACAATTGTAGCGATTATACAAGTATGGGAAAGTGCCGTCAGACTCGTATTCTGAGAAACTGCTTTATTTGGTTTTATATTGCCAACCTCTCCTTATGGTGATATATTAAATCCTGTGGGCATGGCAGGACTCAAGGGTGAAAAATATGTCTGCACTCTTAGAATCAATATATAAATAACTAATGTATTTGATTCTAAGACGCCATCGATTCTAAGACACACTATGATTTCTGTACCAATATGGGAAAAAAAGATTATATTCTAAATTAAGCCTTTCTATAGCAGTGAATGTATAATCTATGTATATGAAGCCAGTCTGCTGCTGGAAATACATAAACTCTGTAAATGAAGCCAGTCTGCAGCAGGGAAGGTATATTCTATGTATATGAAGCCAGTCTGCAGCAGTAAATGCATAATCTGTATATGAATTCATCTACAGCAGTAAGTGTATAATCTCTGTATAGCAATTAAATCTGCAGCAGTGAATGTATAGTCTCCAGCAATAAACTGCACCAAAAAGTGTTTTTGAACTGTTGTGGGAAAAGAACACAGAGCCACCAAAATAAAAACAGATACAAATAGGTACTTACCACAATGTGTGAAACACCATCACGCCACCATCACGACACCATCACTCCTCACTCCAATATGTCAGATCGTTTAGTCATTTCATGCATCTCAGTTGTTCAACCATCGGTTCTAAGATGCACCCTTTCCCAAAGACATTTAAACTGGAAAAAAAAATGTGGCTTAGAATCATATGGTATATCAATGTATGTATATGTAATGAGAATGCAAGGTATCCCAGATCAAAGTCTTGTGTATAGCCAGCTTTCTCACCTTGCACCCCTGTCTGGAACTCAGATCTTTTAATTAAAACAGTAGACACGGCTTCCAAGGTTAATAAAAGGAGGGAGCAGGTATTGTTTGGAGTACAGGATATTTATATATTACAGTAATCTTGATACGGCCCTTTAAACCCTTTAACACCAAGGTTCTAAACTTGGGACCAATCAACAGGACACCTACGTCCCTTTAAAGTTGGACATTTAAATCTCCAACCAATGGGACAGGGGCCGACTCAGGGGTAGCTGGAAAGTAGCGACCAATCCTGATCACACCAACATTTTAGTCCTGCCCCTATTTCGGATAAGTTTTGTCAATGGCGGGGATGAGTCCCGAGCGTCTGAAATTGACTTTCTTTGGCCACTGCTCATGCA